>CM055268.1:9242665-9689038 GCA_029237695.1 Conchocele bisecta | reverse complement strand
AAATTAACGGTATGGGTTCCTCCTTATAGGAATCACGATTTGCCTGGTTTGGCCCTGGAGGGGCCAAGTGATTCTGGTGTGGCGAGGACCTGGCATCAGATCAGGATTATTCTGATTTCAGGGCTGAATATATAGTTTTATTGTAAATATTCAGTTCTGATTTTGGGATTTCCCCCCCATTTGTACATGTACTTGAACATGTACATGTACTTGTACAGGTAATATATGGGATTTAGTACTAAACCCATTGACCGGCCTTAAATGACCTTAGCTGTTGATAGGCCGTTAAACCTCAACAAACAAACAAACACAGCCACATATATGTAGATCATTTGCCACCCATAAAGCGAACAACAAAAATGTTACTTGTGCAGATAACCAATGTTAGATTGGTCTAATGACAACCAGCGTAGTCCCTGATCTGGATTTACGCTGGTCGCACAATGTGTAAGGTATATTATCTCAGCTCTGGGCCCATATGGAGCCATGACATCACAGTAGAATGTTTTACATGTCGATAACATTGCAGTAAGCAGACACTATTAATTTACTTTAATTATCTTTGTTAGTAATCAACATGTTTTTTTATGGCTTTTTATGAAGGTAATTCATAAGACATTTTATTTTGCTTCTTTTTATTTATATGTTATGTTGTCTTATTTGTTTGACGCTCAAACACTGTTGGAGAAATATCCTCACAATGTAAAACAACATAGTTTCATAACTGCCTGCACCAATGATCAGTCAATACATAGCTGACACCCGTGACCATTTTGTCAACCATTTTGAACTACAAGGGAGACAATCTGACAAAACAGGTCTTATTTAATTGTTGACCTGTGTAGACCATCTGACAGCAGCCTGTTTGATAATTACATTGTTCACTAGAAGACATTTATTGAAGGTTCACTATCTAAATGGCACAAATTGTGTTCCGACACTGGTGTCATCAGTTTGTACAGAATTCAACTCTGTTAACCTGGCATAAAATGACCTTAGCTCTTGACAGGCGGTTAAACACCATTAAATAAATAAAATAATTTGTCAAGATTGTGACTTATTTAGATTGTAGTATTAGACTACAGGGGGTCGCTTCACTAAACCTCGTACAAATAAAATGGTCGTAAGTGCAAATTTAGGATCGTCTGGAAATTTCAGTTAATGGATTTACATTTATTGAGCATAGGCTGCATGATGCAGCCTATTCTCAATAAATGTAAATCCAATAATTGTTTACAAGAAAACGTTGTTAATGAGAAATTTACAGACTATCATAATTTTGCACTTATAAAAATTTTAGCCATACAAAGTTTAGTGAAACAGCCCGCAATAGGATACTAGCAAGATAGACTGGTCAAACTCCCAGTAGGATACTAGCAAGGTAGACTGGTGAAACTCCCAGTAGCGTCAAATGCCCTATGATATCACACCAACTGGTTATAGTCAACCACCTAGAAATTTTGATTCACTTGACGTTTTGAATGTTTTGAATATTTTGAAAGACTGAAATTTGCAAAAAAAACTTTAGTATTCATAAAATAAGTCAATATCCACCATAGAAAGAAAATCTTGTCTTCAGTTAAAAAAATCTTTTTTTAAAATGTTATGAAATTGTATATTGCTTTTATGGTCAAAGTTGGTAGACCAGTATATATGTAGTCAATACTTCCACGACAAACCAGACAGATTAACCCTTACAGCAGACGACAATTTTTGTGCTCAGAAGTCTTAAAGATGCATCGCGAATCCATTGTATTTTGGCACGATACATTGATACATGCATGATTTGGTATCGTCTGTGAAGTGTGGGTGTGGGTGGTTGGTGGGAGCATGTGATGGGTAATTTAATAATCGGGGTTCATCATTAACAGAATCCCGACTGGAGACCTTGTTTGGCTCTCAAGGATGTCTTTGGCTTTCTTGTATTTGAAAATTGAATCTGGTTTCACCCCTTATAAGAGTAATCCTACCGCTATTACTTTTAGGGGAAGGGGCCAAGTGACTTTGGTGTGGTATGGACCTGGCACCAGGTCCAGTTATTCTAAATTCAGGGCTGAATGTGTTGTATCTCGATGTGTAAATATTCCGTTCTGATTTTGGGATTTTCCCCCCAATGCAGTAGGTTAAATGCATGATCGAACCCATTGGCCCTACCTTAAATGACCTTAGCTGTTGATAGGCCGTTAAACACCAATAAACAAACAAACAAACTTCCGTAAAGTTGAACAGTTCATCTTCCACAGTTTAAAACTTTCTATAGCTGGGTCTAAAATGTTTTTTTCTTCAACTCTGATTTGGTATCATCTGTCAATCTAGATCCATGTTGGTATTCATGTGAAGTTCATAAGTTCATCATTCACAGATTTACACTTTCTATAACTGGGTCCAAAATTTTGTTTGTTTTCAAATATGAATGCTTTCATCCATTATTAAATATACATTTCTGGGTGTGTCCAAAGCGAATGACTTTAAGGACATTTTACACTTGTGAATTCTGATTGAATTAATTTTATATGGCTTGTTTATTACTCTAGATATATTGTATTTCAGACTGGAAGAATGTATGTATGTATGTATTGTGTTTGATTTTGTATCACCAACGCATATCATTTCAAACAGATAAGTTCCTTTACAGCAACCAGGGGCCTGTTTCACTAAACTTCGTACAACTAAAATGTTCGTAAGTGCAAAATTATGATAGTCTGTAAATTTCACATTAACAATGTGCTCTTGTAAACAATTATTTGATTTACATTTATTGAGCATAGGCTGCATACGCAGCCGCGTAAATGTAAATCCATAAATTGAAATTGACAGACTATTCTAAATCGACACTTACGAACATTTTATTCATATGAAGTTTAGTGAAACGGACCCCTGGTTTCGATTATTTAAATTGACCAGTGTATTGTGTGTGTGACGTTTAATTGTTATGATTGAGAAACAAAAGTTGTGAAAGGTTCAGCGTAATTGTGAAAGTGAATTCTGCAAGTATAGCCAATGTTCAACATCAGATTATGGATGATACATGTAGGTTTGTCTATTTTCTGTATAATATTTGACAGCAAAACCATTCATTTATGTTTTGATATCTTGTCGCTGAAATAAACGTTTGATGGTTGTAAAATCAATTTGATTTTTTTCTCAACATAGCGGTCATAATTTGGGTGTTGGCGCCAACAATTTTGGATGTACGTCCAAATTTTGTATATCTCCTGATATGTTGGTCCGATTTCACCAAACTTCATCACATTGATGGCTATCCACCCAATGTCATACGGGTGACCTTGACCTTTGTGGCTGAGCTACTCGCCGATGATCGCTTCATTTTAAGAAACATGTGTGATGAAATGAATGGTACATAATTACAAGTACAAAATGAATGAATGTAATTTCAATTCTTGCAATAAATGTATTAAATTGAGCTACCGTACTATTGGCTTTTCATTTTGAATAATGCTTGAATATCAAGTCCTAATAGCTGGTGATGATGACTGTCCATTGCCCAGTGTTGATGATGCCCACAATCCTTCTGTATCGCCCATGTCTGTCCAAGGTTGTGTATATGTGCATGTGACTGGAGAAATGGGGCTTATGAAATTTGTGAATGATGTAACTCCCGATCAAATAGCAGACTCCTGTAGCCTGATAACGATCTATATTGCTTGTTAGAAGCATGACAGTGTTTCATTGTTGGAATGGCGTACAGTACAGATCCTATTCAAACTGCGCATGCACATTCAGATTTGGATCTAAACTGGTCGCAAACCCATAAGCCCCATTTCTTCAGTCACAGTCACATATAACACATACAGCACCAAAGGAGCAGTCAATGACGCGCAAGTACAGAAATCGTCGGTGTGCTAGATCAGGAGGTACTGACCACAACTGCCATTAGCCCCATATCTCCAGTCAGTTTCAGTTCCAGGACACCATGGCAATGGTACGATGTGACAGGTTTGCATAATACACTTATAGTTGTATCCCCCGGACTCCGTCGGGGGATACTATGGATTTGACAGCGCGCCGCGTCCGCGTCCGCCGCAGACACTTTTGTCCGGAGCATAACTCGAACACCCTTTGGAATATTTTCATGAAACTTCACACATGCATAGACCACGACCCGAAGGTGTGTCGCGCACAAGAATGACAACTCTTGCGTAGCTAATTTTTGAGTTATCTCCCTTTTTTGTTTCTCGCACTGATTTCGTGTCCGGAGCATAACTCCACCACCCTTTGGAATATTTTCATGAAACTTCACACATGCATAGACCACGACCCGAAGGTGTGTCGCGCACAAGAATGACAATTCTTGCATAGCTAATTTTTTAGTTATTTACCTTTTTTGTTTCGCGCACTGATTGACCATAACTCGACCACCCTTTGGAATATTTTTATGAAACTAACACATTCAATTAGACCACGAACCGAAGGTGTGTCGTGCACAAGAATGACAACTCTTGCATAGCTAATTTTTTAGTTATCTCCCTTTTTTGTTTTCGCGCACTGATTTCCTGTCCGGAGCATAACTCGACCACCTTTGGAATATTTTCATGAAAAATTCACACATGCATAGACCACGACCCGGAGGTGTGTCGCGCACAACAATGACAACTCTTGCATAGCTAATTTTTGAGTTATCTCCCTTTTTTGTTTTGCGCACTCTACAAACTGAACAATAATGCATGAAGACCCGTTTTCTCGTCTGCTCTGTACACCTTTTCTCGTGTGCTCTGTACACCTTACCTGTAGAGAGAACAATAGAGACTGGGAGAACCATGTGCTAGCATGGGCTAGCATGTGCAGATGTCCAGTGCTTGACCACTGTTGACCACAGGTAATTTATACAGGTAAATTACGGTACTACATTGGATACTGTGTTGAAAATATTGTGGCATTATGTGGACCTGTGCAGATATATGTAGATAAATATAGGAGTATTAAAAAAAAATTCTGGGCTCCAGTAGCAAGCATTATTATTTTTAAACTTTTTTTTTCCATTTCTTTTTTTTCATTTTTTTTTCAAATTATTTTTCAATTTTTGTCTAGTAGCATAAGGTCGTAAGTGCTATATACAGACTATTCACCTGTGCATGTGCTAGCATGTGCAACTGACCACTTACAGGTAATTTATACAGGTAAATGATTATATTACATTTCCGTAAACTGTGTTGAAAATATTGTGGCAATATGTGGACCTGTATATATGATATGTAGATATAATATAGGACTATTAAAAACATTCTGGGCTCCAGTAGGGAGCATTATTCTTTTTTAAATTTAATTTTTTTTTCCATTTTTTCTTTTACATTCTTTTTCAATTTTTTAACTGACCACTAACTTATTACAGGTAATTTATACAGGTACATTATTACATTTCCGTAAACTGTGTTGGACAATATTGTGGCAGTATGTGGACCTGTGCAGATATATGTAGATAAATATAGGACTACATGTATTAACAAAAATTCTGGGCTCCAGTAGCGAGCATTATTACATTGTATTTTATTTTTTTTTGTATATTACATTTTCGTAAACTGTGTTGAAAATATTGTGGCATTATGTGGACCTGTGCAGATATATGTAGATAAATATAGGACTATTAAAAAAAAATTCTGGGCTCCAGTAGCAAGCATTATTATTAATTTTTAAAAAAAAAAAATTCATTTTTTTTTTCAAATTCTTTTTCAATTTTTGTCTAGTAGCATAAGGTCGTAAGTGCTATATACAGACTATTATCATATAATAAAACAATTATTGACTAGTGAGCCATAGAATATAATCTGATATTCTATGGCTCACTAGTCAATAATTGTATAATATGTTCGGGCCAGTGAAAATTGCTTTCGGGCCCAGGCAAGTATTCATTCGTAGGAACGAGCGTCCCGAGTAGTATATAGGGAGTCAAAATGATACCACCTAACGGTGGTATCATTTCTCCTCCCTATATACTACTCCACCACCCCCCGAAAAATCAAAAATTGGTTAACGAGGAAATTGTCTCCCACCAACCACGAAATATTCAAAATTGGTGTCATAAATACATCATGTTTTTTTCACGTCCAATTGAACATATAAATTTAATAGGTTATAATAAAATATTATAACAAAATGGATAATAAAATACACAACGAATTGGACGTTTATTTAATGATGATGAAGGATTTTACGCTGTTGTTTCTACAGTAATTAAAACACGGTAAAATGACAATACTATGTGATATCGAATACATGAAATATCAGCGTAATTTATTACGCTGCGATAAAAACGTTGCATTTACAATATTAAACCGGCAATTATGTCGCCGGTATAAGTATCAAATTTATATAATGAAGCGACTAAATAGGATCGGAGAAACACTACCGAAACATTATCAAACTAATTTTATAAAACAGTTTAAAATCAAAGATTCGTTTACGGATATGCGTTTCTACAATATCGCTTTTAACGAAGAAATTGGAAAATTATTAGAAGAAATTGAAAATTATTGAACAGAACTAATTTATGTTATAAGCAGACGACAATGTTCCAATTACACGTGTTATGAACATGTAAATTAGGTGTCCATTTTATAGAGAGATTACACGATTACGTCTTCCAGGATGAAACATAAACACACTGTAATAGTGGTATCATTTTGAATCCCTCTATACTACTGTAATATATACTATAAATTTTTTAATAACTGTGTTGAAGAACTTTACGAAGAATACGGGGGTTATAGTCCTATATATAAATTCTATAAAATGAGAACACTAGGCGATATCGAATACATGAAATATCAGCGTAATTTATTACGCTCCGATAAAAACGTTGCATTTACAATATTATACCGGCAATTATGTCAACCATACAAGAGGCAAATACAAACATTAAGACGGATAATGCGTATCGGATATGAAACTAAGGTGTATTATATAAAATTGTTAAAACCCAACGATTCGTTTACGAATATACATTTCTACGATATCGCTTATAAAGATATTAATAATTTGTAAAAATTAAAAAAAAAAATAGCAAAAGCCTCCACTCGTGCACAACACCCCAGCGACTGGGCAGATTTCTAGCCGGCACCCAGCCACTGGGGTGTTGGGACCTTTCTTAAGCCCACGCATCTGTTGGCTCACATTCTGGGTCGCCTTGAGCAATTACTCTATTAAGAGAAACCAGCGAAGTAAGACGAGCCTATGTGTGAATTTGGTTTCCGAAATTGCAAAGCTCTTAGGCAGAAATCTTTTAGGCCGGCACCTTTGAGCTACACAATTACATCGCCAAATACACACATATGCATAGACTGCTACCATTAAACAGACGAGACGGACGTCATACCGGATCAACAACATGGCATGCACGAGATGAGACCAATTGTTGTAAGGTCAACAAACATATATATACTCATCAGTTTCCTATACAACATACAAATGGTGTGCATATTATAATTATTTATTAATACATATTGGCGAAAGAAAACATGTGATGGTTCGTTATTTTATAATTAATTTTATATTTTTTTTTAATAATTTAAAGATGAACACTCCCTATTATTACATAGTAATTAATTTATGTTGTAACGACAATGTTTCAATTACACGGGTTATGGCCCATGCGTAAATTGATAGCCGAGGTAAACAGAGCCGATAATTCTCAGTGAAAAACACATGTTGTATAGGTATGTAAATTTGTTTACTGCACCAATATAATTTTGAAAAAATTAGGAAAATTATAAAATTAAGAATTTTTTTTTTTTTTTTAAATTTTTTTTTTTTTTTTTATTTTTATTTTTTTTTTTTTATTATTATTTTTATTTTATTTTATTTTTTTTTTAATTTTTTTTATTATTTTAATAATTTTATAATGGTGCTGTAACATTTCCTCCGACTTTATTTCCAAGTTTTACCCTAAATTTATCCCAATCAGTACACTCAATTTTTGGCATGGTGGCGCGCGCCTTGATCCTTATATCATTTTTTAATTCTTCATATCTCCCCATTTCTTCCACCACGGATTCAAACTCTAAATTTGATATTTTCTTATCGGCCAACGCTTTGGACACCATAACGTCGATGCTATTTTTTCTTAGACCTAGCGAGAACGGATATTCTATCATGTTTTCTACTTTTTTTCTCGAGTTTTCCACCCGCCGCCCTAATTACCATACAAAGTGTTCCAGATAAAACGGTAATTCCACTCAAAACCCCTGCAAGTGGAATCATTACAATTGTAGATAGCGTTGCAGCAGTCCCCGCCCCACACAACACAGAAACACTTGCCAGAACCGTACTAGATGCTTCAGCTATGTTTGCCGCGCGCCTATATTTATTAGAGTGTCTTTTTCTATTTGCACATTCTCTAACTAAAATATCCTGCATAGCGACGATATTATTCAACCTAAAATCTGAACTTTTTTCGTTAATTGAATACAGTGTTGGTGGAGTGGTATTGAGAGTTGAATACAGTGTTGGTGGAGTGGTATTGAGAGTTGGATACAGTGTTGGTGGATCGGTATTGACAATTGGAAGCGGTGATTCGTTCATAGTTAAATTTATTTCAATATATTAGTATTTACACAATAAGTTCAATTAACAATGAGACAATAGTGGAAGAACTCTCTGAGTCACCGATTTTCGTAACAAAGTTAATAACACTACCTTGGGAAAGTCTAATTCGATCATCACCGGAGAACGAAACCACCGTCGAACTATCTCCAGAGATTTTAGTGACTCCAACCCCCCGTTCTTCCCCATCTACTACAATATTTATCGCGGACCGCGCCCCACAGGTTTACCATTAGCATTAACCGAGCAGACCGCCATTTGGATAACTTCACCTGCAGCTGTCATAGTGTATCCCCCCCCATTATTTTTATTACTCGCTTTGGCACCGAACGAATATTCATAGTGCCCCACAACCAATGGGCCCCGCTTCTCAGCCCAAACTGTTATGACACGTTTTGGTGTTTTCATTGTTTTCACTATTCCGGCAAGCGCATTGTTTGCGTTATATGCCTCAGTACGAATCTCATAAGAGGCCTCCTCAAGAGCTTTGGTCGCGGCTATACGATCATGTTTCAGTTTATCGGTTATTTTTTCATCTAGTTCAGTAAGTGTCGCTTCTCTGTTGAGAGAGTCCTCTAAGCGCAACGCATCATAAGCCTCCGTAATGGTTGCCTGGTGGTCTTCTAAGGCTTTATCAATACCCGACCGGGTCTCTTTTTGAAATTCGGTTATTTTTTCATCTAGTTTAGTAAGTGTCGCTTCTCTGTTGATAGAGTCCTCTAAGAGTAACACCCTATAAGCCTCCTTAATATCCGCCTGGTGGTCTTCTAGGGCTTTATCAATACCCGTTCGGACTCCATCAAGATCAAACCGGGTCTCTTTTTTAAATTCGGTTATTTTTTCATATAGGTCAGTAAGTGCCGCTTCTCTGTTGAGAGAGTCCTCTGAGCGTAACGCCCCATAAGCCTCCGCAATGGCCTCTTTGTGATCTTCTCGACCCCACCCCCTCAACCCCCGACCTGGTCTCTTTTATAAATTCGGCTATTTTTTCATCTAGTTCGGTAAGTGTCGATTCTTACTGTGAGAGTTCTCTAAGCGCAACGCATCATAAGCCTCCGCAATGGCCTCTGCAAGGTTAGACTGGTGGTCTTCTCGGACTTTATCAATACCCGACCGGGTCTCTTTTCGAAATTTGGTTATTTTTTTATCTAGTTCAGTAAGTGTCGCTTCTCTGATGAGAGAGTCCTCTGAGCGCAACACCTCATAAGCCTTCATAAGGTCCGCCTGGTGGTCTTCTCGTGCTTTCTCAATACCCGACGTGGCCTCATTTCGAAAATCGATTATTTTCCCGTCTAATTCAGCAAGTGTAGCTTCTTTGCTGAGAGAGTCTTCTAAGCGAAACACATCATAAACCTCCGTAATGTCAGTCTGGCGGTCTTCTCGGGCTTTATCAATCCCCAACCGGGCCTCTTTTCTAAATTTGGTTATTTTTTTACCTAGTTCGTTTAGTTCCGTATGCGTTTCTTCACGACTTTGTGTATTCACAGCCAGGGCATATTCTCTAAGTTGTGATAGTAGATCTCTTGTGAATCTCGTCCGTGGCCCTCGATATAGTTCTATTAATCAAGGCCTTTGTTTTTTGGGTAGTTAAAAAGTCACCCTCTGTCGGGATGAATCCCCCTTCTGCAGGTTCCAAATTATTTGAATTTGTCACCCAATCGGAAGAACTACCTGGTCCGTATATACTCATAATGTTGATAATATATATTACGAACATGCGTTTAATTCTAATTTTCTTAAAATTAATTAATTTGTTTAAATTTCTAGGACGACCGAAATCGGGTAATCGTTCTTCAACTCTCGCCCTTTATCATCAAGAATATAAATCTTCAACTCGTGGATGTGTCCCGATTCCAAAACTTTCATCTCTGGGTGTGGGAAGTCTAACGTTACAGTCTCGCCATAGAAACAATCGCTGGCGGGCACAGTTTTCAGTAATGTGCTGGGGGATCCGTCTATCGTGTTGTACGATGTGTTCACCCGATCCAGGTGCAACCCTGAGAGTTTTCGTGAAGGCGAAGTTTACTGGGGTATCGCCGTGCCAATGACCCACGGGGAAGACAAACATCAACGGGTACGCTCGCCCTTCATCCTCGTTGTAAGGGGGTTTAAATTTAAATCCTAACATTGAGGCCAACCCCGGAGTGATCATTATTTTTTTATCAACGTCCAATGTCGCAATCCCCGTGGCTTTTGAGACTGTGAGAGTGACATTAACAGGCTTATTTTCCTTGCGATTAAAGCTTGGACATCTCTGACACCCCAAAGGCCGGGAAGTAATCCGACAGATATTTCCCGCAAGCGTCTCCATACTTCTGCAGGACTATCGGCGGTCTCTAGATCTACACCACCACCTCCGAAAAGATAACCTCTGGCCGTCCTTCTATTACATTACCCGTCTGGGTTGATATCCTTATACAGTTCAATGTTTTTCCACCCAACCGTGAAGGTGATTGATCTAAGGCCTACCCGGCGTTTTCCACAGCAGTTGTCTATTAATTTTTGAAGTTCACAACTCCCTTTTTGAACATTAGTTATAGTAGCAAACATAATAATATCTTTCAATGGATACCAAAGCATTTAGCTTTAACTCTAATGTAAAGTACGCGGTCGGAGTAAATACACACAAAAAAGACGTTGTTAACCGCCTTGTACACCCAACCGTAACGGTTAGACCGGACAGTGGCTTTGCCACCAACTTCCCTAACATCTTTGAACAATATAGGTTGCCCAAGATTACTACGATGGAGGGGGTAAACGGCTGGAAAGCAACACCGATGCAGTTTTGGCAGAACCAAATAAATTTCGCTGTATGGTGCGCAACAGCCGGGTGTGGAGTTTCATATAAAGACCATCTGACATCCAAGAATGTCATGCTCCGAAGTGTCTACAACTTTCACGTGTATTATACTATTAGGAGGATTCTCAAAGAACTAGGTATTTCACTACCTCAAGACGACGCCTGGGATCCCATTTCCAACACATATAACCGTATGGCCTTTGAAAGACTGTGTAACGAATTTTACGTTTCAAAAGACGCGGACTGGAGACAGAAAGCATTTCCTACCAGCACCGGCCTCGGGGTACGTTCTCATTCACGGCCAGTCCGGGAATTGGACACAGACTGATTTTAGACACGATCACTCCGGTGACCACATCGTCAGTCGGAACGCCGGGAATTTTGACCCCGCGACTATGACTTTCGGGACGGAAGTGTCTGGAGGTCGACACTGTGGCGTGTTTTCTTGTAAAATGTTACCTCCGAAACTGGCTCACGTCGATTACATACAGCAGGCTGCTGAGGTTCAGAACGCGTGGGGTACATTTATGTTAGATACGGGTCTAGGGTTATTCACGCAGGCCGGGGTTACTCGCGTCAACGACTCCATTCGCACGTACGTCTGGGCCATTCTCGGCGCACAGAAGCAAACTCGCAGTTCTATACTGGGCATGGGAACAGCGTTTGATGCACAAAAACAATTTTTGGCACTTGTAGAGGACGCCATCTCAGCTAGGGTGGACCTGGAGAAGGCGATCCAGAATTATCAAGACGTTTTGCAGAATGCCAGCACCCCAGTAGTACTATGTATTTGGAATAGGTCTTTATATGGCGCCGAGCAATATGATACTACGAGACGACCCGGTTGACGGTTACAATAATCATATCGTAATCGCCACCGCCAATCAAAAAATCGGCCACAACGGTAACGTGAACACGGATATCATCAAGCGCACCCCCAACAGTGGAACCGATTTCATAAAACACAAAATGGATACACCTCCCCCAATTCGTAAATCGAACCCAGTACCCCAATTCGTAAATTGGATGCACCATCGAGTTCCATCAACAGACCAATCGCGATTGGAAAAACACCAATCATCAACAATGTTGAAATTGGAAGCACAACACACGAGGAGGAGAAATTGGGTCTCGTCATCGCCCTCGTGGCGATCGGATTATTTACGCTTTGGTTGTAGGAACTCTCTGACAGAGAATAATAGGAGACCGGCGATTGCCACGATTAAAGCCCAGGTATTTTTGGCTAGCCATCCGGCCGTTTTTGATAATATAGATAGCAAGTAAGAAACGATACTTCCGATCAGTCCAGGTAGTGCGGCAGCCACCTTTCCAGCTAATTTAGCTAGAAGACTGGCGAGGGCTTTTAGTTGTTTTTTTATCCACTCCTTGGCTCCACCGGATGGAGCGGGTGCTGGTGCTGGTGCTGGTGTTGGAGCGGGTGGTAGCGCCGCACCACCAGTGAAAGTTAGAACTATGGTCGATATGTCATGCCGATAGCAACGAGGATGCTTGCTATCGTGACGCCCTGCTCTCTGAACAGAGTGCGAAGACGTCACCGAGTGTCGTCTCCTCGTGCAGGACCCTCGAGATTGATTCGCAGATCCGACTTATTTGTGTGCGGAGAGCCTCACGGTTAGCCGAGGCGGCCTCCAAGCGAGCTTCTCTTTCATCCCGCAAAGACCGCAGGAGTTTGTTGATCCGCTCGGTAGATTCTCTATCGTCACCGGCTTCCTCCAGTTTTCTTTCTTCTAGCGCGATATGTTCATCCAGCGCCGTGAGTTTGGAGAGGTTAAGGACCAGTTCGCCCCGGACCGTTTGTAGAGCCTTATCGAGTCCACGGAGTTCTCGAAGAGGTAACGGTGGGTCATCGTTGAGTATTTTCCCCAATTGTGATTGGACGCTGAACGTGGTCTCCATAGTGTTAATAACGTCGGTGGCTATTTGAGGGACCTCGCTGAGCTCGACCGTTTCTATCGCGGTGACCGTCTTCGCTATAGTTTCGTCGGTAGACTTTAGGGCCTCTACAGCGCGGGCCGGTATAATTGTTTTAAACCCCTCTTCCAATCCGTGAAGCTAGTTCGTCCCTTATGAGTTGGCCACCGCCCCGGTTTCCTGCAATGGTGTTTAGTGATAGTGGTTTTCCGGTCCTCCCGTTAACTAATTGGACAGTTAGTGCTGCTCTTAGTCGCAATTTACCGCTCATAAATTTGAACTTGGAGTAGTCGCGACCGACAGAGGGGACCAGACCTTTTTCTGCTGCCAAATTGTTGTAGTAGTCGTTTACAGCTCCCTCAAGTAATTCCTGACTTTGACTAGTGGTAGCGTCACCCAATTGTGATTGGATTGGAACTGGAGTTTCTATGGTGGGTGTCGTGAGGGAATCCTCGAAGTTATCATCATCACCATCGAGGTAATCTTCTCGGTCGCCCGTAGTGCGATCGAATTCGTCCATGTAATCAGCCATATTTATAAATTTTCTTAAAATTAATTATGTATTAAAGACAAAACCATACGGGTTTAATAGTTTCAATAATTTTGAAAAAATTAATTATGTCTTCGAGTCAATACGGTCGCAAACTCAATCCATACCGCAGACTGCGTGAGCCCCTCGGGGCAAAAGGCGTGAGACAGAGTGTCGTTATTACGAACAACCCATCGACGATCGACCAGAACCAGCAGCTCTTAGTCCGCTTCCCCAACCTCGGAGCTAACGACGTCATTGTTCCGGGTACTGTTCGCCTCGCTTTCACTATTTCGCTAACGTCGACGGACGCGGACCGAACCGTAGTTCAGAACTTGGGTCGCGCCATAGTCAAGAAGACTATGATAAAGATTTCTGGTAATGAGGTGATGTCGATCGACGACAGCGACGTCTACCATTGCTATCAGGACCTGTGGAAGACGTCACACGAGCTTGAAAACGCTGTCTATCAAGGTATTGACACCAGCAAAAATAAGAACGTAACCAAACTTAGAATCGGGGCTGCTAACAAGGCAGATAACAACGCGAGTGACAACGCGGTCGCGGGTGCTTACGGCAACCGCTTCTACATCCCGCTCGACTTTGAGTTGCTGGAGAGTCACATGCCCTACTATCAGAGCGCTTTGGCTGACCGCCTCGAATACGAACTAACGTTCAACGACTACGGCCGAGTTATCATAGCCACCGACCAGTTATCGACGTATACGATCGATAATGTTTCGCTGGAGTACGACATGGTCACGATGCCCGAACTAGCGCGATTGATCAGAACCCAGTACGCCGGGCGCGTTGCCATACTTTACGACCGAGTTCTTCGCCATCGCAAGATGCCGAAAAACAAAAGCGACACATTGTGGAATATTAACGTCAACGTACCCGCCCGGGGGCCGCTCGATGAAAGGTATACTGATGTTGTTCGAGGATGCTCGTTCGCGTTCGTGCTAGAAAAACCGACAGATTCTATAACCCCAAAATCACGAAGGTAGAGGTGACGATCGAGGGAGTCCCCAATCAACTCTACAGCGCGGGTCTTCGCGCGCACCAGCAGTGGGATGAAGTAAGAAAGCAGTTTGCTGCCGGATCTAAGCGCTCTCCGGAGGTTGCAGCAGTTGCTAAAGACCTGCATCTCTCGGCCGTCTCCCTCGCGGAGTTCCTGAATACCAAATACGCGTTATGGCTAGACATGCGAGCCAGCGACGATGACCAAATACACGGTAGCGGACGCCAAGTTGAGAACGCTAGTGAGGGTGTGACGATCCAGATAACCAAAGAGGCGGACGGAGCCGGGCCATTGAACGTGTACTTATATATAATTACAGACGCACAACTCAACATCGAAGATGGTCGATACGTATCAGCGATCTACTGATTTAATAAAAAAATCATCTAACGATTTATTAATACATAATTTTGAAAAAATTAAGAAATCTAGCAATCAATACCAATTCACGATTGGAGATGCTCACTCCGCCATAATATGTGGGCAGACAGGATGTGGAAAAACGGTTTTCATCCTCAACTTACTCGAGGGATCCTACCGCGATGCCTTTCGTCACATTGTGATCCTATGTCCCACTGTGCGGCACAACGATACTTATCAGCGGTGCCCGTGGATATGGACCGACCCTGAGGTATACGTTATTGACCCCGGTGATAAGGCTTCACGATTGGTTGCGTGGTTTATACCAAATATTTCAGGGCGAGCCCACCCTATACGTGATTGACGATTGCTCAGCCAAGGCGGCGATGACCAAAAAGAAGGACATGCTCTCCGAGCTCGCATTTTCTGGCCGCCATGCGAGGCAAAGCGTATGGATATCCACTCAAAATACAACGCCGTCCTCAAGGATCTGCGCGAGCAAACGAAATGGGTCGCCCTCTTTCACTGCAAGGACCGAGACTCATTCGATGACTGTCTTCGAGAGAATGACGTTATCCCAACGCGCGAGGAGCGCCTGGAGGTTCGACAGATGCTTTCCGAAACTAAGCACGCCAAGCTTCTGCTAAAGACTGATCAACCAACTGCTTATAAAGTTATCAACTAAATCTAACGATTTATTTAATAATTAATAATTTTGAAAAAATTAGGAAAATTGCAAAGTAATAAGCTATGCAATGCTTAGCAATTGTAACAATGCTTAGCAATTGCTGAACAATGCAGCTTAGCAATGCTGAACAAATAAGCTGAACAATTGAACAATGCTTAGCAATTGCTGAACAATGCAAGAATAATGCTGAACAATCGCTTAGCAATTGCTTAACTTAACAATGCTGAATAATGCTGAACAAATGCTGAATAATGCTGAATAATGCTGAACAAATGCTTAACAATGGTTAACAATGTTAACAATTTGGTGCTCCGCTGCGAGCTTTGTTGCGAGCATAATGGTGATCATAAGTATCGGGTGGTGCGCATTTATTATTTTAATAATTTTGAAAAAATTAAATAAATATGTTAAAGTGATGAGACTTGTTAGAATAGTTAAATTAATTTAAGAAAAATGAACTGCGACGAACTTCTCGATCAGCTAATAGAAGAAACCTCAACTCCGACTGCCAACAATAATGATCCGACAGAGCAATCGGGATCTGGGTTGAGTGCAACGACTCCGAATGAAAATGAAAATGCGGCGCGACGAGAGCGGCTAGCTGCGCTGGTTGCTGGGGGACAATCGGAGCATTATCTCGGTAGGCGTCTCACAGTTTTTCAGGTGGATAAGATGTCAGATGCGGAGATTGATAAAATGTTATGCGCGATACGAATCCAAATTGGGAGCAGAGATGACAAAAACTCTTGGATCGGCGGCTATTCATTTGTACGCTACCGCCGTTAGTAGACTTCTCCCTATACCAAACACCGAAGGGTTGATTCACGATCTAGAGACTGACCCTTTTATAGGACACACTCTTAGAACAACCTGCTGCTCAATTTATCACAAGTTTGGAATGTATTTAGCTCCGCTGACAACCGCGTTGACCACGGGTAAACACTGTCAATTTGGACATATATGCCCACGAACTATAAGCTCTAATATTAATATTATAAATGATGACACAAGACACACCCGAGAGTGACGGAGTTGAACCAGATTGCTCCAACACAATCGAACCAGAGTGTTACTCCGCACTGGATGACATACCGCATATAAAATCCCAAAAGACAGGCAGCTGAGGGCGGCGGCTGCCACCCGAAAAGTTAAACAAGATAAAATACTCGCCGAGCTTCGAGAGGCTAAACTCCAATCGAGATTGGGGTTGCAATCGGGGACGGAGACAGCAAAACATCTGAATACAGAGTTGAGTACAACAACACCCCCAACATCACGAATTGGAAGCACACTCAAATTCAAAGAATTTGTCACCCAATACCAACTACCGTTGGATTGGGCGAATCCGATTGAACCCAAATTCGTGAATTGGAGTTGGGTTGTTGGTGGTGGTCTGGCAGTTGTTGGTGCCCTGTGCGTGTGGAAATACCAGAAAAAAAAAAAAACAACCAGCCAGTGTTCAGAAGAAAGTTACTAAACACCAATCATCAACAATGTTGAATTTGGATGCGCCCCATTTAAACATTGATCGCGACCCATTTTATATGCAATAATTATAACAATGGCTGAACAAGATGGTAAAATGTTAGTGAATGCGCTTTATCACGCCTGGTGATATCGGGTTTCAGTATCGGGTATGCTCGACTATCAAAGATGGCCCTAGGAGGAACCGCTCCCAAATTGGACTTTACTGTGAGAGACGTAGGGCTCGCGACCTTAGATGTAGCGGCCGCAGTTTGGACCCGAGATTATCTAGTTAAAGCTGGAATTCTACCAGTTAATATATGGAAATAAATGCTTCAATCGCAGTAATAGTAGGTGGTGCGCTTGTAAACGCATTGGCGTTCAGCGGTAGCAACTTTATATTCTCTAAAATGAAAAGCTCGAACGTGGATGAGGAGCGTAAGCGTCATGATTTAGCTGTAGAACAACTCAATAGCGCAAAGGAAGCATGGTCGAAAAAAGAACGAACCGCCCATCTGGACTGGGTCAATGAAGAGCTTCGCCGCGAAAATCACGCCGCGCAAACTTTTCAGAACGTTGAAGAAGCCAACCGCGAGTACGCGCTGCATATCCGCACAAAAGTCTCGATCCAATGGATCCCGAGCCCCAACTTTCAGATTTCTATGTACCGTCAGAGCCCCAAAAGGACCGCGAGATCGCGTTCATCATCGTGGGAATGGGTGTGGTGGGTCTCGCCGGCTATTATATTCAATCGAGATTTAAATTAATTAATTAAAACATTTTTTTTTTTATAAATATATATATATAGAACGATGTTAGTTGACGAACTTTATAAACGCTATGATTGATGTAGGCTACACTGCCCAAAAAACATCGTTTACCTGTGCAAAGAGTATGATTCGTCTGGCCCGAGATTGTCTCGAGGACGAAAAAGCGGCCACCCTTTTCGCAAAGCGGATGTTAGATTCCTCCCAATCGAGATTGGATGAATTAGATTTCCCTCTCCTGTTCCAACCCAAACGCGATTGGGGCTGCAGCGAAACTTCCAACAAAGGTTTATTATTAACGACGCAGTTACCGGACGAACTGGCGAGGGCATGTTGGAGATTGTCCGATATATTAGAATACTTCGCATACGATGAACACGCGCGCAAACTTGATACCAAACTAACGCGCAAGCTGTCGAATACATACTATAGTCCACGGCGGCTACTGGAAGGGACTCGCGGCCATCAAGAACCTCGCGGCGGCGACCAAGGTTTCAGAAAACGCTGTCAAGGAATGGCTCAAGAAGCAGGCCATCTGGCAGATCTATTTACCCGCGCCTCACAATATTCCGCGCCCGAAATTCGACGTGCCGGTGCCGAACCAAGTTCACCAAGCGGATCTCCTGTTTCTCCCTCACGATCGCGTCGGTCGCAAAACGTACAAGTACGCACTGACAATCGTTGACGTAGCGATCGTTACAAGGGGGCTGAGACCGTTGGCCACTAAAGAGTCTAAGGAAGTGGCCGAGGCTCTTTCCCGAATATATAAGAGGAGTCCTCTCAAATGGCCGAATCTTCTCCAGGTCGATCCCGGCCGCGAGTTCATGGGCGCGGTCTCTCATCTATTGTCTAAGCATAAAGTTTCTATCAGACGCGCCGCGTCAACATCCACCGGACCAGGGATCGTGGAACGCTTCAATCGAACCCTGGCTGAGAGACTGTTCGGACACCAATACGCCAAAGAACTTGTAGACCCCCATTCACGGTCGACCGAGTGGGTGGCCAGACTGCCCACCGTGGTCTCCGCACTGAACGGAGAGGTGACCAGATTGATAGGTAAGAAGCCTGTAGATGCTATCAAGTTTAAAAGGGTGACGAGCAAGCCCTCTGCCGTCTCGCGCGGGCGACCCGTTGGTTTAGAGGAGCAGCGGCTTCCATCAGATATTGACGTCCGGTACCTCTATCAACCGGAGAGCTCGAAGGTGGCAGCCGCCGCGCGACTGATCCAGTGTGGTCTCTCAATGTATATCATCTAGATCGATCTATTACCAAACCCGATGAGCCCGTGCTCTACTATTTGGATGATGGGCCATCTCGAGGGTTTGTTCGCGAAGAACTTCTTATAGTGTCTTCTGACACCCAGCTACCCCCGATTACTTAAATCAATAGAGGTTCTGTATGTATTCCGTCTGGTAACACGCGTCTTTATCGTAGTATGCCGAGAGTCCTAATTTTTGTTGACAGTACGTTTTCATAACGCCGTCTTTCATTTTAAATCCTCTATTTTGTGCTACATCTATATAAGTGTTTTCCATCTTTTGTAGTTTCACTTAGTACTCGTTTATATCTATCCCAATTTAAATTGTTAGTTCTCTTGGACATTCCTTTCGCAGAGTTTTATTAATTTTAATTTGTTCCAAATTATCTTTAGTGAAATTAATTTTTTCTACAAAAATAACACTTACTAGATAACGCTATCGCCCTATCCCCGCTAAATTCCATTTTGAAAAGTCCGGGCTCTCTTTCGCTCCATTTATCCCAAGCCAACCATTTATTTTTTTCTTTTTCAAACTCGTCTAGTAAGTTAGGTCTAATCAATTCCTCTATCGTTTTTCCACTAACTCCTATATACATACTATCTGTATCCATCTGTATTAATTCAAAGTCTTCTCTTTTTATGTATTTATCTAGAAATTCGTAGTAAAATTCCAACATTCTCAATTTAGCTAGTTGATAAACCGCTATTCCACAAGGAATGGTCTCTTTAGCGCACACTGGGTTTTCTTGAAGATATTTCGTACGCATATCCTATCTCTTCCAAATCATCAAAATACGCGGATCTTAATGCTTTGTCA
This sequence comes from Conchocele bisecta, assembly GCA_029237695.1. Taxonomy (NCBI): domain Eukaryota; kingdom Metazoa; phylum Mollusca; class Bivalvia; order Lucinida; family Thyasiridae; genus Conchocele; species Conchocele bisecta. Next base: position 9,668,846 of record CM055268.1, on the reverse strand, counting down.
ACACAGGTTTCGTCTCGCGATATGTCGTATTTAAATGTCTCTCCGTTGCCTCTATCATTTTTCCACAACACGAGTTTCCTAATAATTTCATTATGTCGGCTACTGGTTTTCTTATTTGGTTCTACATCGCCTGTTTCGTCTTGCGGCTGTAACTTCTTTTGCGAACCATTCGAAGGGTTTACCACTAATATAATCTATAACACGATGAACTCCCGTTATTTCTAGGCCGTGTTTTAAATACCATTTCAACAGTGGCGCGTACAGCAATACTTTAGTGGCGGTCAGATATCCCACCAATTTTCTTCCATTTCCTCTAGTTCTTCCAGTATCTTCCAAATATTTTAACATGTGTGTGGGAACTGGGTTCATCAACCTCTACTTCTCTGTTTATATATATTGGGACATTCAGAAAACTTATAAGTTTTTAAGTTGTGTGGAACTTCTATATCCACCTCCGCAAACCCAAACCAGTCTCCAGATAAAACTCTTTTACAAAACTTTTTAATAAATTTAGGGTTATGTGGGGTATCTATATGGTGTATAGTTTTCTCCCTCCCACACGGCATCTCTTTATTTAACGTAGATAAATATAACGCGTTTGCATCGTACCCCAAAACAGCCTTGCAAGGTTTGTTACTTTCATTTGATCTAATATTGGAAACACCGGCTTCTGCATAGCGTGTAAATACTATTGATGGACCACCAACTAGAGCGTCCTTCATCATTTCGTATGTTTCTTCTTTTGGTGCATATAGAGCATCCTCCGGTATAATCGTCTTTGAAGATTTTTGTTCTTTAATGGTTCCTCTCAATAAATATTGTATAGCTACTCCAGGTAGTGTTACCGCATCTTTGAAAATATCCACACCTCTGTGTATAATTAAAAATTCACACATTTTTTCCACCGCTTCTAGGAACGGTGCTACATCTAAATCGTTATAATATTTCAACCAATCTCTGAAAGTTTTCTATTATTATTTTCTTCGAAAATTCTACGACATTTACTTAATTCTGTTTCATCTATTAACATTTTCCCAGATAGTTTGGAATACCAATTCTCTATATCGGGTAGTGTCCTGGGTAATCCAGTTTGTCTGGAGAATCGAACCACCCTCATAAGGAAAGAAAGATTTCTGTCCTTTGCAGTCGTAGGCTTTTATCCAACTATCGTAACTTACACCAGGTCCTAGATAAAGTATTACATCAAGAAATCTAAATTCTGGAGTATAAATAGAAATATTGTTGCGTTTGCACGTTTTCCGACCATTACTTTCTTTGTTGTTGATGTCAGTTCGCCTACTAGGTATTTCTTTATTAAGTTTATATCGTACTTACTGCTGTTAAAACCTATAACCGGTACTTGCTCTATCCACTGTTCGATCTTGGCGATTTGGTTTTTACGTAAATATTCCGTATTAAACTTATATCTTGACCACACTTCTTCTCTTATAGCTTTTCCCCTGACTTTCAAATCTTCTATGAATTTTTCTATAAGTTTTGCGGATCTTTATCACAAATATGAGTTACTGTTCCTGAGAAATTATCTCCTATACTAACGCTTGCCGGAACGTGCTCAGCTTCGTACTCTAAACTATTACCTGTGTTTCAAACTTCTGGCTGGAGATACGCCTCAAAATCGTATACTATCTGATATGGATAAAGAGTAGTGTCACAACCGATCTTTATATCTTTACCCGTTCTTTGGAATTCGCATTCCCACATAACTACTAGGTTGAATTCTTTGCTTTTTCTAATAACTTTATCTCTTCTCATTGTGGATGCGCGTTCTTCTTTTTTATGCTTTGCATGAATCTCACACCCGTGCCAGTAACAGCCGTGATATTGATATACGGTATTGGTTTCTGGACAGTATCCATCTACCGAGCTCCTAAAATCCATCTTTCACCTCCGTGTCCGCACTGTTCGTGGTGAATGTGAATTCCCTCCCGCTTTTCCACAGAATACATCCAATCGATCGCCCCATAACTGTTAGAACCTTTTGGGTAAAAAAACGCTTTCTCGAACGACGAACGCGGGCGCTCTAAATAATTACCATCACATACTATTTTTGTCTCACCTTTCATACATTTTGGTCCGTGTCTCTTCATATTACTCGCTTTCGTGAATTTCTGTTTGCAATTATCGCAGGCGTAAATTTTAGATAGGTTTTTAAGGTTTTTTATCAGAAATGCGTGATTATTAAACAGTCCTATTGTCATTGGTTTATTACCTATTGCCTTATAGTGTGCTGGTACCTTTTTCAACCACCATACATTACATTCGGTGGGTTGATATACTTCTATACCGATTTTAAAAAACTCTTCAACCTTTTTCAGATCTGAAAAAGGAATTGGTGAAACCACATTACTACCAAAATATTGCTTACTAAGTTCTTTCGCCTTTTCTGTACATCTGTCGGGTCTTTTATCTGTCATATGCATAGCTAGACACCTGAACAGACAAAGGTCGTCATTATACTTATCTAAAGAATACATACCTTTTTTATTCCTTATTCTTCAGCCATTCTGGAAGTTCTCCTCCTGCCGCTTCTTTGGATTGTAGTCCCAAATCTATTCCCCTACTACCCTGTATTAGCTTTACGAAAACCTCTACCCATCTTACAAACTTCCACTTTGTATTCGGTCTGTCTATTTTATCGGACATTATTCGTGTTTGCTCCTTATCTGACAGCCATTTTTTAACGGTTTTCATTGATGATAGTGGTTCGCTACCACCGAGATTTTTGTGAAATATTATAGTTTTAGGTTTTCCATTTTTAATTTCCTCCATATGTTCTAGCTTGTAAGAATATGAATATCTCAAATAAAAAATTGGTTGTTAGATACGGAGCGAGTTTATCGGACATGCGTTCAGACTCGTTAATGTTAATGTTTTTTTTTACGAAAGGATAATGTAACTACCCGTCTTCCATTTTCTACCTTTTCCAATTGTTTCATCGTGAGCCCCCAATATTTCTTCACCTTTTTCCACTATCGCACTAACGATAGATTTTTTCTTATTATTATTTTGGCGTCTAATTTGGGACAAATTATTTGTGCTTGAAGGTTTGATTACACTAGCCCTTAACCCCGCAATACTTTCTTTTTGAATTCTGTTACCTACTTCCTCCGCTTTGGATATATCTTTAAAGGCTCCTCGTTTGTGGGCGCGGGTAAACCGCTTCATAAACGCCTCATTCTTTGTGGCATTTATCAGCTTTGTCAACCCCCTAACTCTCAACCGTTTACTATAAGTAATCCCTAGAGATTCGGCTTCTCTTCTCAAACTTTCTATTTCTGCTCTAGTTTCTGACGTTATCATATTTTCTGTAAACGCCTCATTCTTTGTGGCATTTATCAACTTTGTCCCCCAACACCCCTAACTCTCACCGTTTACTATAAGTAATCCCTAGAGATTCGGCTTTTCTTCTCAAACTTTCTATTTCTGCTCTAGTTTCTGACGTTATCATATTTTCTGTAATATACTTTTGTATAACCTATGAAATTTATCTGTTCAATTGGTCTTGAAAACATTATGTTTTTTTTACGACCAATTGAATATAAACTACTATACATATATAATGGAGTGTGAGACTTGTTGTAAGACGTTTACGCGTAAAGACTATCTACGAAGGCATCTAGCGAGACGTAGAAAGTTTCCTTGTGTCCCCCCGCAATTTCAATGCCCCAGATGCCCTTGTAAATTCGTTAGTGCCCAAACTCTTTGTAGACATAAGCAACTACGCTGCCTGTGGCTACAGGTGAACGTGGTAGACTAGAGCTGGTAGAATTAATTGCTGATCTACGGAATCAATTAGCTATATCGGAGGAGGAAAATATGGTGTTGGAATATAGACTATTGCGCGAGGACGCATTTAAATCGGAAACTTATTAGAATAAATTCATAAATTGGTGTCAAAAAATAAATCTTTTTAAGACTATTGTTTTATCTGTTCAATTGGACGTGAAAAAAACATGATGTATTTATGACACCAATTTTGAATATTTCGTGGTTGGTGGGAGACAATTTCCTCGTTAACCAATTTTTGATTTTTCGGGGGGTGGTGGAGTAGTATATAGGGAGGAGAAATGATACCACCGTTAGGTGGTATCATTTTGACTCCCTATATACTACTTCCCGTCCTCCCGTCCGTCCGTCCGTCCGTCCGGGCACACATTAGGGTACTTATGTGGCTAGCCCCACAGGGTTATGGACTTGGTAAAGGATAGGGTTGGTTACAATTAGCCACCTAAAAAGTCCTTTTATGTGGCTAAAAATCGTTTTATGTGGCTAATATTTAACATGTGATAAGCAACATAAGTATAGTACTGTAAGAACGTCCGTCCGTCCGTCCGTCCGTCCGTCACAAAATTTTAACACTCGGGTAAATGTATCATAATTTCTTCATCCTTCGGCCGATCTGCTTCATATTTCATATACACATTGCTCCGATGGTTCACTACCGCCCTGTGCCAAATCCACGTTCGTCATGCCCCTGCCAAGCCCAGGGTCAAGGTTACATATTTGGTGCTTCAAAAACTTTAACGCTCGGGCAAATATCTTCTAATTTCTGTTTTCTTTCACGGATCAGCTTCATATTTCATATATGCATTGCTCTAATGGTCCTCTACCGCCCTGTGCCAAATCCACGTTCGTTCTGCCCCCGCCAAGCCCAGGGTCAAGGTCACATACTTAGTGCTTCAAAAACTTTATTTAACGCTCGGGTAAATATCTATAATTTTTATTTCCATTCACGGATCAACTTCATATTTCATATACGCGTTGCTCTAATGGTCCTCTACCGCCCTGTGCCAAATCCACGTTCGTCCTGCCCCCGCCAAGCCCAGGGTCAAGGTCACATACTTAGTGCTTCAAAAACTTTAACGCTCGGGTAAATATCTTATAATTTTTATTTCCATTCACGGATCAACTTCATATTTCATATACGCGTTGCTCTAATGGTCCTCTACCGCCCTGTGCCAAATCCACGTTCGTCCTGCCCCCGCCAAGCCCAGGGTCAAGGTCACATACTTAGTGCTTAAAATTCAAAAACTTTAACGCTCGGGTAAATATCTTATAATTTCTGTTTTCTTTCATATTTCATATACGCATTGCTCTAATGGTCCTCTACCGCCCTGTGCCAAATCTACGTTCATCCTGCCCCCGCCAATCCCAGGGTCAAGGTCACATACTTGGTGCTTCAAAAACTTTAATGCTCAGGTAAATATCTTATAATTGTTTTTTCCATTCACGGATCAACTTCATATTTCATATATGCGTTGCTCTAATGGTCCTCTACCGCCCTGTGCCAAATCGACGTTCGTCCTGCCCCCGCCAAGCCCAGGGTTAACATCACATACTTAGTGCTTCAAAAACTTTAACGCTCAGGTAAATATCTTATAATTTTTCTTTCCATTCACGGATCAACTTCATATTTCATATATGCATTGCTCTAATGGTCCTCTACTGCCCTGTGCCAAATCCACGTTCGTCCCGCCCCCGCCAAGCCCAGGGTTAACATCACATACTTAGTGCTTCAAAAACTTTAAGAAAAACGCTCAGGTAAATATCTTATAATTTCTGTTTTCTTTCACGGATCAGCTTCATATTTCATATATGCATTGCTCTAATGGTCCTCTACCGCCCTGTGCCAAATCCACGTTTGTCCTGCCCCCGCCAAGCTCAGGGTCAAGGTCACATACTTGGTGCTTCAAAAACTTTAACTCTCAGGTAAAAGAAAATTTTGACTTGGAATTTGGCCTCAGTTATTATCAAAGCGATATGTGGGACATCCGTGTTCTATGAACACATTTTCTAGTTTATTAAACTTCACACATGCATAGAAGACGACCCAAAGGTGTGTCGCACGTAAGAATGACAACTCTTGCGTAGTTAATTTCTTAGTTATCTCCCTTTGTTGTTTCGTGCACTGATTTTGTGTCTGGAGCAAAACTCGAACACCCTTTGGAATATTTTCATGAAACTTCACACATGCAAAGACCACAACCCTAAAGGTGTCACGCAAGAATGACAACTCTTGCATCACTGATTTTTTAGTTATCTCCCTTTGTTTTTTCCGTCACTGATTTTGTCTCCGGAGCATAACTCGAACACCCTTTTTTCAAACTACTTGTGTATCTGGGGAGGGGGATACACATGCGCTTGTCGACAAGCGTCCATTTCTAGTTCGACTAAATAAATGGGGTTAAAGAGCTTATTATACAACACCCAGACATGAGTGGGTGGTGGTCGGGCGAACGAGACGGCGTATATTAACGGTAGGGGTTCCTTCTTATAGGAATCACGATTTGCCTGGTTTGGCCCTCGGGTACGTTTGTATCTTTGGCTCTCGTTACCTGGGAGTTGAATTGGGTTATTGCCCATTATAAAAGTAGTAAGATTATTACTGACACTACTGCTTTTGGGAGAGGCCAAGTGATTCTGGTGTGTCGAGGACCTGGCTTCAGATCAGGATTATTCTGATTTCAGGACTGAATATATAATTTTGTTGTAAATATTCAGTTCTGATTTTGGGATTTTCCCCCCATTTGTACATGTACTTGAACAGGTAATATATGGGATTTAGTACTAAACCCATTGACCCGGCCTTAAATGACCTTAGCTGTTGATAGGCCGTTACACCCCAACAAACAAACAAACACCCAGACATGAATGAAACCAGCATATCAAATTGAGATTGCCATTAAAAACTATATGACTGTGGCCTGTATGTCTAAGTCCACTGAAGCATTTCATAGTCATATTTCAATTACTTCGATGCAAACTTCATTTGACCTTTGGAGCATGGGCAGGCCATAGAATGAAAATATGGATGACGATAAACAAGCAAAAGTAATTAAAAAACATTAATGTTGAATGTCTTGTGATCACCGTCTTGCTTTCCACAAGCAGGCTCGACCAAAAACACTGCAAATTTCACCAGTCCAATGACGACCCCAGTAGCCTATTTCGACAAAATTGCAAATAATACTTCTCTTGTGAAGTACACTTTGAGGGAGAAATTTTCAATTTAAGGATAAATGTATTAATTTTTATTATACTGAATGTATTACATTATCACAGCCAGTTTTGATTACTCCCACAAAGTATACTTAGCTGGTGTGAGCAACTTGGCATGATGGCCGTGCTGCATTGAGGGTAGTCATAGAAGATCTTACACAAGTGATGATTTAAGATGGTATTTATTAAACAAGTTTACTGATTTCATAAGAAACAAGGTTATGTTGAGTTACATATGACTGTCAACAACTGTAATAAATACCATATTAAATCCAAATGGTATATATTTATTGCAAAAGTACATCATTGCATAAGCACATACATTGAAGCTGTACTAGTCACCAAACCGGTTTTCTGTTTGTTTGTTTATTAGTGTTTAACGGCCTTTCAACAGCTAAGGTCATGTAAGGCCGGGCAAACGGGTTCGATCCCATTTTAACCGGCTGCATTGGGGGGAAAATCCCAAAATCAGAACGGAATATTTACATCGAGAACAAATATATTCAGCCCTGAAATTAGAATAACCTGATCTGGTGCCAGGTCCATACCACACCAAGTCACTTGGCCCCTTCCCCTAAAATATGATTACGAATATCGTAATACTCACATAAGGGGTATAACCAGATTCAACTGTCATATACAAAATGCCAAAGACGTATGTGAGGGCCAAACCAGGTCTCCAGTCGGGATTCCGGTAAGGATGAACCCCGATCGTTAAATTACCCATCGCGTGCTCCCACCTGCCACCCACCCGGTTTTCTGTAATGAGCTAATTTGCATATTTATTACACTAGTGTAATATGATTTTTATTTCACTGTGTTATTACACGGCGAGTGCCCATGAACACACTGAATCTGTGCACATATTGACTGCTTTATTGGGACAGGGATGGGTAGTGGCCTAGGGGTTAGAACACACGACTTCCAATCTTCAGGTTGTGGGTTCGAACCTCGCCTTGGGCATTGAAAACTAGATTTGTCAGTAAGCGGGGGCTTACGGAATACCCCCCCCGCGTCAGCCCTGACCTAGAATGAATTCCAGCTCGCATACTATCATTTTCAGATAAAAGACTATGTCAGCACATATGGCGATGGTGGTTCCAGTTGAAAAAAGCAAACTAGACATTCTAAGTCCGTGACCTTGACCCCTGGCATAAATGGGGGTCGTAGGTTTGTTGCAGAATGATGTATGAGTGTCAGAGAAGGGCCGGGTAAAATATCACTGTATTCCGCAAAGGGAAAGAGAAGTTATAAGGAAATTTACATTTGTTAAGTTTTAGTTTTGTTCTAAGTTTATAAGTCCGTGACCTTGATCCCTGGCATAAATGGGGGTTGTAGGTTTGTTGCAGAATGATGTATGAGTGTCAGAGAAGGGGCGGGTAAAATATGAAAGATTTCCGCAAAGGGAAAGCGAAGTTAAAAGGAAATTTACAATTGTCAAGTTTTCTTTTTTTTCAAAATTTCTAAGTGCGTGACCTTGATCCCTGGCATAAATGGGGGTCGTAGGTTTGTTGCAGAATGACGTATGAGTGTCAGAGAACGGGCGGGTAAAATATGAAAGATTTCCGCAAAGGGAAAGAGAAGTTAAAAGGAAATTTACAATTGTTAAGTTTTGTGACGGACGGAAACACGGAAACTTGGATGGACGGACGGACGGACAGACGGACAGACGGACGGACGGACAAGCTGACTCCAGTATACCCCCCCCCCACAACGACTAAACTGTGGCCCCCGTCTCTATACGACCTTAGCTGTTGCTGGGACGTTAAACCCTTTCACTTTTCTTGGGGACAGGGCTATTGGTCTCTATATTTGGAATGAGGTTCTAGTTTACTTGGAATAACATCTATAAATAACAGAAGTATCGCTCTATGTCGTAAAGTTTAATACAGTCAGTTACAACAAACATACCAGGTTTTAACCCTTACACACCTATCTTAATTTTTTGTCGTCTCGTGTTTATTTTCTATTTTCCATTTTCCATTTTTATCATAAAAAACATGCTTCGACAGCACTTTAGAATAATTTACAACATGGTTTGACAGCACTTCAGAATCATTTCCATTGGAAATGATTCTGAAGTGCTGTCAAACCATGTTTTTATTGAGAAATAATGCCCGATATAACAGCAACAGCAGGCGACAATTGTTGTGTATAGCGGTCTAAGGGTTAATCAATATTTGAGGCAGTACATGGGAAATTGTACATGATGATATGTCGCTGGAACTAGATAAATGGAGTTTACGGCATGATTCGAGACACCAAGTGATTTTGTACCTGAGAATATGCGATATTTCATGAAAAATATTTACAAAATTTACAATAGTTTCCTCCGTATACATACGACGTTGGAAGTGGACAAAATTTTCATAGCAAATGCGTGTCTCATATGTGGCTGTAACTAGATAAATGGGGCTTATGACATTTACAATCACTCTAGACCCAGACCAGTCTGCACATTCACTCGCTCCAAATGATGGTCTACACTGTTTCCCATCAAGTCATTTAAAATCTCAAGCTTTTAACCCTTAGAACGCTGGACACGATAATTGTCGTCTCCTGTTGCTGTATATTTTTCCTTCTTTCTCAATAAAAACATGGTTTGACTGCACTTTAGAGTCATTTCCATTGGAAATGAAAGTAACATCATACCATGTATCTGATGAGGAAAATCGAAAATAATCAGCAGACAACACAATTAAACTCAGCAGTGTAAGAGTTAACAAACTACATTTTCCCATAAACTTGCTTATCTGGGCTGCTGGCTGATAAAAGGACAAGAAATCGCATGTTCATTCCATTTTAATACAATGTAAAATACACTAGTGACGGTAATTATGCCGCGTTAACTGAACAGAGCATTGTAAGTTCATATACCAATTTGGAGTTACACTGGGCACAAATCATAGGTCCATTTTGTCAGCCAGGGGCTATCTCACTATGTTTCTATAATAAGTACTGGCATGTTCAGAAGCATAACATAATATTATATCTTTTTCTGTAAATTTATGGACGGACAGGTATGTGTTTGGACGGAGCACACATATGCATGCAGATAGATATCACAGATAATGACGACATTGATTACAAAATATACATACATACCGACTTACACTTTACATGTAATATTAGTTTGGATCTGCTAAAATATCCTGATCACATTTGAGTTTCTCACCACTGGCATAAACATTTAACAAGGTCCACGCACCTGTACATGTTTGATGTAAAACTCACACAATTTCTCTCCAATTTTACAAGATCCAAGTTCATAATAAACACATAGAAATAAATGCCTAAATAAAATATACAGTCATCATTGATGAGAGGCGTTAAAAATAAATGTACAGTGGAACCTCTCTAAACCGGACAAGAAACATACATGATTTTATGGGTTTCTTAGTCATTTATCTCGGGTGATAATGTCTGATCGTGAGCGCATACAACGCAACTATGGCTAGGAATAAATCAAATGCCTGATTTACAGTGAAACCTCTCTAAACCGGACACCATGGGGACCTCCCAGGGTGTCCGGTTTAGCGAGGTTCCACTGTATTGTGCTGATTGGGACGGTATAGAGCCTACTACTAAAATATATAACCAAACTACTTGTGATTTTGTACCTAAGAAGACGAGCGATATCTCATCAAAAATATTTACAAAATTAACAATATTTTCCATAAATAATGTTGAAAGTTGATGAAATGTGCAATAGATTTGCGCATTTGCCATGGAAATCTTTTCAACTTCCTATGTCATTTACAGAACAAACCACATCTCGTTAGGTATAGAATCACATGGCTTGTCTCATATATGAGAGTCGGTGGCATTCCAACGTGGAAATGGACAGATGGACTGTAAGGTATTTAAAGGTGATTTTAAATGACTCCTAATTTGCATTTTTTACAGGAAATATAACAGATATTGCAAAGGTGTTCAGCTATTCAGCTTACGGTATATCAGATGCTCCACAGCAGTATACAATGCAGAATTGGAAGTTTCTTGCATAAACGTTGTGCCACCACCTGAGAATAGGAACCTCGTGACATTTGCTGCGATGGTTGGTTCTGGCCATTCTGCACAAGTACCCATCTGTATCAGGGTTGGTCCTTTCAATGATGGCAGTAAGCACGACAGAAAATGACGAACAACATACACCCAGTACAGGCTGAGCTGGGACTACGCTGGTTGCACATGTCTTCAGGTACCCTTTCTTAGCTGTGACCCCCATATAAAATAATACAAATGTATAAAGAAAAAAGTCCAGTTGAAACAGCATACATATTAAAAAATCTTCATTTTAATACATAATATATTCACATGCATACTAGCAGGATAACCGCATACACAATGTATATCTGTATTTAACTCTCGTTATGCGGTCGACTCGACAGTCATCGGTGGAAGCCGCGTCGAAGATGGCGGCCTTGACCCACTATCAACCTGCACTCGTAGTTTCTTAATTTCCCATTTCTGTATGTCTATAATCTTATTTTTCTCCTCCAAATCCTTCTCCATCAAGGCACTGGGAGCCTTTATCATGAAGGCATTGATGGCGGCCGTGTCGCCCTTGTTACTCTTGCTGTGCATACCAAGGTGAGCCTCAAGGTCGTGGATTTGTGTCCGCGCGATCTTCAACTCCTTACGCAAGTCATTGATCTCTTTGATGAGCGACACATTCTCCTGTGGAAAGATAAAACAATGTATTGATTGACTGATTGGGTTTATGTGTGATCAACAGCGAGCAGGCGAGCAACAATTGTTCAATACTAAAATTACAATAAAAACCTTCAGCACTGAAACTTTGTTTGTCTGTTTGTTGGGGTTTAACGGCCTATCAACAGCTAAGGTCATTTAAGGCCGGGTCAATGGGTTTAGTACTAAATCCCATATATATACCTGTTCAGCACTGAAAGACCGTGTACTTATCTGGTGCCCGATCATAATACATATGAGAAGCACAATGTGATTTCGTACTTTCGGACATCTGTGTAATTTCATTAAATACATTTACAATATCTTTCATAAATAAAGTGAAAAGTTGACAAATTTTTCAGAGTAATCTGAATTTTTTTTTAACTTTTGACACCATTTACGGAAAATATTACACAGATATTATTATGAAATTACACAGATGTCTGAAGGTACAAAATCACATGAAGTTGTCTTATATAGAGTTACTTTATACAGTGACCAACATGGCATTGGATCAGTGAAAATATTGCTCAACTAAGCGGCGCAAGTAAAATGCAATATCTAAACTACAGCTATCAAAATTGGGAAACAAAATTATTGGATCCGAGAAAACATGTTAATTATCCCCATTATGTATACCTAGACCAGTTTGATTACAGTTTACCACTTACTTAGTGATTCATTGGTTAAACCTTACAATACTGGGTTAAATTTTGTCTTTCGCTATTTGATTTTTATTTTTTCTCAATGAAACACGCTTTGACAAGAGAGACAATTCTCATCTTTTTTATATAATTTAAATTACAATAAAAAATATCAAACAACAAATTTCACTCACTACTGTGGATTCACAGACTTTTAGTAGAACCTGCTTTGTACCTGCATAATCCGGACATTGTCTGCCCGGTGGATCTCGGAATCCTTGGCGAGTTTCTTGCGCAGGGAGGCGACGGAGCGCTCCAGATGTTCCCGCTGTCGGCTGTATTCCTTCTGGATGTCGGCGTCCACACTCGCTGACTCCGTCTACAAGTGCAGGTAATACAATGGTACAGTGGCAGTAAGTTTTCGTCCGGGTTGGGTTTTTAACCCTTTCAAAACTACAGACCTGTATAGTGGTATTGGCAAACAGTGTAGATCTAGATGAGCCGGCTCGTAATGAGCCGTTTCATCAGGATCTGCACTTTTTGCAAGTTATTTTCATATGCTTAAAAAAAATACACTCCCTTTTTATAAATTGACTAGTCTGAAAATAATATTAACATATCAAAATCCATTCCAGTTACTAAGGGAAGGGTTAAGAAAGTTGGAAAACTTCAGGATGCAACATAATACATTTTCCTTGTTCTGTTCATCTAAAGCAGTCAAGATCTTTTAGGAACATTCTCTGGAATAATAACTGTTCTATGTTTTACTAGCAGTGTTCGAGTGAATCCTAACCATTTTCTTCACATTGAAAAGTTCACAGCTAAGTTGATTTTAGACAGAGTTGAATCATGTAAAGATACAGAGTTGAATCCCAAATTTCACTGGTAAAAGCAAAGACAACTTACAATATCCTCCTGTACATGTTTCTGGTAGAGGGCCTTGATGCTCTCCTTCAGCATCTTGGGGTCCTGTATGTAGCCGACACAGTTGTGCAGGTCTGTCTTGAAGCGCTTCACGACGGCCTCGACGTCACGCACCCGCTGTCGCTCCTGGTGCATCTCCTTGTCGGTGGCCTTCAACTTCTGCCTCAGCTCCGTGATGTTCAGCTCCAGCTGCGTGTTCTGCTTGTGGAACCTCTCCAGCTCGCTCTCCATCTGTCACACGTAGTTAGGTCAATAGGTTTATAGCCAACTGGCAATATCAGGAGTATGTCAACAATGTGCCGGAAGTAGTTTTAACCCTTCCTACGCTGTTAACGAAAATTGCCGTCTGCTGTTTTTCATTTTTGCTTTAATTCTTAACAAAAAACTGGTTTTTGACAGCACATGAGAATCGTCTCCACTGGAGACGATTCTCAAGTGCTGTCAAAACCAGGTTTTTGTCGAGAAATATTGAAAATAAAACATTTCCAGCAGACGACAACATTTAATTCAGCGTAGTAAGGGTTAATGGATGTTACTGCTATTAGAACTACTTCCAGGGCATAATCGGCATTATAATTTGTTTGTTTGATATCACGTTGCTTAGCTTAAAATAAGCAACGTAATGTCAAACCAACAAATTTCGCCAATTCCAACATCAAATTCACAATGCTCTACAAACTCAGGTAACGATTCCCGATGCCACTAATGAGAGATTGATTGATTGTTCTTTTTTACATCCATTCAACAGGTAGGTTATATACAGACAAGAGGTATATACATTGCATTACGGACAATCATTTCTGCAGATCTGCAGAACTGTAGAACATTACATTTTCTTTTTTAAGTCGGTGGTGTATAAGAACTAAAGAGAAGCACTCACCTCCTGTATTTGCTCCTTCATGTTTTTGATGTCTGTCTCGCGAGGCTCTATCTGTTTCTTGAGCTCCTTGATCTTGTAATCGAGCACAAACTTAAACTTCTCCAGTTCCTGGTTCTTCTTCTTAAGGTCGTAGATCCGCTTCTCCTGTAATGGTTTGTGGGTGAGGTTTAGTAGGATATACATAGCTGGGGTGCATCTTGCAAGCAATATAGATCGTTATCAGGACCTACATTGGTCACAAATCCCATAAGCCCCATTTCTCCAGGTCATACATTCACTACCAGTAGGTCTCATAATTCATTATTTCAAGCACAAATAGCTATGTAGAGTTCACCAAAATGTATACAATACCAAATTAATAAATAAAATTATTTTTTCCTATATTAGAAAATAAAGCAGAATATATGAACATCGTGACGAGCCGTCTCATAAGGATCTGCACTTTTTGGAAGTAATTTTCATATTTGAAAACAAAAACACCCGCTTTTCATAAATGGACCAGCCTGAAAATCATTTTGTGACGGGTGGATTGGTTGCAAAATTAACATATAAAAATCCATTCCACACTTAAAACATGTCTATAACCACAACAGAAGGTCCGTTTTCTCAAGCGGCAGTCGATGAATGCGTTACCTTGTCCTGTATGGTGTCGTCACGTTCCTGGATTTCCTTCTTCAGTCCGAGGATGTCCTTCTCCAGGTTGCGGATGATGTTCTGTAGCTTGGCCGTCTCAGCCTGGTACTTCTTGATCTCCTCCTTATGGTCATCTATCTCCTTCTGCAGGCTCGTGAACTGTCGATGGGACAATACATAGAGAATATAAGTTTATCATACGAGGCTAGGAAACATGTAGGAATTACGAGGTTTGATGAGGAATTCCTACTGTTTCCTAGCCTTGCCTGTAAACTTGATGGGACAATACATAGGGATGAACTGATGATCAATGTGTTGTATTCATTTTAGTCCATAACATTCGCAATACACCTTTACAGGTATGAACTTTTTTAAATATTTTATTTTCATTTTTTTATTTTGCACTGAAAGTATATGTTGTGACAGAAAGAAAATATTTAGGATTTTCAACAAACAAAATAGTGTATCCTCAGTAAGAAGACATTATATGCAATAAATGAAATTTTAAACGAGGCTTGACCCCGGGCCAGCTTACCTTTTTCTTCATGATGCCGGTCTCGCCCTTGAGTCGCATGTTGGCCTCCTTCTCATCGCGGAGTCGCCGCTCATACTTGTTCTTGATGTCGAGGATCTCGCGGTCCGCATCCTCCTCTATCTGCTTCTTCGTCTCGTCGTACTCCCGCGTCTGTTGGCGCGTCTCGTCGCTCGACTGGCGATGGATATAGGCATTTGGTCAATAACAGGAAATGTTGAATACATTATCATTATTGTGGCTTCGATACAGGCATTGTATGTTACATTGCATTCAAGAACTGGGTCAATTAACATGCAATTAGTATGCATTGTCATTAATGTGGCTTAAAATAGACACCGGCGTTGTGGAACATGGCATCACAGAATTTGATGAGTGAACCGGCAATGTTGAATGCATTATCAATATTGTGGCTTCTGATATATGCCAAACTTTACTCAATTAAGGTGTTAACAGTAGCTACTATATTCACCTGTATCTGCAAAGGTGTACATTTTGTCATTAATTATAATTGATTGATAGTTAATTGATTAAGATTTTACGCACGTTCAACAGCAAAATCGATGGAACTTCCACAATAATAAACCGCTGAGACTAATGAAAAACATTCATTGTAAAGCTGATTTAAGTGGTGAATAAACTAACAAATGAAATACAATTTAGAATATTCCTTGCATATAAAGTCTCACAAAGTAGGCAAAGAGTGGTTTGATATATTCCCCAGCCAGACGGACAATTGAGCTGCGGCCTCACCTGCTCCAGCTTGGTGGTCATCTCCTGTATTTTGGTCTCGTAGTACTCGGTGAGCTCCTCGAGCGCCCGCTGCTTACACTCGTCCATCTCGGCGAGCTGCCGGTCGTACTCCTCCTGCATCTTCATCATCTTCGCCTGCTGTTCCTGGAACTTCTCATACTCCAACATCAACTTCTGGTTGTTTGCCGACTCTGTAAGTGGGAGTATGTGACTAATAGTGAACAGTGCAGCACCAGCTCAGTGCAACCCCTGATCAGTGCAGGCTGATCTGGGGCTGTATTTGTCGCAAATGCAATAAGGGAAAGTGTCGAGAGAATGAGTGAGATTTATTCCATTTTATTTTATTTACTCCAACATCATATTCTGGCTGTTGGTGGAAATATGTGTTTTATCTACCTTCTACTGTCTCGTATTGTAACTTGCGTTATTTTCAAACTAAAAAAACACATGAGAATATGTGAGTCAAACAGTGTAGCACATGACCAGACTGTGTGCATGTGCAGGCTGATTTGAGCAAGCAAGTACTGGGAGAACAATTGAGAGTACTGCTCCTAGAAATGTACTGTGATTCCAATTGCATCCACAGTCTGGTCAGGTTCTACACTGTTGACCGTTTGTTGAGAGAGCAACATACCGAGGTCTGTCATCTCCTTGCTGTGTTTCTCCATGATCTCTGCAGTCTCTTCCTCATGCTTCGCCTCCTCCTTGTCTTTGTCTGTTTTCAGCACCTATAAAGGAGGGAAAACGATTGAAACAGTGTAGATCCAAATAAGCTGGCTGGTAATGAATTAACATAAATTATTAGACCATTTTATGCAGAATACTCTTCTACGGTTAAAAAAATTTAAAAAAATGTACTATTTTAAAAAAGAACTTTCATTTAATAGTCAAATTATATGTTGTGACCACTTGTGTGAACCATCTGTACGAGATGTTTTAAAATTTCTCTGTAAGTTTAATGTACAACCGGTAAAAATCTGATAATTCTGCAAACATGCCAGGCAAAATCAGTATCTGAACTGCATGCTAGCAGCAAAGGTATATATTAATCACTGGATGGCAAGTGGTGAATATTACAGAAGGCAAGCGAAGAGGAACAGTGAATGTTTATGGTAAACAATGTGGTCTGACTGTCTAACCAGACAATTGTTGCACATGCTGATCTCATTTTAGGCTGATTTCAAACCAACTGTTGTTAGATCTAACCTTACTTCGATGAAACTGAAAAATAGAACAAAATATTAAGGGCATTTGTCCACAAGTATACTGTGTTGAAACATTTAAGTAATCCTTCAAGGGATATAGAAGTTATAACAGAATTTTGAAACTCCTGCGATCTTCTTAATGTACCGGACAGTCCAAACACTATATGCCTCCGGCTCTACCCACATACCTGATTCTTTGTCTTCAACGACTCCATTTCCTGGATAAACTTCTCCGTCAACTCCTTAATTTTCTCGTTGTAATTCATATCCTTCAGCCGGAGTTGGTAGCCATTCTCCATTTTCAGCTCATCGACGCGTGTCTTCAGTTCGGCCATCATCGAGTTCTTCTCCTCAAGGTCGCTCTTCGTGATGAGGATCTCCTCAGCCCAGCCGACCTCCTTGTCGCGTTTGACCCCGCGACCTTCCTTGTCCTGGATCTTCCACAGGATGATGGAGAAGTCCTCGGACACCGTGATCAGGTACTGGTCGTCGTAAGTAATCTTCATCTGAGCAGCCAGAAACGGATTGTTTAGTGCATGTAATGTGATTGTTTTCTTTGTAACATGATTGTTTTCTTTAAAACTTTAAACCTTATTTATATAACAATGATTACAAACAAGCGCGAGAGCACAGATGGAGGAGTAAGGGTGGTGCTTAATGTAGGAGGAAACCGGAGTACCCGGTGGAAACCCACTTGTCCGATCTGGCGACCACCATACCATCTGACATACTGCCCCGGCCGAGGATCGAACGTAGGCCACATTGATACATGGTCAAAGTGATTGAAGGAATCAGTGGAAGAAGGCGGCTAAGTCCGTCATGGACTTAGCCGCCTTCTTCCACTGAACCCTTCAATTATTTATTATCCCCAGTCTTGTATATTACCGGTATGTGCTGCACAATGCAATCGGATTGCAAATCATGCCCTATAAAGAGCTAGATTAAGATACACAGTAAATGTGAATGTTGATCTAGCTCTACATATTTTACACTTATTTTTATAGCACAACATAAAAAATTATATCTCCTACTTCTTAAAGCAATTTACATAAGTGTATGAAAGTCAACATTTACTATACTGTTAACACCAGACAAAGTAAATTTTGACATTCCTATTTAAATCTGACAAAGTCAGAACTAGTTGCGGTCAGTAACTCTGCAAAACTCCCGCACTGTCCACAAAATATGGACGGTGCGAGAGATTTGCAGAGTTACTGACCACAACTAAATGAGAACTACTGTATGAGAGTTATCTGGAGCTACGGTTACCTTGGCGATCTGACTGCCGTGGCCCGGGTGTTCCTGCCATTCGCCGGGGATCGTGAGCGGGAACTTCATCGACCAGAGTGTGCCCTTCGACGTGCCAGCAAACAACATCCGCCCCGAGTGTGACAGGGCCACGTTGCTCAAGGTCACCTCGCCTGCTTCTACTTCTCGAAGAATCTGCAACACATAGTAGTTTAAAATTAGGCCACACAATGCGAAAAATATATAATCAGAGAAATTAATTGCAGACTTGTGTGTCTGTGTACATATCATTAAGAATCTGCAACACATAGCAGTTTAAAATTAGGCCACACAATGCGAAAAATATATAATCAGAGAAATTAATTGCAGACTTGTGTGTCTGTGTACATATCATTAAGAACTACAGAAACAGTAAAATTGTGTTGATTTGTACATTACACAATTTAATTTTTTTAAAATTAGTTACACTCTAATATTAAGCCAATGTGGTCAACATATTATTTAACACACTGCAATGCGATACAGTGAAATCTTGGGATGGCCCCATACTGTCAGGCTTGCAGTGTTCCACTGTAATAAACCCTGTATCTGTATCTTCTTGCATATGGCAATTTTGAGAAAACATCATACAGTGAAACCTCTCAAAACCGGACACCCTGGGAGGTCCCCAGGGTGTCTGGCTTAGAGAGATTTCACTGTAAATCACGCGTTTGATCATTCTGAGCCATAGTTGTGTAATATGCGATCATGAACAGACGTTATCACCTGAGCTAAATGACCAAGAAACTGATATCACATGTGTTTTCTTGGTATCCGGTTTAGAGGTTCACTGTACCTACACAATAATTACAGTAAACCCATACAAACTGTATGGTTTAGCTGTAAGATATGTATTTATAATTCACCTGTGAGTCTGAAATCTCCTTCAGTGTCTTGTCTGAGCCGACAGCAAACGTTGTCTTGCCATCAGGTGTGACCCCGACCCCGGTGTAGCTGCACGACTTGAGCACACTTTCCCCGACCCGCTTGCCGGAGGACGTCTCCCACTCGTACACGGCCCCGTCCATGCCACAGGAAACGATCTTCATATCGTCTGAGCTCCACACAATCGACTTCACCTTCCCGTTGTGGCCCTTCAGGTTGGCCACGTTCTCGAACGTGCTGGTCGAGTATATCTGGATCACGTTGCCGTGCACGGCCGCAAACAGGTGACCACCGTTGCTGAAGGAGCACTGAAATATGAAGGAGCACATGAATCATATAGGTGTGTATTGCCAACTGAACATCTGGCTATGAGCGCCAATGAGGGATTGCAGTTAGTTACTTCCCTTTGCAAATCTCTTTATAGAAATCCGGTCCTTTGGTTTATTTTAGCGTACATTTCTTACTGAAAAGTACAAAAATTAAGACTGCGAACAGGGTAGACCCAGATCAGACTACACATCTGTGAGCATATATGTAGGATAACCTGGAGCAACAGCAGTCGCAAACACTATATTGTTACATGGTTTCCGTTGTTTGCACATATGTGCAAACATATAGCGCGTGCTGTTTGCATATGGCTTTAGGCAATGCTCATTCCGGGGCCGCGCGTAGATCAAGTGCCTTCATGACGTCACTATGCGGATGTGCCTTCATGACGTCACTACTTCATGACGTTCATGACGCCACCCCTGAATATGAATACCGAAAATTATCTATGTGAATGGGACAATTTTTATAAAAGTACTGAAAATACTGAATATATAAATGTAACAATAACGTTTGATCATGTCCAGCCATGTGCAAACGTTTGCTGTGGCCCGAGGGAACTGTTTGAACCCGCGACCTGTGGCCTTGGGGTTCAAACAGTTCCCTCGGGCCACAGCAAACATTTGCACACGGTTGGACATGATCAAACCTTATAATGGCTCCTTTACACAACAAATCACCCTTTTTATAAGCAATAAACCCTAAAATATACAAATTGGACCGGATATCTATAAATAAAATCAAAGGGAAATAACTAGCTATGATTCCTTATTGGAACATCTTGTCAGGGCGACAGACTGAGGCTATGCAGTTAGCCATTGTTCAATGAAGAACCAGTATTATTATCACAGGCAATGAATCTAATTCGCCTATCCAATCATGATGGTCATTTTTCTCGCCTGGAAGATAATGTAAAATGCAAAAAATAACAAACTGAAAAAGGACCTTACAAAAATAGGGATAAGCGAAGACTACATATGAGTAGTCTGACCAGGAGATAACCATTTGACAGTCAGTCAGACAGTCAGTATCAGAAGGTTTATTGCCATCAGTTACCCAGAGCTCCAGATAAGGCGTGTATTGCGTATTTTACTCACGTATTTTAGCAGAATACGCATTGATATTCAAAAGGGGGAGTACTAAATACTCACAGCAATGTGAAAAGACGCATTGATTTTCAAATTGAGTACCGGTAGCGAAAATACTGTAATAAAGTTGAAAATTTACTTAGTTGAGCTACAAAAAGCAGTGTTTGCTTTTTGCAGCTGAAATAAGTGAAATTTTTAAATTGGTTTTATGTTTTATCATTTGTACCTTATTTAATAAGGAAGAAAATCAATAATACATTTGTGAAAGTAAAATACGCATAGAATTTGAAATCTGGGGGTATAGAACTCTTTAGACACAAAACTTATCTGGAGCTCTGCTTACCTCTCTGCAGCCACGAATGGTGAACTCCTTGAATGTGCGAATGTCGTCGATGAGGAGGTTCATGAGGCGCAGTTTGTCACTGAAGCCCACGAGGATGTAGAGGCCGGACGGGTGCAGTGCAATACTGTATGCCTCCTCTGCAAACTCCCGGTACAGCTCCAGGTTACTGCAATACACCAGCGCTTATATGTGGCTGTGACTGGAGAAATGGGGCTTATGGGTTTTGTGAGCAGTTCAGATCTTTATCAAATAGAACACTCCTGTAACCTGATAATGATCTATATTGCTTGCTAGAAGGCAAGACTGGTGTTTCACTGACTGAATAGGTGAACAGTGCAGATCCTGATCAGACTGTGCAGATGCACAGGCTGATCAGGAGCTACACAAGTCGCGAAGCCCATAAGCCCCATTTCTCCTGTCACAGCCACATATATAGGTTATCAAACTGGGGAAATCACAAGTAACTTCCCTTAGAACAACTTTCAGGGCATCCCTGATGCTGGAATAATCTGAATTAGCGGAAATTTGGATTACCGAACTTGGAAAAATAAGTTACCAAACTTGGAAAATCAAGAGGGACTTCTCTGAGAAGTGAGAAGTTCTGCGGGTCCTAGATGTAAGAATCGGCACAATTGCCACCAATTTCAGTTTCAAGGATCCCTGGAAGTAGTACTAGGGTAAGTCAAAGTTTCATGGTACTAAATCTAGCCGGATTTACTTACTATTTTTTACAAGTTCCACACTGGTTAACCCTTTCAACACCACAGGCGATACGTGTAGATCCAGATGAGCCGGCTCGTGACGAGCCGTCTCATCAGGATCTGCACTTTTTGCAAGTAATTTTCTTATTTTTGAGAAAAAAAACAACCCCTTTTCATAAATGGACTAGTCAGAAAATCAGTTTGTGACCATTGGATTGGTTGCAAAATTAACATATCATATTCCATTCCAGTTACGTAGGGGTGAAAGGGTTAAATCAAAATAGCATGATGTCTAGCCAGATCGACTTACCATGTTTCGAAGTTCCATATGCGAACAGACTTGTCCATGGAGCATGTGGCAATGAGGGGTTTCCTCTGGCACACGTCCAGCCCCATGATCTGGCTGTAATGGAATGACTGGGCCAGCACTTCGAACGATGCCTGGTCACCCTGCAGTAGATATACATGGTCGGTCAATAAACATACTAGAACATACTCATCTCATCAAATGATCAATGTAATTAGTTATTACTTTCTTAACCCTTACAATGCTGAATTAATTTGTGTCGTCTGCTGAATTTCTTTTATTTTTCCATTCTTCTCATCAAAAACTTGGTTTGGCAGCACTTTAGAATCATTAAAATGCTGCCAAACCATGTTTTTACTGAGAGAAAAGACAAAATATGAATTATCAGCAGTCGACTATTTTCGGTTCCCGCATTCTAAGGGTTAATAGTATTTATTGCATGTCCCAATAAGATGAAGGAGTGAAGATGGCCTAGTCAGATAAATGGTTCATCTCCATTAACACTAACATACATATCATATAGTTCCAAATCAATGGAATATACATACATTAAATATCCTCGAAAAACACTCAAGCCCAGAAAATCATGTTATATTTAATGTAAATTATTTAACACTTCTATATCTGATGTTACCCAACAGACAAATACATGTAAAATCACCCGCGTGTACTCCTATAGTCGTTATATAATAAGCACTGCCCACAAAAATTCATATGTAGAATATCCTCTATATTTCTACTACATGAAATGGGTTACTGGACATTTCAACCACCCACCACCACCCAAGTACTGTGGTACCTTGCCGATATCGGCGCTGGACATCGCGATGTAGTACAGCTGGCTCAGGTCCGTGCTGGCGATCAGGGTCTCCTCTGACGGACTCACAGTCAGGCATGTGATGATCTGCTGCTGTGACTTGGATGGATCTGCACTGTTGTGGTCTTGTGGAATCTGGACAAATGAACAACAGTTTCACAAGATGTACATCCAGAGCTACAGATAAGCTTTGTGGCTAAAGTGTACTATTATAGGAATGAATGGCCTTTTTGTGGAATTTATCGGGGTATAAACTTGGAAAAGTCGCGGGAATACTGGACTAAGGCCGGAAGGCCTCGTCCAGTATTCCGGCGACTTTTCCAAATTTATATCCCCGATAAATTCCACAAAAAGGCCATTCATTCCTTATAATTCCAGCATTTGAAATAAATTCATCAAGAAAATGGGTTTATTTTCCGTTTTCTTAAGAATTATTTTAACTACGCCTGACGGTTACGGAAAGTAGTTTGGCATGGGAGTTTACTGGGATATAAATTTTGGACAGAGACTTGCTACGGACCAATCAAATGTTAAGGAATTGTGTAAATATTTTTGTGCTGGAATTATACCCCCTAATTTCAAAGTCATTGCGTATTTTACTTTTACAAAAATGGATTATTGATTATTTTCATTACGAAATAGGGAACAAATGATAAAAAAGTGCAACAAATTTAAACATTCACTTAATTGAGCTGCAAAAAGTAAGCTCAACTAAGTGAGTTTTCAATCTTTATGACAGTATTTTCACTATTCAATTTGAAAATCAATGCGTATTGTCACATTGCTGTGTATATTTTGTACTCCCACTTTTGATAATCAATGCGTATTCAGCTAAAATAATTGTGTAAAATACACCAATACGCACCCTATCTGGAGCTCTGACATCAATATTATTCATTGAGCAACCATAGCATATTTCAGTGACATGGAATAGTGATTTAGTAATATTGAGTTAACCTCCACTGAAACTCCATTTGGTTTAGCCATAGCATAACTCACATAAGTCATCACAGTCAGTCTGTTTAGGTATGCTCATATAACACAAGTAGCATTAAGCATGCTTCATTCTTAAAAGAAAATTTTTCATGACAATTTGAGCAAGTGAAATACATGTACTAGTATTTTATCAAAATTTTAAGTGAGATTGATATATTATTAATATTTTTGGGAGATTTTTTTTAAAAAATATGTGAGAATCCCTCACTATCTCGCCCTGAAATGATCACTGTTAACCTTAGACTGCTCAGCACGAAAATTGTCGTCTGCTGTTGCTTTATATTTTGCCTTCTCTCTCAATAAAAACATGTTTTGACGGGACTTCAAAAAACAGCAGACGACAAAATTTAATTCAGCAGTGTAAGGATTAAATATCCAACATTGGCTTATCCATGTTCATTTTGGGACAATTCTGTTAATGAGAAAATGTGGATTCCATTTTATAATTGATCAATACGGACACACTTGCTGCAGATGCTGACGAGACGGCTTGCTAGGATCTACAGTATTTGCACATTACGGTCTGTCGAGTTGAAAGGGTTAATCAGATCAAGTATCAACTTGCAGAACTTACATCTAATCAACCATGTGACGCATATACATGTACAATCACACTATGTCTTATCCCATCAAGGAAAGAATTGGCGTCTTCAATAAAATTCAAGTTTACTGTGTGACTGACATAAAAGTTGATTTTATAGGAAGTTCCGTGCAGTGTGGCGGCTGTAGAAAGTCTCCACAGGGGTTTATTATTTTGCCAATCCTTTGTGGTCATTGAGCATGACCATCTGTTTCGCTTAATCCAGTGCTAGGAGGTGTTTGTGGCATGGACTGACAATGCAGTACCATCCATCATGTCCATGCCACAAATAAACAAGTGCAATAAAGTCACTTACAATGAATTTTATTCTAGTAGTCGAGTTCGGCGATTATCATGGATCGCTTGACTACCGTATTTACCCTATGTATTGGGACAGTAAAAAATAAATAAAATTCTACGTGTCCCAATACATAATATAAAATAAATAAATTATTTTTTTTGGTGTCCCAATTATTAATATTGAAAGTTTGTATCCTTGAAATTTCGGTTAGTACACGGTTGTGCCTTGGCTCCCGAATTGTTTGCCTATTTGTATATCAAAATCGTGTTAAATTTGTAACACGACCATTGTCAGAAATCGTGTTAAATTTGCGATTATTTCCCAAATTAGACCCAAAATGGACGATTTTTTTATTTTTTTTATTTTTTTTTATTTTTTTTTATTTTTTTTTATTTTTTTTTATGGACGCATAGCCTCCTTTTATCTCACCGATGTGAATGTGCAGCTGATCACGTTTGGACATTTCGTAAATTAATCCGAGCAAACTGGGAATAACATCAATTATTGGTCCCAGTAACAAAGCAGTGCTAATTGTTATGTGCTCGATTTAATTTTTCCGGCATGCGTTCGCGCTCACCATTGGTGGAATATTAATTAGGTGTAAAAGGTTGACCAATCGGAGATCGAGTATCAGTGGCGCAGATTAACTCAACCCAGATTAACTAAATTGTTACAGCACTGCCCACGCCCCTGGCGCATGTACACAAATGTGTACGTGACAACTGGCCTTGTTTAGCTACATCATAATTGAGCCAGTGCATGAGATAATCAACTTTATTATATAACCGAGATTTTCGCCGAGAATGATTCGACTTTTTTCTGCAAATATATCGGAAAGTTGATAACATTTTCAGAGCAAATGCGTAATAATTACTAATTTAATATTCGTCAACATTCGATATCGTTTACAGAAAATGTACACTATTATCAGATTCATCTTCGTCGAAAATCTCACGTGATAAGCCCGATTACCTCATGAACTGGCGCAAAATTATAACACGTCGGGCAAAACATGTCTATACTCTGTGGTGTTGAAAGGGTTAAAACTCGGTGCGTACGCAAACCGACAGGTGGAATAGTCGGACGTGTGACACAAAGAAAATGACCATTACAAAAATATCCATTACCCCACCCACTTGATCTCGTTCTATTATTAACGTCATGTACAGTACGATACCAGGTGGGTGGGATAATGGGATTTTTTTAATAGGCATTTATTTTGGTGTCATAGGTCCGAGTCTTCCACCTGTGCTCACGATATGAGTAAACACAGTTTGCAACGCACGAGCTTGTCACATGACGTTGCAGCTCATGGAACAGGATATCGGTCATTGGGTCATTGCGTCATCGAATGATGATGGCTACACGTGTTTACTACACTTTTTTCTACACGCGTTTACAATAATGGATTGCACGGACCTGCGTAGATCTACATTCTACATGAACATGATGAATAAATAAAACATGACGTTAACAATTATTGGATTCAATATATTTATTACATGCGAAGATAACAGTGAAAACTTATGGCATATTATAGGCATGGCATATTATAGGCATTGGCGACGTCGTTCATTCGCAGTCACAGTGTACATGTATTTTTTGTTGACATTATGATGCGTCTTGGGCGAGAACGGATATAGCACGGTTCGGATAAGCAACACGGAAGGTTGTATGTCGCCGTACTTCCGTGTACTAACGGGGTCGCACTGTACTATACTTTCCACCCAGTTGTCCCGATCGAAACGCCATCCCTCGGTAGTGTCTGGATATAATAGCATGGAGAGCATGCCGTGACCGGATACATGTCCGTACTTTAAACTTACCTCGTGAATATTGATGAGAGGGCGGGGCGATGTATCAGGAGTATTTCCGTGTGAATCGAAATAATTTTCGCAAATAAATCACATTCCAGCATTGACAGGCAGCATTGTCGATGTATACGGTTTATTGGTAATCTATTTAATCAACAGAGCTCAGATTTACCGTCAGCACTGTGTTATATTAGTTAATCAGCAACGGCCTCTGTTTATAGCGAGACGTGCCAATAGTCGGCATGACCAGTAGCCGGTGAAAAAAAATTAAAAAAAATTGGAGTGGCGATTTTTTTATTTTCCCCAGTGGAATCCCTGACTGTGTTTAAAAGTATTAAAAAAAAGAAGAGATGTCCCAATACTTAAGGTGCAGAAATTATTGATTTTTTTTTTAAAATTGTGATGTGTCCCAAAACTTGTTTCCTAAAAAAATAATTATTTCTCCCCAAATGGGGGTGTCCCAATACATAGGGTAAATACGGTATGTCTTGTAATTTCACATATATGTGAAATCAACTTTTCATGTCTTGTCACATTGTAAACTTGAAATTTGTGAAACTAGCTTTTATGTCTGGCACACTTCGAGCTGGAATATGACATAACATACCTTAATTTCTCTGACCTTCTTGAAAAAATCTTTGTCATCGGTTTTCTCAAACAAATGCACGGTGCCCGGCCCACAGGCGCAAGCAAAACCCTTGGAGTAGGCGACAATGGCGGTGATCTGTGGTGGCCCTGTCAACTGCTCATCTGAGTCAGCCTTCCTGTGACGCAAGTCAGTGGAAACATGTTATAGGAATGAATGGCCTTTTTGGAATTTATCGGGGTATAAACTTGGAAGGCCTCGTCCAGTATTCCCGCGACTTTTCCAAGTTTATATCCCTGATAAATTCAACAAAAAGGCCATTCATTCCTTATAATTCCAGCATTTGAAATAAATTCATCAAGAAAATGTGTTTATTTTACGTTTTCTTAGGAATTATTTTAACTGCGCCTCACGGTTACGGAAAGTAGAATGGCGTGGGAGTTTACTGGGATATAAATTTTGGACAGAGACTTGCTACGGGCCAATCAAATGTTAGGGAATTGTGTAAATATTTTTGTGCTGGAATTATTAACCCATACACTGCTAAATTAACCCTTTCACCACTGAATAACTGGAATGGATTTGGATGTGTTCATTTTAAACCAGTCCAATTGTAGTCCATTTATGAAAAGGGGGTGTTTTTGTTCTCAAAAATATGAAAATTACTTGCAAAAAGTGCAGATCCTGATGAGACGGCTCGTCACAAGCCGGCTCATCTGGATCTACACGTTTTGCCAACACCACAGGCATGTGGTGTTGAAAGGGTTAAATCTTTCATCTGCTGCTTATTTTCTATTATCCATTTTCTCATCAAAAACATTCTTTGACAGGACTTTAGAATCATTTCCAATGGAAATAATTCTCTAGTGCTGTCAAACCATGATTTTATTGAGAAAGAAGGCAACATTATAAAACAACAGCAGACAAGAATTGTCGTTCCTAGCAGTCTAATGGTTAAAAGGTCACAATCATTCGCTTTCGACATATGTAGATCCTGATCACACAGCGAAGGTGATGCAGTATGACATAATGGTTTGTACACTGGTTATATAATAGATGGTTTGCACCAAATTATGAACAGTTAAGATTCTGATCACCTGGGGACCGTTTCACTAAACTTTGTACGACTAAAATGTTTGTAAGTGCAAAATTATGATAGTCTGTAAATTTCACATTGACAATGTTTTCTTGTACTGCATGCAGCCTATGTTCAATAAATGTAAATCCATCAATTTACATTCCCAGACGATCCTAATTTTGCACGTACGAACATTTTAGCCGTACAAAGTTTAGTGAAACGGGCCCCTGCTCTTCACTGGTTGCAAACGCAAGAAGCATGGTTTTTGTCAGATTATGGTCCAATTTTGTGTTGCCTAATGATGTTACTTGATTGAATGGATCAATGGACCTTCATAAATTTAACAGACGAGGGTGATACATACAGATCAGTGGTAAGATTTACCAATAGATGAGTTGCATTCAATGGGAAATTGAAGATTGCTTACAAAATTTACAAAATAGTGATCTGGTGGTACCCTAATCCTTTCCCCAAACACTTTCAATTAGCTGTGATTATCAGCAGACGTTGCGTGAAACTAGATTATAATTCCCAATAATTCCAGCACAAAAATATTTACACAATTCCCTAACATTTGATTGGTCCGTAGCAAGTCTCTGTCCAAAATTTATATCCCAGTAAACTCCCATGCCAAACTACTTTCCGTAACCGTCAGGCGCAGTTAAAATAATTCTTAAGAAAACGGAAAATAAAAACATTTTCTTGATGAATTTATTTAAAATGCTGGAATTATAAGGAATGTATGGCCTTTTTGTGGAATTTATCGGGGATATAAACTTGGAAAAGTCACGGGAATACTGGACGAGGCCTTCCGGCCTTCGTCCAGTATTCCCGCGACTTTTCCAAGTTTAGACCCCGATAAATTCCACAAAACGGCCGTTCATTACTATAATACAGACAATCATATAGTGTATTTCCTACTCGTATGTAGAAATAATATGTACACGTATATGTGTGGCTGTGACTGGAGAAAAGGGGATTATGCAATTTATGACAGTGGCAGTCTAGCTTAGCAGCAGGCCAAGTGTTTCATTGACTGAATGGCCAGGAATGGCAAGTGCAGATCCTGATCAGACTGCGGATAAATAGGCTGATCTGGGTCTACATTGACCACAAATGCCATAAACTCCATTTCTTCAATCACAGTCGGGCATGTTTTTCATGATGTACAATTTTCATAATTTACGCTGCAAGCTTACTTTTCTTGAGCGCCAATATTGAATTCATTCTTCAATTCACCAGCTTCAAACAGCAGTAGCCTGCCATTATCTGTGCCGACAATCACCCGCTCCTCAGACACCCAGGCGTGACACAGATAGTTCTGTGGCTCCATCTTTTGGAAGTTGAATGTCTTAAGGTTTCCTTCGCTGTATCGGAAGTTCTTGAAGATCCCATTGCCCACTACACATAGCTGTGTGTTATCCTGAGGGTTGAAGCTCACCTGCAATATAAGTAATTGTGACACATCACAGGACCGTGACTCAATAATGAATTCATCTTTTGACCAGTTCATGTAGTTCTGTAGTCTATTCACCACAATTACAAAGTATACTTTTCTTGCTAAGTACACTTTGAGGGAGAAATTTTCAATTTAAGGATAAAGTTATTATTCAATCCATCAAAAGCCAGTGGTCCCGATTTAATAAGTCCCAGATTACTTCGTGAGGGCTCTAGTGAACTTTCAGTACCACTTTCTACATTCTTCAATACATTACTAAGTAATTCATACTTCCCCTCTCCATGGAAACAGGCGAATGTAATACCGGTTTTTAAAAAGGCAGATCTTTCAAGTCCACAGAACTACAGACCGATTTCCCTGCTTAGCTGCATTGGTAAGCTAATGGAACGATGTGTTCATAAATATTTGTACTATTTTGTGGCCTCAAACAATAAACTAACATCATACCAATCGGGTTTTATCAAAGGTGATTCAACTGTATATCAACTTACTTACATCTATAACGATATTTGCAAAGCAATGGATGAAGGAAAAGAGGTTCGTGCTGTTTTTTTGCGACATATCAAAGGCGTTTGACAGAGTCTGGCATCAAGGCCTTCTTTACAAACTATCAAACATCGGAATCTCTGGTTCTATGCTCGAATGGCTTAAGTCGTATCTGTCCTCTAGAAAACAATGTGTAGTATATAGTAACTCCGCGTCTAATTGGTGCACTATCAATGCAGGCGTTCCACAGGGATCTATTTTAGGACCTTTATTGTTTTTAATATACATAAATGACATAGTCCAAGAAATTAACTCCAACATTAGATTATTTGCAGACGACACAAGCTTGTACATAATAGTCGACGACACAATATCAGCAGCAGCAGCTGCATTAAACAACGACCTAGAAACTATAAATCAATGGTCAAAAACATGGCTAGTGACATTCAACCCATCCAAGACAGAGTCAATGATTTATTCAAGAAAACATAATAAACCACAGCATCCAGTACTTAAAATGGACACTCGTCCTATTACAACTGTTAATGAACATAAACATCTAAGAATAATTCTATCAGAAAACGGAAAATGGTATCCACACATCTCATCATATCTAAATAAAGCATGGCAAAGAATAGGCATATTACGATCTCTGAAATTCACCCTAAAAAGGTCAGCTCTTGAACGCATGTATTTTTGTTTTGTTCGACCTCTTTTGGAGTATGGTGATGTTGTATGGAGTAATTGCACAGACGAATTAAAACACCAGATCGAAGCAGTACAGATAGAAGCTGCGCGCATAGTGTGTGGAGCTACTAAACTTTGTAATATTGATAAATTATATCAAGATCTCAGGTGGGAATCCTTGGAAAACAGACGAAATAAACACAAACTTATACTATTTTACAAAATGGTAAATAAACTATCCCCACAATATCTTAGCGATCTGATTCCTGAACAGATACAAGCACGGTATACCCTTAGAAACGCTACTAATATACCATTAGTACATTGTCGTACACAATTGTACTTGAATTCATATCTACCCCACACTATTTGTGAATGGAATAAATTGTCAGAACAGGAAAAAAAAATCAGTACCGTCCTTTAAGGCAATTATAAATAAAAATGTTAAAAAATCACCCATCTTATACAATATAGGCTGCAGACAAGGACAAGTACTTCATGCCCGTCTTCGTTTGTCATGCAGTTCCTTGAATTATGACCTTCATCGTAGATCTATAGTTGATTCTCCAAATTGTACTTGTGGTTTGGTAGAAACAATCAATCATTTTCTACTATATTGCCAAAACTATCAACGTCAAAGACATCTTCACTTAACAGACATTCCGTGTCCACCAATAGCCAACAATCTTCTTTATGGTAACGAACGATTATCATTTGAACAGAATACCACCGTATTTTTGCAAGTGCACAAATATATAATGTCTACAAAACTAAATATACTAACAGATAGGCGTATACATAATAATGGCTTGTTTTCAACTCGATTTCAAACCAGACAATCAAAAACAATCAAGTATAGTGGTCCAATTGTCACATATATATCAAAGACTTGTATACAACCAGACACTCTGTTGCTGCGACTTGTAAGGTAATTGGATCTTCAACCAATGACAGGCTGTTGCCTCTGATAGATTGACTGCGGTCGCAGCGAGCACGGGTGTTGGCCTATTGGTGATTTGATAATATTTGGTGTTGGTATTATAGAACCATATTTATCACGTGTATGCTCCATTTTCATTTTCAGTGATCATAAGATAAACAATATTAAACTATTTCCTGCCACTGTTCAATAACTATTGTGTAATATGGGCACCCTGCTGAGAACAAGGCCCTTACGACATACGCGACCAGTGTGGACCCATGTTAGCCCGCTCATCCGAGCGGTCTGCTCAGGGCGTACACTGTTCGTTTTCAGCTAATGTTGTAGCAATAATCACACCAGCAAGGCGAGTACATGCAAATCGTACTGTGTGAGGTACAATAAACAAAATATATCTCCAAGTATTGTCAATTAATGCAATTGTCGTAAGGTCTCTTATCTCAGCCGGCGGCCCATCAACTGTCAAGGAGAAGAATTCACATAAGCTTTTACGAAGCTTGTTTTCTAATCCTTTTATCACTTGTCTTGTATAT
Source organism: Conchocele bisecta (assembly GCA_029237695.1). Classification (NCBI taxonomy): domain Eukaryota; kingdom Metazoa; phylum Mollusca; class Bivalvia; order Lucinida; family Thyasiridae; genus Conchocele; species Conchocele bisecta. The sequence goes on along the minus strand of CM055268.1, from coordinate 9,636,348 downwards.
ATGTAACCTGTATGATCAATGACAAAGCCATATGTGGCTGGTACTGGAGAAATTGGATCAGCACGTTCACCAGTCCATCAATGAAACATCAGTCATGCTTGATGATCAGGCTATAGGAGTGAGTTATTTGATCCGGAGCTACTGTGGTCACATAAGCTCAATTTCTCCAGTCTCACATATATACATACAGGTATGCACTTCAGACTCCAGATAAGGTGCGTATTGACGCATTTTACACACTTATTTCAGCAGAATACGCATTGGTTATCAAACATCGGGGTACAAAATACGCACAGCAATGTGAAAATATGCATTGATTTTCAAATTCAGTAGTGAAAATAAAGTTAAAAATTTACTTAGTTGAGTGAATTTTTAAATTTGTTTTATTTTCATAATTTGTTCCCTATTTAATAAGGAAGAAAATCAAATAGTATATTTGTACAGTAAAATACGCATTGAATTTGAAATATGGGGGTATAATACTCTTTAGATTGTAATCACAATGAAATATTGTATACATACCTGGTACACTGGTGGATTTGTTTGTGGATTGGACGTCTTGGTTACAGCCATCACCTTCGACTTCTCCCATGTCCAGTAAAGCAATGTGTAGTCTGGCTTACCCCCCTGGGCAACTAAGTACTTGGAGTCTGGGGAAAACGCCAAGCTGACATATTCTGTAGACTGTACATCTACCGAACTCAGGACCTTCCTTTTCCTTAAGCTGTGAAGATCGTATATCGTTATCGTTGGCTTCTCCCCTTTCTCCGCAATGGCAACATACCGCCTGTTTGGACTGACTGCCAGTGCAGTCATACCCTCACTTTTGTCAGACCCAGGGATGAACTTCTGCACCTTTTGGTCGATATTATACAGGATGCAGTTGGATCCCGAAGGGTAGACAATCGTCTGTTCATCATGATAGCAAATGTTGCCGCTCACACCAGACTTAAGGCCAAAAATATGCCTGGCTTGGGCTATTGCTATAGACATCTTTGTGGCTGGCAGATACTCTGAAAGAGAAAAATAATAAATAAAGTAATTGCATCTGAAGTCCTCATAGGTGTCTAGTCAAAAATGGTCATAATGACAACACAAGCATTTTTTAATAAATGAAAATAGATTGAAATTTTGTTAAAGTAACTTTGTCCAGACTTTTACAAACTGAAGCAGTATGCGCATTAGAGAAAGGTATTCCACGGTTTCAATCCGCTTACTGGGTCACTCCCTTCACCGAAGCTTAGCGAAGTAACATCGTACGTATACAGCTGTTAGCGTCGTATTTATTTGACTATATGCGCATATTTCCACAACTTTGGCATTTCAAAAGTTCTTATACATGTATGCATACTGAGCACATGAGTAATACATCTACTATTGATGTCAATCCTTTCGCTAATCTTCTACTAGCTATGGTCACGTCTGTGCTTCTTAGTCTCAGGATGCAATACACAATGTGCTTAATCAGCTTAAACACTTGTTGTGCATGCATGAAAAAGGATTAAACTTTTTAACAACCTCCCTGATTCCTTGAGGAATCTCAGGATTGAGACATGTATCAGTTGCCCTCTGCCAGTAACACTGATGTCCCAAGTGATTTATTTACCAGCATGTTGCGCATTAAATACATACATTTTTATTATTTGACACACCAACATTTAGAAATTTTATCATTTTTCCATAGGATGACACATCATTTTTTTCCAGAAGAGACCAATTTCACACACGAGCATTGGCATACCCCACTCTACTTTTAAAGTAGTTTTTATCCTTGCAGAATATCCAGGGACTAAAATTGTGTCTATTTAGAAACTAGGGTCCAACAAAACTATATTTCATGTGAGATTTGGCTGTACTGATTTGACGCTGCACACACAAGAGGTTTATGTCCATAAAATGGGATATGAAAAATAAAACATATCCTGGACTGCCCATAATTCTAATGATCTTAAACAATGTGCGTATTAAATAATGGAGTTGAAACATAGAAAAACTATTTACCTGCAAAAAAAAACAAGGTTCTGTTTGTATATCACGTTTACTGGCTTCAAAAGCATGAAAAAACGCCAATGTTTACATGTAAACACGTGTGTCTGCAAATGGCTGCCAACACTGACAGCCGACAAAGGTTGACACCTCTGACCCTGTGACGTCACAAGTACTTCCGATGCAGGTACTCGATTGAAAAACACCACAAATTGTGTCTGCATTATGTACCACTGCTTTCAGGGGTCACGATACATATTGTTTCCAACTTAAATGATTAGACAAGAAACGAGGCAAAGCCACGAAGGCCAGGTTTTTTCCAAGCATGGACACATGGATAACATAATTATACCCACTTTTTGTAGACTAGATGGCCATGGCCTGCATGTCGCGCCTTGGGGCAAGGCATGGACACTAAAAAAATAGATATAGTACATCGAAAAACTTTAACGAAAAAACTTTAACCGGACACACGGACGGACGTATGCCAAAATGCCGACGATATCGCGCTTTCCGCAAGCGGGTGCTACAATGATGATAAACACCCATGTGAAGTATCAAGGTAATGGGTGAAGCAGTTGCAGAGATATAGTACACAAAAAAACTTTAACAAATAAATTCAAAGTAATTTGACCTTGACATTGCGCACAGGGGCCGCACGGTTGGGGGTTAGAGTGAAAATATGGATGATGATAAACACCCATGTGAAGTTTCAAGGTAATGGGCGAAGCAGTTGCAGAGATATAGTATAACAAAAAAGTTTTAACCAAAAAATTTAACCAGACGTACGTTAAAATGTTAACGTTGAAAATGGCTAAGTCAATTACGTAGAAATAATAGGTGAAGGTAAAAAAATGGTCACATGTTGGATAGTTGTATGTGGTAGGCACCCCTTGGTTATGAAGCTGTGAAAGTTTGGTGGTCCTAAGTGGTACAGTACCAAAGAAATGGACTTAAACACGAAACTTAACATTGTAAAGGCGAAAAGTTAACATTGAAAATGGCTAAGTCGACTGCACGGAAAAAATGGGTCAAGTTAAAAACGAGGCAAAGCCACGAAGGCCAGGTTTTTTCCAAGCATAGACACTTGGATAACATAATTATACCCACTTTTTGTAGACTAGATGGCCGTGGCCTGCATGTCGCACCTTGGGGCGAGGCATGGATACTAAAAAAATAGATATAGTAGATGGAAAAACTTTAACCAAAAAACTTTAACCGGACGGACGGACGTATGCCAAAATGCCGACGATATCGCGCTTTCCGCAAGCAGGTGTGACAATGATGATAAACACCCATGTGAAGTATCAAGGTATTGGGTGAAGAAGTTGCAGAGATATAGCACAGGTGGAAGACTCGGACCTATGACACCAAAAATATGCCTATTAAAAAAAATCCCATTACCCCACCCACTTGGTCTCGTACATTACCATCTTCTATTTTTTTAATAGGCATTTTTTTGGTGTCATAGGTCCGAGTCTTCCACCTGTGAGATATAGTACACAAAAAAAACTTTAACAAAAAAATTCAAAGTAATTTGACCTTGACATTGGGCACAGGATCGCGCTTTCCACAAGCAGGTGCAACAATGATGATAAACACCCATGTGAAGTATCAAGGTATTGGGTGAAGCAGTTGCAGAGATATAGTACACGAAAAAAATTTAACAAAAAAATTCAAAGTAATTTGACCTTGACATTGGGCACAGGATCGCGCTTTTGTTTCCGCAAGCAGGTGCAACAATGATGATAAACACCCATGTGAAGTATCAAGGTATTGGGTGAAGCAGTTGCAGAGATATAGTACACGAAAAATCTTTAACAAAAAAATTCAAAGTAATTTGACCTTGACATAGGGCACAGGATCGCGCTTTCCGCAAGCAGGTGCGACAATGATGATAAACACCCATGTGAAGTATGAAGGTATTGGGTGAAGCAGTTGCAGAGATATAGTACACGAACAAAATTTAACAAAAAAATTCAAAGTAATTTGACCTTGACATTGGGCACAGGATCGCGCTTTCCGCAAGCAGGTGCGACAATGATGATAAACACCCATGTGAAGTATCAAGGTATTGGGTGAAGCAGTTGCAGAGATATAGTACACGAAAAAACTTTAACAAAAAAATTCAAAGTAATTTGACCTTGACATTGGGCACAGGGGCCGCACGGTTGGGGGTTAGAATGAAAATATGGATGATGATAAACACCCATGTGAAGTTTCAAGGTAATGGGCGAAGCAGTTGCAGAGATATAGTATAACGAAAAAGTTTTAACCAAAAAACTCTAACCAGACGTACGTTAAAAAGTTAACATTGAAAATGGCTAAGTCGACTGCGCGGAAAAAATGGGTGAAGTTAAAAAAAAAAGTAACATGTTGGATAGTGATATGTGGTGGGTACCCCTTGATTATGAAGCTGTGAAAGTTTGGTGGCCCTAGGTGGTACAGTACCAAAGAAATGGACTTAAACACGAAAACTTAACATTGTAAACGCGAAAACTTAACATTGAAAATGGCTAAGTCGACTACGCGGAAAAAATGGGTCAAGTTAAAAACAAGAAACGAGGCAAAGCCACGAAGGCCAGGTTTTTTCCAAGCATAGACACTTGGATAACATAATTATACCCACTTTTTGTAGACTAGATGGCCGTGGCCTGCATGTCGCGCCTGCGAGGCATGGACACTAAAAAAATAGATATAGTAGATGGAAAAACTTTAACGAAAAAACTTTAACCAGACACGGACGGAAGGACGGACGTATTCCAAAATGCCGACGATATCGTGCTTTCCGCAAGCGGGTGTGACAATGATGATAAACACCCATGTGAAGTATCAAGGTAATGGGTGAAGCAGTTGCACAGATATAGTACACGAAAAAACTTTAACAAAAAAATTCAAAGTAATTTGACCTTGACATTGGGCACAGGGGCCGCATGGTTGGGGGTTAGAATGAAAATAAAGGATGGATGATGATAAACACCCATGTGAAGTTTCAAGGTAATGGGCGAAGCAGTTGCAGAGATATAGTACAACGAAAAAGTTTTAAAAAACCAAAAAACTTTAACCAGACTACGTTAAAAAGTTAACGTTGAAAATGGGTAAGTCAATTACGTAGAAATAATAGGTGAAGGTAAAAAAATGGTCACATGTTGGATAGTTGTATGTGGTAGGCACCCCTGGGTTATGAAGCTGTGAAAGTTTGGTGGTCCTAGGTGGTACAGTACCAAAGAAATGGACTTAAACACGAAAAGTTAACATTGTAAATGCGAAAACTTAACATTGAAAAATGGCTAAGTCGACTGCGCGGAAAAAATGGGTCAAGTTAAAAAAAAAGTAACATGTTGGATAGTGATATGTGGTGGGCACCCCTTGATTATGAAGCTGTGAAAGTTTGGTGGTCCTAGGTGGTACAGTACCAAAGAAATGGACTTAAACAAACACGAAAACTTAACATTGTAAACGCGAAAACTTAACATTGAAAATGGCTAAGTCGACTGCGCGGAAAAAATGGGTGATTAAAAAAAAGTAACATGTTGATAGTGATAGTGGTGGGCACCCCTTGATTATGAAGCTGTGAAAGTTTGGTGGTCCTAGGTGGTACAGTACCAAAGAAATGGACTTAAACACGAAAACTTAACATTGTAAACGCGAAAACTTAACATTGAAAATGGCTAAGTCGATTACGCGGAAAAAATGGGTCAAGTTAAAAAAAAAGTAACATGTTGGATAGTGACATGTGGTGGGCACCCCTTGATTATGAAGCGGTGAAAGTTTGGTGGTCCTAGGTGGTACAGTACCAAAGAAATGGACTTAAACACGAAAACTTAACATTGTAAACGCGAAAACTTAACATTGAAAATGGCTAAGTCGACTACGCGGAAAAAATGGGTCAAGTTAAAAAAAAAATAAAATGTTGGATAGTAATATGTGGTGGGACACCCTTTGATTATGAAGCTGTGAAAGTTTTGGTGGTCCTAGGTGGTACAGTAACAAAGAAATGGACTCAAACACGAAAACTTAACATTGAAAATGGCTAAGTCGACTACGCGGAAAAAATGGGTCAAGTTAAAAAAAAAGTAACATGTTAGATAGTGATATGTGTGGTGGGCACCCTTTGATTATGAAGTTGTGAAATTTGTTTGGTGGTCCTAGGTGGTACAGTAACAAAGAAATGGACTCAAACACGAAAAACTTAACATTGATTTGTGGACGCCGCCGCCCGCCGCCGCCGCCCGCCCGCCCGGCTTTCGCCAATCCAATAGCCTGGATTTTTTTTCAAAAAAACCTGGCTAAAAAGAGTAACATGTTGGATAGTGATATGTGGTGGGTACCCCTTGATTATGAAGCTGTGAAAGTTTGGTGGTCCTAGGTGGTACAGTACCAAAGAAATGGACTTAAACACGAAAACTTAACATTGTAAACGCGAAAACTTAACATTGAAAATGGCTAAGTCGACTACGCGGAAAAAATGGGTGAAATTAAAAAAAAAGTAACATGTTGGATAGTGATATGTGGTGGGCACCCCTTGATTATGAAGCTGTGAAAGTTTGGTGGTCCTAGGTGGTACAGTAACAAAGTAATGGACTCAAACACGAAAACTTAACATTGATTGTGGACGCCGCCCGCCCGCCCCGGCTTTCGCCAATCCAATAGCCTGGATTTTTTTTCAAAAAACCTGGCTAAAAAGTAACATGTTGGATAGTGATATGTGGTGGGCACCCCTTGATTATGAAGCTGTGAAAGTTTGGTGGTCCTAGGTGGTACAGTAACAAAGAAATGGACTCAAACACGAAAACTTAACATTGATTGTGGACGCCGCCTGCCCGCCCGGCTTTCGCCAATCCAATAGCCTGGATTTTTTAAAAAAAAACCTGGCTAAAAAACGATTGCCAACTTGAAAAATATAATTTGCTAGATTAAACAATTAAATTAAACAATATGAAGTATAAACTTGTTGGTTTTAATACTTTTTTAAAGTGGTAATGTCTATTTTTGGAGTAAGACATTTCAATCGCTTCTGCATGTGGTACTCGTCCACAATGGGAATAACACACAAAAGAGACCAGATTGCATATATCTGCTGATAAATGGAGGCATTGGACTGATGTGGATGAACTTAAAAGTGACAATTTAAAAAGAAATAGGATAAGCTGGTGACTGAATGAAAATCCATATTCCTACATTATTAGTTCCTTTCTACCTACAAATATTACGTGACCCCCATTGATAAAAACGTAAACAACATACGGGTTCAAGCGAACTCATTTATGTGTAAGTTTTCCTATCAAAATCCGGATTTTAATGGAGCGGGTTAATGGGATTAGTGGAAAACACAAAATTTAGGTGTGTTTATGTTGTTTGGTAATGACATAATGTATTAGCCCTGTTTAAATCACATTTTTCTAATTTGGTAGCTGTGACCTTTCATCTGACTTCGATTGAACGCACAAGTGTAATGGAAGTGACGTAACCCGTAAATCTCGCGATAGAACCAGAAAATAAAAATGGCTGCGAATCTGTGTGGCTATCGAAGTTAGAGGATTGTAGGATATTGCTTGTGTGCATGTTTTATTTTCTATCTATTGATACTGCCACACCCCCTCGCGGAGATTATGGGCAGGCCTGCGCGTCAGAGCAGTTAGTAAAAAGGGAGAGTAATAAATTAGTGGAGTGGAACGTACAGGTGATAGTGTTATATGATGGTGGGTCTAGTTTTCGGGGTATTAACAAGTTCATCACTAGCGATTTTTATAAAACATAACATATGAGGTAAATTGTCATTTCAATAGAGTGAGTGAGTGAATAGGGTTTAACGTCCGCTTTTCTGACATAGAGGTACAAGCCTCAGGGAGTCTACACGCAGACGGGTCAACGGGGTCGTGTCCCGTATCCACCTGTGGGGGGGGGGGGGGGGGGGGGGGGGGGGGGTGTGGGGGGTGGGGTGTAAATCCCGACTTCAGAACTCAATATTTACAATCAGGGGTGTAAATCCCGACTTCAGAACTCAATATTTACAATCAAAATATATATTCAGTCCTGAAATTAAAACAACCTGATCTGGTGCCAGGCCCTCGCCACACCAGCATCATTTATCCCATCCCCTAAAAGTAATAGGATTAGCGCTAATCTTACTTTTATATATGGGGCATAGCCTGACTCAACTCTCACATACAAGAAAGCCAAAAATGTACATGTGGGCCAAATCCGGTATAGTGGGTTCCGGAAAGTATGAACCCAATCGTTAAGCCAGTTTAGTCGCCTTTTACGACAAGCAATGGCTACTGCAGCACTATTCCCAGGATCAGTTGATCCCGCCCCGGTGCCTGCACGGGGCGCATTTCAATAGAATGATAAACATTTCTTTCAATGTTTCTTGCCTTCAAAATAAGATTGTTGTTTGATTAAAATTTGCGTTAGCGCGTTCAGCAACACACGAGTCAGCCATCTTGAATATTGACTTATGGTTGGAGCTTTCGGGGTATGTTCTGAAAGTGTCAATAAATTTGCTAATTCGTCCCGAGTTTTCGTTTGATGTTATATCATCTCGCAGAGGAATGAGGCACAGTGAAGGAAAATTTAAAACTTTTCTGTTGATTATGATTTTAACAATATTACAGGGGTTGAAATTTCACTCGCCCAGCTCGCCATGGCGAGTGCTTTTTGTGGCGGTCAAGTACTTTCTACAGGCACTCGCCCAGTTTGGCGAGTGAAAGATTTGGTCAGGATTTTTTTCTCTGAAGAAATTGCCAATTAATTCCATCGATAACGGCCAACAAATGGTATTAATTCAGCGACCATTTGTTGTTTACAGTTTACGTCAATTTGCGGGAAGTAAGATTCAAGCAGTGTCTATGTACACGGTTACGGGTAGAATCGCTAGCGATTTTGAACACGGTCCATATCGGGCAAATTTAATTCACGGATTATTTGTCGGCTGTACGCGGCCGGGATAACAATTAATATGACTGCGAGTATAGACTAGTGTATACGCGGCCACATATATCGTCTCGTATACAGTTGGGTTAACGCGCATTTCAGACGCCGAACATAACTGCTTGGGACGAAACGGTCAGCACCGGGTCCGAAACCATTGAATTTAGTAATTAAGGCAGCGCGCAGCGCATGCAAAGATAGCCACTATAAATTAAACAAAATCTATGTCACTCAACGCTTATAGAAAATAAGAAGCATGCAAGCCTATGAGCAAATTCGCTGCTAAAAAACGTTGTTGAAGAAAAAACTCAACAAATTTTATCTCCTGATAAGTAATATTTATTTGTTTGTTTATGTTCATTAAATACCTAATATATAAATAACAATAATATGTTTTGGTAATGATCATATATATGTAAAAGCTTCTTTTTTTAAATAAGATACAACATTACAAATACTGGAAATAGCATTTTATTTTTAAAAAAAACTGGGCGAGTAACTTTTTGACCTGGGCAAGTACTTTTTTTTTGTACTTGCCCAGCTGGGCGAGTGGAAAAAAAGGATTTTTTCAACCCCTGTATTAAAAAGCAGATTAATGGCGGACGCAGAAAATCATGGTAGGTTCGTGAACAAAGTGACCTAAATGGCAAAAATTACCAGTATTTAGTCCAAACACTGGATTTGGTGGCATTTTTAAGAACTTAATATAGGTAATGTCATGCTTATTTTAATCACCTGACGTAAAGCACATCACGGCTGCACACATGTATACAAATTAAAAAATATGTGATACCCCGTAAACTCCGACTACCCCGAAAACTGGCGTCATGGCCATATAGGTTGAGATCGATTAGATCAAAGTGAGATTAAAAAGGGATAAAAACAGTGGTTCCAAATTAAGGGCTGTAGTGGAGTATGTTATCGACTCCATTTTTAAAGGAGTCAATGGATGGTAACATAACAATGTTATGTGGGAGTCTATTCCCACATATTGTGAAACAATTGAAAAAATACCACGAGCACCGTTCCTCCTGTACTCTCGTAATTTCCCTGATGATTGATGACCGATTCTTGTATTAGTGTCAATAAAACAGTTGGTCTCTCGTGTAACTTAGAACTCTCACTCTCAGGTAAATTTTCTTCTCACATGGTGACTGAACATTGAGGATTCAAGACTCGACTAAAAATTAAAAAATAAATGTCGGTAAAAAGATAACTTGCCGCACATTTCAGACATACTGACACATTTTGAGGAGACTGCTATCAATTATTCAAAGCATTGTTCGCAATTTCAAACCATAACATGATAATTTGCTTGCTTGTTGATAATTTTAGATGGTTGGAATAACATTTTTATTTTAACAACACATTTTCAACGTCATGCAAAGTAGCTGAAAGGAATTGTGTCCGTTGAATATTTTTCCATATAAATAACATGCTAACAAGTCTATTCAGACTATAAAAAGAAGACAGGATAACCATACAATGATAAAATAGCTGAACTTACACATAAACATTAAATGTTGAGAATCCACCATTTGTAAAGCAACGTTTCCAATGACAACAAGCGCGCAGTGAACTTTTGCGCAGATTATTACTTCCGTAAGATAAAACGGCCAGGCGCGATTGCATGGTAATGCTGCAAAGGTCACGGAGCGTTTCGCCCATAATCCCATTCGCACCGGGATCGTTTCACCCTTATTCCAGTTCGCCTCGGGTCGTTTCGCCCCTGTTTCTATATATAATATATATATATATATATATGCATGTTGCAACAAATAAAAAAGGTAACACAATGACATACAATTAATCATATTACCAAACGCGCATAACTGTAATGTTATTAGGTCACTGCATTGCTGCTGCAACTGAGGTTGTTCAATGGTTAACAATTTACCTGATGAACTGGTACGTCATCTTCCGCACCTGGTAAGTAGGCATCAGACCATAATCATGCACGTAACGCCGCACAGGCTATGTCCAGTGACGTTTCACGCATCTCTTTGTCGACGTGATGTCTTGAATGACGTCCAAAAGCGCCTGCCAGGCAGCTCCAAAACATGATCAATAGTTTGAGAAATGTCACCAGGTTTGAGTTTTATATGCTTTACAATTAAGAACAAACAACATAATTAATGTTTACGTGTACATTTAAGGTTTGTATAACTGTTTTGTAGTTTATGTTGTATGCTTGATGATACTCTTAACATACCTTTCTCGAAATCGAGAACAATATTGTAATTACCTTAAACCTGTACAAATACCCGTCGGTCTAAACCAGGTGTGTGATGTGGAAGAAGAAGGACGCAAAACATTTGGGGAGCGGTTTTAAATTGTATTAACTGTTTTAATAGAGTAGAACTACTTATAAGCACTGTCTGGTCACGTGATAAACTGTACATATCACGAAGCTCACTCCTGTACTATTGTATAAACTACTAGGATTACAACCTCGGTACACGTGTGGAAAGGTGTCTCAAAACAGAGACAAGAAGGATATCAAGATGTGCGGATCGTGATAGCGCTGCTGGAAAAATAAATGTTCAGACAGGTATTCCCGCGTATACATATTGCGTGTATTAAGAAACTTGGTGGGGATGCTATTTAACTGGATACTCCAGAAAAATGTTGACAACATTCGCTCACATTGAGCATCAAGACGCCACCACATGATGCGGACCAAACCGACCTACAATATGCCGCATACAACAGGACGACAAAACAAAATAAGTAAATCTGGTTCCACTGGTAGCATAGCTAGGAAAAGGAAAATACCATCATGTAGAAAACGTGATAGGACTCGGGTTCAATTCTTGGCCAGGGCGTCAGTACTTCTGAGATACTTTGTATTTCCTGCTCTAATTGTCCTTTCCGATGGGGACTTTAAAAGGCGATCCCGTGTATCAGATTTTAAGGAGAGTGTGGGCATGTTAGAGAACCAGATGGGACTATTATAATAAGAGCTAGGCCCCCATGGGGCTGGTTTTCTCTGTATCCACTTTTGTCCTTTCTCCCTTTCTTGAGAGACGACATGCAAGGTCATCGAGCCAGTGCAATCCAAGCATTTGTTTTGATGCCAACTACTGCTGCCTAGTCGGTAATTCACCGTTACATTTCTGTTATATATGAAATACATTGTATAAGAAAACAATATTGTAAATATCGACGTGTATGCATTTGTTCTTGTTAAAGTAAGGGGGTGGGGGAGATAGATGCCAGACATATATGCATATGGTTGGAAAGCGAGAGGATACCTCCATGTTTTTTTAATGCTCAGAAATATGTAGGTGCCAAACAGACAACACTGATAGTGTATGGATAATATAAACTTTCTCTTTGGAGTAATTGACGGGATGTACGGTTCGAATAACATACATATCTTTTTATGAATCTGTATTTATTTGTTGAATAAAACTGTAACAAATCAGTATATGCACATGTGCAATATATATCATAGAAAGTAAAATATTTATTCACATTATAATTTATTTTAAAATACTTTCCTGCAGTATTATTTCTGCACTTTAAATTTTCATATACTGTTACATAGCTTATCGAGTCAAAAATAAAAGGATGTCACATTTGAACAGCAACCTAATAATCGAATATCATATGCATTGCTATAACACTTGAAATAGAGAGCAAGTAAGAGAACAACAGGAAACGAATGAACCCATTATAGACGCATTCATTGCTGACTATAATGTGCGTCACAACTGGTGTGAAGACGTGAAGTTATTATATAACAACCTAGATCTCAAGGATCACGTCGTAAACAAAACTGTTGTAAGCTTAGATACTGTGAGATCGAAAATCACCTCATATTACGCAAGACAATGGGCTAATGATTTATACAATGTGCATAAACTATGAACATATGTCACTATAAAATCGCAACCTGAATGTGAAAAGTATGTTAGGCTAAACTTAAGTAGATATGAACGTGCATTATTTGCCCAATTTCGCTGTGATATACTTCCCCTCCGTATCGAAACGGGCAGATATATAGATGAGACTCATGATCAACGTCTCTGTAGACTGTATCAGGATGACTTGTAGAAGACGGGCGACGTTTCCTGACAATTTGTTCTATGTATAATGATATCAGGAACGAAATATTTCGCACAAACACAAACTTAACTAACTTGAAATGTGAAGAAAAATAACGCGCTGCCTACCCAGAAAAGCCGCTAAATTTACAAGTTACTTTGTGCATTCAAGCCTCGACGAAGTATCATATATAGGATACGATATGCATCTTTATCCGATATACTGAATCCCGAATCCCCATCTTCCCAATATCTAACACAATGTGTGCCCAGCCGGCATGCACTGTGCTCAAATTGTACATGACAATATCCATACAAGCTTTCTTTCTTTTTTTCGTAGATAAATCCTGCCTTCAATAGGCGTACCCGGCAGAAGTTGCGGCCAGTAGTTACGGTTGTCATGATTATGTTTTATTGTCACATTCGGGTATATAAAGGGCTTCTAGCTAGATGCAGTCTTAATTTAGTGCGCCATTACTTGGATTGGTGTTTTCTCCTGACGGACTGAGGTTAAGCTGGACATCTGGTTAGCATATGGGATACGTCCTCGTCTTCCAGCCGGCACATCTGGCATATAGGTTGAAAAGGTATTTTACTGAATTTGCTTTTTTATGCTCTGCATACTATACGTCTCTATGAGTACTCTTGCCTTCGTAACTGATCTCCTGACATCGGCGAGACTTGGGTCTACGGTGTCCCAAATAGGGTGAGTTGACCCCATCTGCAGTTGGCTGGTACAGCAGAGATTCAGTGTTTTCCTCGCAGATGCATCGTCTTGTCGGTTTGACGTCCAGTAGTACTTGTTTCTTGACCAGTAATTTCCAAGTATCATTTGACATACTATTACTTTCCTTGGTTGGTGGGAGCTGATACATTTCAATAATATCACTATATCTTGCGAATAAACTTTGTGGAAGCAATTCAGATAGTGATGATTGGCGTATTTGTATTTCGTTCAATTTTGCGTTATTTGGATTCACAATGGAATACAGTAAACTGAGGTGTCGTCTTTCTAGTTCCGGTTCTAACGGTAAGGCTCCACTTAGAAGATATACTTGTCAAGGTCATTACCAAGGTCAGGAATGATCGAGACAAATTGTCTCCCCTATTATCATATGAACCAAGTATACTTCAATTGTTATGACGTTATGGCCAATATAGCTTGATCTGACGTACGAAAAGTGGTAACAATGCAGTTGAAGTGTAAGGGATAGGCTAGAGTAGACAAGTACACGTAGTCACTTAATCACTTATAATGTATACTATATTACATGGGGAACACACAGGAATACATGATACATTGATATGCGAACATCACTGTACTGTGCATGATAATATGCAATTACTACAAGGTTGTAAGCCAATCGACTGTTATACGTTAACGCAACTTAAAAGCTATAGACGAATAAACTCAGTATGTGGTATCTCAATGGTCCCGTAATGGACAATAGTATGATTGCACAAGTACTTTGATGATCGCTAATCAAAGTGAAATAACATACAAGTATAACATGGCAGAACGAACATTGGAGGACAAATGACAATCATCTGAGCTACCCCAGTGCTGGCGTATCTCAATAGATAGTGGTAACCTCTGAGTATTCAAGGTCCCAAGGTCTGCCTCACCCGCAGTATGAGGTCTAGTCACCAATATGGCTATTATCCAATTTCCAGTGGATTAATCCATAAACAATATGTGTAGTCTTACTACAATCCCTTAGCCATGATATGCCATGATAGGAGTATTACCATACACTATCAAAGTATACATGTGTATTGCCTATACAATATATTTCCAAAGTATGAATGTCAAAGTCAAAGCCGGATGTGGTTACATCACATGATAGTCAATAACGATAATGTTCCGGAAGCTGGTACCAGATGTAAAGTTCCTATGGTATCACTCGACTGTAGCAACCCGGATGTGGTGGACCGGATGTAAAGTATCCATGGTGAATCAATGGGTTGTAATACCGGAAGTGGTAGACCGGATGTAAAGTTCCGATATAATACAAATGGCGATTATCACGTCGGCTAAGACGCCGGGAAAAGTTTCACTTAGGTGACATTCAACTCGGTGGTAGTATAATGATATGATATGTGTGTATGGCGTTTCACTTCACTAATCTATGGCTGTGACTGTCTGCTGAACGCGATGTAGCTATCACACACTGCTCTATACAGGCCTGTACCCGGAGCTGCTACACACACTGCGCCAGACAGACGTACGGACACTCGGACGACCTTGTACTCTGCACTGACTGGGGTCTGCCCTCAACGAGTGGACCAAAACGTCCAATGTTGCTCGCTGGAGCGATCTCAAGAGGCAAAATCCTCCGTGTCACTGGTGAATACAGTACTATCCTTCTGTTACCAGAAAATATGTTTCCCCCCCCCCCCAACGCATAGCGAGACATCGCTTATATACGCACAAGTGAAACCATGCACGGAATGATGAATATGCCTACCCCTCGTTCGACATCTCACATAAATATTACAAAACCATGGCTTTTGCCATTTCACCCGTGGGTTATATTTGGCATACATATATGTTCCCACGCCATAAATTCAACCAAACTAGTGTACAGCCCTCGCGGAATAAATAGCATCCAACATGGTATATCCCACACTACCCTAAATCTGCACACTATAGACCCAGATCTAATGCGAAATATACTCGACTGGTCTCGACATGCGGAGGTCGCTTTTTGGCCCCGCCAAACCCCTCCATATCGGTCCTACGGGCTGTACACTCAAATGAGAGTGTAGCACATACTAAACTCAAATATCGTGGTCATTTACGGAAATATCACGACACAAAGCATCACCAGTATGGGATCTGATATATCCGTGTTGGCCAGTATCAGGCTATACTGAAACACTAACCCGTAGCATACATAAAAGGGCAGACCATGATATGGTCTGCGCTATATACTGGCTTCACCTACAGAAGGTCCCTTATCTGGTGAACAACTGACACGCGGACAAACTCGGCTGGCACGGATAATGGACATCCGTAATACTAAAAGGGGTCTTTTCCCTAGTGAAACCAGCACACGCAGTCAACGAGTTCTCTACCACACACATGCATAGTCTGTGGCAAATATGGCGTGACATCAGTTAAACATTGCTCATAAAATAAACGTGTATTTAAATCCGCAAAAAGGACACGCATAGACGTATTTCCACCAATACAACATTAGCCCCGTTATTACACGCACATTGTACATGGCAAATGTACATGCTAAATCACAGGTATGTAAACATCACAGGTGTGTGAAATCACAGATATGTGGAATCACAGGTATGTGAAATCAATAATACGCACAACAATACAAAACAGTACCACACATCACAAATATACAATTATACGGAAATCCGGAATGTACAAGAATGCACGTGTCACGCGACAATACTGCAGTTAATGAAGTTCTCTGGGATCAAGATTGAAGTTTTCGCAAAGTATCAACATGAAAGTCACTGAGCTGCTTCCAGACTGTGGAGCAGTCTCGGCAAGACGTAAACTTGATATATTTTATATCCAACTCTAGGGTTTATTCCGTTACTTCCACGGACGCCATTATTAATACATTTATATCAGGTCCTCCTTGTAAGATTTATCTTCTCATCTATATTACTTTTATTTTCATTATGCATTGCTCTGGTTAATCCTAGGTGTTGTGTATGGCTATTTGCGTTCATTGTTTGTTGACCCAGATGTAAATGTGATACGTTCTCCCTAGATTGTTGAGCCCTAGTGACGGATCTCCGTATGACTGCACTCTTGGTTGGATGCATTTTATATAGTGAGAGCAATGACTGTAATTCATCTGCCGAATCTGCAATCAGTAGGACATAATCGGCACATGTGAGGCACCTAACGTAGGTGGACCAATACATCTCCCGATACTATAGCTTTCTAGATCTGGTAGTAGATTGTTAATGTACACCTTACATAGATGAGTCGACAGCACACCGCCTTGACGTACTCCCTGTGATATTCTGAATTATTTACTCTCAATTAATCATTTGCCCATTTTGCTCTGGATGTAAGACCAGAATACATGTTCTGGATGACAGCACAGGCTTGTGGACGAATTCCCGTTTCATATAACTTGTTCAGTAGGATTCCATGTGAGACGACGTCAAAGGCCTTTTGGCTGTCCAGTGTAGCTGCATATAGTGGCTTACATTACAATTTTGACTTGACAATTGCTTCAGACATAATACGAGACGGCATATTTGGTGAGAGGCCGTTGGTAAAGCCGAATTGTAGTTCCGATTAATTGTTACTTATTTCCGTGATTCTGTATATGAGAGAGTATATTCAAATAACTTTCCTAAACTGGAGGTGACTGTGATTCCACGGTAACTGCACATGTCCATGTATTTTTCATATTTGCCTTTTCTATGTACCGGTGTTATCACTCCTGATTTGAATGATTCAGGAATGTTCCCTGTCGTCATGATGTCATTGAATATGGTTGTCATATAAGATATTAAGGTGTCTTTTACCATTGTTAGGTGCTCTTAACTAAGGTCAAACTCGTCTGCACTCTTGCCACTGTAAAGTTTGCTTATTGCTTCATAAATTTCAGATTCAGTAAACGGATTGGAGCTTTCCTCATCAACCTGATTATTCAGTTGATTGATAATATCTATGTTGAGTCTTTGTATATTGTCATAATCTCCATCATAATTACTGTCGTCCTGTTACTGTACATGTGTTACTGTGCGTACACTTGCCGATGCATCTTTTTCTTCTCTTCTTCAGTAGTATATGAGGATTAAAATGATACCACTTCCCACTGGAAGTCCCCCCGCTACCCGCGGCGACTCCCAGATAATAGGTGGTATCATTATTACTCCTAATATACTACTTGGATTTCCCCCCACTGTTATCACGGTACGTATGAGAAGAGTGGGAATTATTTTTCATCAACCGCGAGACAATATACTTCTGGATGAGAAGTTATCAACGAGATGTCACCCTATTAGAGATAAGAATCCCTATGCTATACTCCGTATAATACAACAATCTGTCATAAATATCAACTGACATCCTATTAGAGATAAGAAATCCATAAGTTATACTCAGTATAATACAACAATTTGTCATACATTTATTAAAAATAAAATAACAACTTACACCCTATAAGAGATAAAAATCCATTGGTTATACTCAGTACAATGCCTACCATAAATCAAATGAGAGAGCAAGCTAAAAGTTGGGGTATTTCCCTAAGAGGTTTCAGACTCAAGAAAGCTATAACAGATAGGATAAGTGACGCGCGAGCCGTCGTTCGCGAGGAGAGGCTGCGGCGTGCGGTTTTGACCGGACAACTGCCTGCCGACCCCGAAAAACGCTCCGAGAAATTGGAGAACGAGACGACGGCGAGTCTGCGTGCCACCGCTTACACGCAGCGCGTAAAAGATCCCGAGGCACGTGGAAAACCACTATGCAAGGCGTACTACAATAATATTTATCGAGGGTTGGTGGGGAGACCTCCTAAGAGTAGGATAGAGCTAGCCAGAGATTTGGTGGAGGAGGGTCCAAGGATTCTCGCCGAATATTCCGAAGCTATGGAAACTGCTGATAGGGGTAAGGAAGATAGTATGGACTTTCGAGAGGGGGGGGGGGGGGGGGGGGGGGGGGGGGTGGGGGGGTGGGGGGGGGGGTAGACGGGGGAGATTGCTAATCGCATAACGAATAAAATTCGCCCATAGATAACCACGGCGTGTTATCTGAGGTATTCGTATCGTATTAGGAACATCGAGACCGACGATACGATGATCTATCACAGAAACTCAAAGGGCAGTCCGTGGATAAACGAGATCGCCAAAGGTGAGAGTTGGATAGCCAATAGAGAGAAACGTCGAATGGAGATCGACAAAGTCGATAGACCAAACACAAAATGGACCTTCGTTCGTTGGATATCGGTCAGGTATTCGTATCGTATTAGGAACATCGAGACCGACGATACGATGATCTATCACAGAAACTCAAAGGGCAGTCCGTGGATAAACGAGATCGCCAAAGGTGAGAGTTGGATAGCCAATAGAGAGAAACGTCGAATGGAGATCGACAAAGTCGATAGACCAAACACAAAATGGACCTTCGTTCGTTGGATATCGGTCGAGGTGAAGATGATCATCGACGCTCAACAACTTCTCATGGGAGCGGGAAAACTTCCTGATTGGTTAAGACAGAAAAAGGGAATGTATTCCGTCGAAACGTACGACGACTACTTGTGTCTGTTTAGGTGCATAGCCATCCACTGTGGAGGGAGACCCGACCGCTGTTGTGAGAAGGCGCGAGCTCTAGCTCGCGAGTACCTCTGTCACTATAACGGTCCGGATAGTAAGGAAATCCCCCTGGAAGATATTAAGAAGGTCGAAGAGCGGTTCAAGCTGGGCTTTCGCGTCTACGAACCCACCGACGACGGAGTGTGGTACCTCATGAAGTCTCCGTCAAATTACGACGCGGTTGGGGTGAAGATCATGACGATAGGAATGTTTGGCGGTCACTCGTTCCTCATCAAGAACCTCCGCAAGATGACGAACGAGTACGGGTGCAACAACTGTCAACAACGGTTCACACAGTCGTGTCACATGCACAGGCACGCAACCACCTGCAGGGGTGGGAGGACCGTGGTGATATGTCCAGGGAAGAGGATAGAGAGACAGCAGTCTGCCTACGAGAAGGCGTTCTATCCCAAGGGGTCACCGAGCGTGAGGTCGATTCAATCGTTGAGCAGAGAAGAGGAGAGGGTGGGAAAGCACATACATCACAGGAGATGCGGCCACGGCGGCGAGAGGTGGGTGGCCGGCGATCCGGTCGACGGCTACTGTCACGAGACCAAGACCGTGTTTCAGTTTCACGGATGCTACTGGCACGGGTGTCCGACGCATTGCATGAGAGGTAACGCTAGATCGCTGTACGAGAGGACGAAAATCCAAGACGCCAATATAAGGGATGCGGGTTACGAGCTGGTGGTGATGTGGGAGTGCGAGTGGTTGAAGGAGGGGAATCCCAATTATCAACCACCGCCGCGCGAGGAGGCGACGACTCTGTACCCTCACCAGATAGTCTATGACTTCGAGGCGTATCTCAACAAGTCGAAAACCACACGCCCCACCAAAGACCTGCACTTCGAGGTCGAGCACGTCCCTATATCGGTGTCGTTGGGGAATAGGAGGGGATCACCCACATCTGCGAACGAGATCCCGACACGCTGGTCGAGAAGTTCGTGACTGAGCTGCAGAGGAGAGGTAATGACACCAGGGAGGGGTTATGAAGAAGTAGAGATAGAGATGCTGTTGAAACCTCAGCGAGAGAAGATCATCTCGTGGATCGACCAAGTCCCGGTGGTGGGGTTCAACTGTAGCATGTACGACATGAACCTCATCAAGCGGTACCTTGTCGAGAAGTTGGCGGCCACCGTGAATAAGGTGATGGTCGGAAAGAGGGCCAGCACAACGATGTTTATGTTTACCCCGGAGTTTAGATTTCTCAACATCATCCAATATCTGGGACCCGGTACCACGTACGACCGGTGGGTTAAGGCGTACGACTGTAAAACGGTAAAGTCTCACTTCCCGTACGAGTGGTTCGATTCCCCAGAAAAACTCGACCATCCAGGGCTGCCCGACTATCCCGCGTGGTATTCGAAGTTGAAGGGGGAGTTCCTACTGACGCTGTCCGAGTGGAAAGAGTGCAAGAAGGTCTTCCGAGAAAGGGGGATGAAGACGTTCCAGGAATGGTTGCGACACTACAACGACTTGGACGTCGGACCGTTCCTGGAGGCACTGACTAAAATGTCGGAGTTCTACAGGGGGGAGAGACGTGGACATACTCAAGGACGCTGTGTCTCTGCCCGGTGTTTCCATTCAGTACCTGCTTCGCTGGACGATCGATGGAAAGGAGGACACGCCCGAGCTGTGGTCACCGAATGATGATACTTAAGCGATGATGAAGGAGGGGTTGGTCGGTGGTCCGTCTATAGTGCTCTCCAGATACGCAGAGACTGGCAGGTCGACGGTCAGGGGTCAGGTGGGGAGTCGGGAGGAGAAGATGTGCAAGGCGGTGCTGGGGTTTAACGCCAAATGCGCTGTGTCTGTCTACTCTGTCGAAGGACATGCCGTGCGGGTAGGAGAAGATATGGACGTGTGACGACCCGGAAAGACAGTCGTATATAAAAAGCTTAGTGAGGAAGGTCAGGAGCGACGAGTGGTTCGGATTTGCGGAGTTGGATATAGAGGTCCCGGAAACGTTGCGAGACAAGTTGTCGCCGCTGTTCGTTAATCGAGAAGTCGACGAGACCGAGGTTTCTCAGCACATGAAGGACTATCTGACCAGGATTGGGAGGAAAAGGGTCGAACGACAGAGAAAGCTCGTGGGGGCACTGTCCGCCAAGAAGATGATCGTATACTCCCCGCTGCTAAAGTGGTATCTGGAGCAAGGTCTGGTCGTCAATGCGGTGCATAGGTTGATATGCTACACGCCCGGCAAACTGTTGCAATCGTTCGTGGAAGAGGTCACCGCCGCCAGACGGACGGGGGACGTCGACAAGAGCAAGGCTGTGTTGGCTGAGATATTCAAACTGGTTGGCAACGAGTGTTGTGGCAAGCTGATAGAGGCACAAGAGAGACACATGAACACCACTTATGCGAAGTATGAGAAGACTGTCGACCGGGCACTGAGGTTGGCGTGGTTCGAAGACCTGGAGGAGATTGGGGAGGCTTACGAGATATCGAGCAGGAAGACTCGAGTGTTGATCAACAGACCGTTCCAGTGTGACATAGCGGTCTACCAGTTGGCCAATCTCCGGATGCTGGAGTTCCACTACGACTTCTTGGACGAGTACGTGGATCGCGGAGATTTCGAACTGATACAGATGGACAATGACAGCATGTACTTCGCGCTGTCGGAGAAGACGCTGGCGGTGGTGGTGAGAAAGAAGATGAAGAGACATTTCAATAAGGAGACGGCAGAGTGGTTGGCGTGGGACGCGTGGAGCAACAGAACTGCGGGACTGTTCAAGCTGGAATTTCAGGGAGATAGAGCCATCGCTCTGTGCAGCAAGTATTACTACATGAGCGGTGACGAACAAACTAAGCACTCGGCCAAGGGGATGTCGAGGAGATCTAACGAAGGCAGAGTGGTAGGCGTGGGACGAGTGGAGCAACAGAACTCCGGGACTGTTCAAGCTGGAATTTCAGGGAGATAGAGCCATCGCTCTGTGCAGCAAGTATTACTACGTGAGCGGTGACGAACAAACTAAGCACTCGGGCAAGGGGATGTCGAGAAGATCTAACGATCTGACTTGGGGGAGGTACAAGAGCGCGCTCGAAGGGGGTAGTGACATGGCGGAGAACAGGGGATTCTGAATGGCTAACGGTGTGTTGAACACATACAATCAGGAGAAGTTGGGGTTGTCGGCGTACTACGACAAGTGGAGAGTGATGGAAGACGGGGTACACACCGAGCCTATAGATAGGTAAACAAAAGGACTCTTAAAAAAATGGAGAATACTAACGACTCTGACCGACTATGACGACGGACGGACCGGGGGTAGCTGGGTGTCCGAAGGCACCGCAAGAAGTTCTTCGTGAACAAACCCACGCGATGGCCCATCATCCAAATAGTAGAGCACGGGCTCATTGGGTTTGGTAATATATCGATCCAGATGATATACTTTGAGAGACCACAGGGGATCAGTCGCGGCGGCGACCACCTTCGAGCTCTTCCGATTGATAGAGGTACCGGACGTCAACATCCGATGGAAGCCGTTTCTCCACCAAACCAACTGATCGTCCTCGCGAGACGGCAGAATGTCTGTGCGCCACTATTTTCGACTTGATGGCATCTACGGGCTTTTTACCGATCAATCTGGTCACCTCGCCGTTCAGTGCGGAGACCACGGCGGGCAGCCTGGTCACCCACTCAGTCGATCGCGAATGAGGGTCTACAAGCTCTTTGGCATATTGGTGTCCGAATAGCCTCTCAGCCAGGGTTCGATTGAACCGCTCCACGATCCCCTGGTCCCAGTGGATGTTGACGCGGCCGCGTCTAACAGAAACGTCGTGATTAGCCAATAGATGAGAGACCGCTCCCATAAACTCGCGGCCGGGATCGAGCTGGAGAAGATTCGGCCATTTGAGAGGACTCTTCTTGTATATTCGGGAAAGAGCCTCGGCCACCTCCTTAGACTCTTTAGTGGCCAGTGGCTCAGCCCCCTTATACCGACTTGCTACGTCAACGATTGTCAGTGCGTACTTGTACGTCTTACGACCGACGCGATCGTGAGGGAGAAACAGGAGATCTGCTTGGTGGACTTCGTTCGGCACTGGCACGTCGAATTTCGGGCGCGGAATATTGTGAGGCTCGGGCAAATAGATCTGCCAGATGGCCTGCTTCTTGAGTCATTCCTTGGCTGCGTTTTCGGAAACCTTGTTCACCACTGCGAGGTTCTTGATGGCCGCGAGTCCCTTACAGTAGCCGCGGGGGCTGTAGTATGTGTTCCCTAGCTTGCGCGTTAGGCGAACCGATAGTTTGGTAACATGTTTGCGCATGTCCATCGTATGCGAGGTATTCTAATAGGTCGAACAGTCTCCAACATGCATTATCCAGATCGTCCGGTAACTGCGTCGTCGATACTAAATCTTTGTTGGAGGTTTCGCTGCAGCTGCCGGTTAAGTTTCCCCAATTCTTCCAATCGCGATTGGATTGGAACAGGAGCGGGAACTCGGGGGAATCTAACATCCGCTTTGCGATAAGGGTGTGCCGTTTTTTCGTCCTTGCGCCACGTCTCTAGAGAATCTTGGGCCAGACGGATCAGACCCTTTGCACCAGCTAAACGGTGTTTAAGGGCTGTGTTGCCTACATCGATCAAAGCGTAATAAAGCTCGTCAACTAACATCGTTCTATATATATATTATTTAAAAAAGTTTTTTAAAATAATTATTGCTTTTGCTTATTGCTTTTCAAATATAGTAGCTGACGAGACACGCCGCACTCATTCCCACGACGACGAACGCGATATCGCGGTCTTTTTGGGCCTCTGACGGTACATAGAAATCTGAAAATTGGGGCTCTGGATCCAGCGGCGCGAGACGTTTCTTCGGACATGCCAGCGCGTACTCGCAGTTGTCTTCTTCAACGTTCAGGGAAGTTTGCATTGCGTAATTCTCGTGGCGAAGCTCTTCGTTGACCCAGTCCAGATGGGCGGTTCGTTTTTTCGACCATGCAAAATCTGCGCTCTTGAGTTGTTCTTCAGTTAAATCGTGATGCTTGCGCTCCTCATCCGCGGCCGAGTTTTTATCTATTAACGAGAATAAATAGTTGCTACCGCCGAACGCTGTTGCGCTCACGATTGCACCAAACAGCGTTAGTCCGATCGTAGCCATTTATTTCGATATATTAGCAGGTATAATTCCAGCTTTAATTAGATAATCTCGGGTCCAAACTGCGGCCGCTACCTCTAAGGTCACGAGCCCTACGTCTCTCACAGTCATGTCCAATTTGGAAGCTGGCCCTCCGAAGGCCATCTTTGATAATCGAGCAAACCCGATACTGAGACCCGATATCACCACGGCATGATAAGGCGCGTTCACTATCATTTACCATGGTTTTGAACCATTAGATATAGTGATTATTGCATATAAAAGGGATCGCGATCAATGTTTAAATGGGGCGCAATCGGTTTCGTAACTTTCTTCGGAAACACGGCTGGTTGTTTCGAAAGGTGGTTCCACACACAAAGGGTGCCCACAACTGCCATACCACCACCAACAACCCACGGGATGATCCAGGTAGGAGCCCGTTCCGCAAGAACTATCGGAGATTGAACCGCAACTGCCTTCGGGTGTTTTGCTGTTTCTTTTTGCTTTTCGGGTGGCAGCCGCTGCCCGCCAAACTGCCTGTCGTTTCGTTTATTTGTGTAGGGTAATCGGGTTCAACAGTGTTGAGGGTTCATCCAACCGCACCTGTGCAGTTGGGGGTGCAATCGGGTTCAACATTGTTGAGGGTTGTTCCGTTGCTCTCGCAGGTGCGTCTTGTGTCATCATTTTCTGAGCTTATAGTTTGTGGGCATATGTGTCCAAATTGACAGTGCTTAAGCGTGGTCAACGCGGTTGTCAGCGGAGCTAAGTACATTCCAAACTTGTGATAAATTGAGCAGCAGGCCGTTCTAAGAGTGTGTCCTACAGAAGGGTCAGTCTCTAAATCACCAATCAACCCGGCGGTGTCAGATATAGGGAGAATTGCACTGACAGCGGTAGCGTACCAATGAATAGCCGCCGCCCCAAGAGTTTTCGTCATCTCTGCCCCCAATTTAGATTCGTATCGCGCATACATTTTATCAACCTCGACATCTGACATTTTATCCACCTGACAAACTGAGAGACGCCTACCGAAATACCGCTCCGATTGTCCCCCAGCAACCAGCGCAGCTAGCCGCTCGCGTCATGTCGTGGTTTCGTTTTCTTTCAGGACCGTGTCGGCAGCCGTGCCGGTTCCTACATGTCCAATCGTGTCGGCAGTCGACACGACTGTCTCTTCCATTAGCTGATCGAGAAGTTCGAGCTGATCGAGAAGTTCGTCGCAGTTCATTATTTTATTTTTATTTATTAGTACTATTCTGGCAAGCCACCCGATACTTATGGTTACCGTTATGTTCGCAACAAAGCTCGCAGCGGAGTAACACATTGATTCCCACATTGTTAACCATTGTTAAGCATTTTGCTCAGCATTTGTTAAGCATTAATTAGTATTTGTTAAGCATTGTTCAGCAATTGCTCAGCATTGTTAAGCATTTGCTCAGCAGTTACTAACGGGCGTTAAGCAATTGCTCAGTAATTAATTGATATCTTCGTAAGCAGTTGGTTGATCAGTCTTTAACAGAAGCTTGGCGTGCTTAGTTTCCGAAAGCATCTGTCAAACCTCCAGGCGCTCCTCGCGCGTTGGGATAACGTCGTTCTCCCGAAGACAGTCATCGAATGAGTCTCGATCCTTGCAGTGAAAGAGGGCTACCCATTTCGTTTGCCGGGGTCGGGGTCAACGACGTATAACTCAGGGTCAGTCCATATCTACGAGCGCCGCTGATAAGTATCGTTGTGCCGCACAGCGGGACACAGAATCACAATGTGTCGAAAGACATCGCGGTAGGACCCCTCGAGCAAGTCGAGGATGAAAACCGTTTTTTCCGCATCCTGTCTGCCCACATATTATGGCAGAGTGGGCATCACAAACTTTTATTTAAATCTTTAGATTTAAGATTTAGTACAGTGCTGAGACGTATCGGTCATCTTCGATGTT
This sequence comes from Conchocele bisecta, assembly GCA_029237695.1. Taxonomy (NCBI): domain Eukaryota; kingdom Metazoa; phylum Mollusca; class Bivalvia; order Lucinida; family Thyasiridae; genus Conchocele; species Conchocele bisecta. The sequence goes on along the minus strand of CM055268.1, from coordinate 9,610,062 downwards.
GAATTGTGCGTCTGTAATTATATATAAGTACACGTTCAATGGCCCCGCTCCATCCGCCCCTTTGGTTATCTGGATCGTCACACCCTCGCTAGCGTTCTCAACTTGGCGTCCACTACCGTGCATTTGGTCCTCGTCGCTGACTCGCATGTCTAGCCAGAACGTGTATTTGGTAGTCAGGAACTGTGCGAGGGAGACGTCCAAGAGCTGCAGGTCTTTGGCAACCGCGGCAACCTCCGGGGAGCGTTTAGAGCCGGCAGCAAACTGCGTTCTGACTTCGTCGCACTGCTGGTGCACGCGAAGCCCCTGGCTGGCTGTATAGTTGATTTTGGACTCCCTCGATCGTCACCTCTACCTTTGTGATTTTGGGGTTATAAAATGTGTCCGTCCGTTTTTCTAACCCCGAGCGCGAGCTGACCCTCCTCGAACAGCATCAGTATACCTTTCATCGAGCGGGCGGGTACGTTGACGTTAATATTCCACAATGTGTCGCTTTTGTCTTTCGTCATCTTGCAGTGGCGAGGAACTCGGTCGTAAAGTATGGCAACGCGCCCGGCGTACTGGGTTCTGATCAATCGCGCGAGTTTTGGCATCGTGACCATGTCGTACTCCAACGAAACATTGTCGATCGTATACGTCGATGCCATGTCGGTGGCTATGAGAACTCGGCCGTAGTCGTTGAACGTTAGTTCGTATTCGAGGCGGTCACCCAAAGCGCTCTGATAATAGGGCATGTGACTCTCCAGCAACTCAAAGTCGAGCGGGATGTAGAAGCGGTTGCCGTAAGCGGCCGCGATCGCGTTGCCACTCGCGTTGATGTCTGCCTTGTTACCAGCCCCGATTCTAAGTCTGGTAACATTCTTATTTTTGCTGGTGTAAATACCCTGATAGACCGCGTTTTTTGCGCTCTTGCGCCGTCTTCCACAGGTCCTGATAGCAATGGTAGACGTCGCTGTCATCGATCGACATCACCTCATTACCAGAAAACTTTATCATGGTCTTCTTGAAGATGGCGCGACCCGGGTTCTGAACGACTGTTCGGTCCACGTCCGTCGACGTCAGCGAAATAGTGAAAGCGAGGCGAACAGTCCCCGGCACAATGACGTCGCTAGCTCCAAGATTTGGGAAGCAGGCCAAGAGCTGCTGATTCTGGTCGACAGTCGATGGGTTGTTCGCAATAACGACGCTCTGTCTCACACCTTTCGCCCCAAGGGGCTCCCGCACTCTGCGGTATGGATTGAGTTTGCGGCCGTATTTTCAGTGAAACTAAATACTCTATTAAACCCGTATGGTTGTTTTCTTTAATACATCGTTAAAGACGGATGATTTTGGCACGAACGAATTCGATCGCACTACGGGCGAACGAGACGATGCCCTCGATGATGATGACGAAACGACCTTCATAGGGACACCGGCTGTTGGTGTCCATATGTGGGAGGCCCCACACGAAAATATGCCCTTCACAGGCATACCCAAAACTACGCGCTTCGCAGACAGACACAAAACTACGCTCTTCGCAGAGACACCAGGAACTTCATCTGCTGGTGTCCCTATGTGGGAGGCCTCACCCGAAACACCGGCATGGGCGGGCGGTACCGATATTCCTGCTGGGATCTTCATGGATGAACTGGCGCCTCCCGATAAAACGGAGTCTCTAATAAAACGGTGGGAGAGTAAGGTGTCTAAACACAGCATTAAGGCCATGCTGGAGTTCCGTAGCACTATAAGAGGAGACCTGTGGTTAAAATGGCATAATAGATTGAAGTTGCTGACGTTCAAGAACGATGCAATCCGGTTCCTCGGGGCCTCTTCCTTGAACCGATATGGAGTACTCCTCGCACGAGCTCTCGGAGTGTTCGAGGATCGGTCGCAGCTACCTCAACAAATGGTAAAAACCCTACAGTCTACCGACGAGACGCTGGCGAAGACGGCTGCCACTATAGAAACGATCAAGCTCAGCGAGATCCCTCGTGTAGCTACCGACGCTATTCGCGCGATGGAGATCAGCGAAAGCGAGATAGACGGCACGATGAATAACCTACCGTTAAACCTTCGCGAACTCCGTTGACTCGATAAGGCTATGCAAACAGTCCGGGGTGAGCTGGTCAATAACCTCTCCAAACTCACGGCGCTGGACAAACATATCGCGCTAGAAGAAAGAAAAATAAAGGAAGCCCGTGGTGATAGAGAGTATACCGAGCATATCAAGAAACTACTGCGGTCGTTGCGGGATGAAAGAGAAGCTCGCTTGGAGGCTGTCTCGACTAACTGTGAGAAACTCTCTAGCCAATTAAGTCGGAGCCGCGAAGCAATCTCGAGGGTCCTGCATGAGGACACGACACTCGGTGAGTGTCTTCGCACTCTGTTCAGAGAGAAGGGCATCACGATAGTAACCATCCTCACAGCTTTCACCATGATTATATCGACCCTAATTTTATCTATATCGACCCTAGTTCTATCTATCGCACCAGCGCCAGCACTCGCGCCATCCGGTGGAGCCAAAGAATGGGTAAAAAAACAACTAAAAGCCCTCGCCAGTCTCCTGGCTAAATTAGCCGGAAAGGTGGCTGCCGCGCTGCCTGGGTTGATCGGTCTCGTCTCCTTCTTGCTATCTATATTATCAAAAACGGCCGGATGGCTGGCCGATAATGCTTGGGTCTCACGGGACAGTGGGCGGCTAGCTTTAAAAACGGGGTGGACGATTTTCTAAATACTTCACTACCGACCCTGTAAGTGACACCAGTGTGTCTAGAAAAATAGGTTTATGAATATTTCTTCACTTTGGGAGGCTTGACAAGGTGTAATTTTTTGAGTATTTCATAATTCTACGAAACTGAATGTTAGCTCCAGTTGATTTTGACATCTTGGAAATGCTATGCTGTCTCGCCGGTACGGTTTCGCGTCAGAATTTAAAATATTTTTCGTGCATTTGTAGCGAAAATTTGAGCTGGTTTTGACCCCGCTTTGAAATCATTTTCAAAAAATGGTGTGGTGTTACAAGTGAAAGAACAAGACATAACAAAGTATCTGTGCCTCATATTTTCATGAAAACAATTCCGATAAATTCAGTCGTGGAGAAACTTTTGGCCAAAAATAGGTGGGTGGGGAAACTTTGTAAAAAATAATTGAACACATCTGATGCGGTTACTGAATTTTTATTGTGGCACGCGATTTGTACTTCATTTGCGAGTATGTTTCAATACTTGTCGCAAGAGCCTCCTTAACTGATTGTGAGAGCCGGTGATTTTTATAAGTCACCCGCCGCCCTCAGAAAAGCAGTAAATTTTGGCTATTTTCAACCGTCCCGTGATGCCTTGGGCTTTAATCGTGGCGATCGCCGGTCTCCTACTATTCTCCGCCAGAGAGTTCCTAAAACCAAAGCGCGAATAGTCAGTTCACCACGAGGGCGACGACGAGCGCTAGTTTCTCCTCATCGTGGGTTGTAGTTCCCGCTCCTGTTCCAATCCAATCGCGATTGGAAGAAATGGGGGAATTTCCTAGTGCATCAAGTCCCCCCAATTCATGAATTGGGGGTGCGGAGGTGGAACTTGATGGTGTGCTTCGTGGTGGGGTGGATGTTTGCGGTTTTATGAAATCGGTTCCACTTCCAACTCCGCTCACGAGCATGTTGGGGGTGCGCTTGATGATATCCGCGTTCCCGTTCCCGTTGTGTCCGATTTTTTGATTGACGGTGGCGAATACGATCTGATTATTATAACCGTCAACCGGGTCGTCTCGTAGTATCATATTGCTCGGCGCCATATAAAGACCTATTCCAAATATATAGTCCACCGGGGTGCTGGCATTCTGCAAATCGTCTTGATACTGCTTGATCGCCTTATCCAGGTCCACCTTAGCTGAGATGGCGTCCTCTACATTTGCCAAGAACTGTTTTTGCGCATCAAACGCCGTTCCCGTGCCCAGTATAGCACTGAGCGTTTGCTTCTGTGAGCCGAGGATGGCCCAGACGTATGTGCGAATGGAGTCGTTGAGGCGAGTAACCCCGGCCTGCGTGAACCCCAGACCCTTATCTAACATAAATGTACCCCACGCGTCCTGGACCTCAGCAGCCTGCTGTATGTAATCGACGTGATCTGGTTTTGGAGGTAACCAATTGCAGGATGAGATACCGCAGTGCCGACCTCCAGACATTTCTGGCCCGAAGGTCATCGTCGCGGGGTCAAAATTCCCGGCGTTCCTACTGACGATGTGGTCGCCGGGGTGATCGTGTCTAAAATCAGTCTGCGTCCAATACCCGGACTGGTCCCGAATGAGAACGTCCCCGAGGCAAGTGCTGCTAGGTAATGCTTTCTGTCTCCAGTCCGCGTTTTTTGAAACGTTAAATTCGTTACACAGTCTTTCGAACGCCCTACGGTCGTATGCGTTGGAAATGGGATTCCAGGCGTCGTCTTGAGGTAGTGGAATACCTAGTTCTTTGATATTCCTCCTAATAGTGTAGTACGCGTGAAAGTTGCAAACGGCCCTCAAGAAGGGATCCTCTGCGACCAGATGGTCCTGAGAGGAAACCCCGCATCTGGCTGTTGCGCACCATACGGCGAAGTTGAGCTGATTCTGCCAAAACTGCATCGGTGTTGCTTTCCACCCGTTCACGCCCTCCATTGTAGTAATTTTTGGCAGCCTATATTGTTCAAAGATGTCGGGGAAGTTGGTTTTAAAGCCTTTTCCTCCACGAACTTGGATAGTGGGGTACACCAGCCAGGGAGCGCCATCCTTAGTGCCGTATGCCCCGCCGACCAGGTACTTTGCATTATAATTAAAGCTAAATGCCTTGGTATCCATTGAAAGATATTATCATGTTTGCTACTATCACTAATGTTCAAAAAGAGAGTTGTGAACTTCAGAAGTCAATCGACAGCTGCTGCGGAAAACGCCGGGTAGGCCTCAGATCAATCACATGCACGATTGGGTGGCGAACCTTGGGGGAGCGCGAAGGGTTTGACTATGTGAAGGATGGACGCCAAGCAGGTGTAAAGCTGCCTCCCGGACTGTGGAGTTTTAGGCAGCTCAAAGATTTTGTCATCTCAGAGCTTGACGACGGTAGAGCCAATCTCACAGTATCGAAGACTACCGGGCTCATAACAATGACCATCGACCCAAATAGCAAGGTAAGGGTCTCCCCGGCGTTGGGCACTCGACTCGGGTTTAGAAAGACATACTCCGCAAATGAAGGATTGTTTGTCTCTGGTGAACACATCGGGGACGTTCCGGTGGACTTCGCCTTCACGAAAACTCTCAGGGTGCACCTTGATCGGGTGAACACATCGTACAACACGGTAGACAGATCTCCAAGCACATTACTGAAAACCGTGCAAGCCAGTGATTGTTTCTTTGGGGAGACTGTGACCTTAGACTTCCCATGCCCCGAGATGAAAGTTTTGGAATCGGGACATATCTACGAATTTACGGTCTCTATGCTTGATGATCAAGCAAGAGAGTTGAAGAACTATTACCCGAGTTCGGTCGTCCTAGAAATTTTAAATTAATTCAAAGAATTAGACTCAAGTTCGTAATAGAATTTATAACAATGAGTATACACGGACCAGGTACTTCTCCCAAATCCAATCGCGAAACTAAATCGAGTTCGTAAAGTCGCTCACAAAGCCCTTGAGCATACCTCTGAAAATGTTCGCTTTGATGCCCATACAGCGATTGCGCAAGTTGGTGAAGGACTGGGTGCAGTGGTTAAGCAGGTACGTCTATTGCAACCACAAAAATGTGTCATAACAGTTTGGGCTGAGAAGCGGGGCCCATTGAATGAGGGGATCTATGAATATTCGTTTGGTGCCAAAGCGAGCAATAGATATTTAATACCGTTGAACCTACAACCAAAACCTGCAGATCCTTTTTCAACACCCAATATGACCCCGTCAAACTTCAGGTTGGAAAATATCGTCGAGATACAGCAGATTCTAAAACGAGAGGGGGAAACTCGGAGGGTAAATGCTAAAAAATATAGACGAGCTGCAAATATAGCGGAGGGGGTGAGCACCTTGTTATCGTCCGTTTCTATACTGGGTGGGCCGGAACCGCTGCATTGTTAACTACAGTCGTGGCAATTCCTATTGCCACGGGTTTGAGTTGTGTAGCCACTGGGGCAGGACTGCTGTGTATGGCGTTTAGAGCAGTGGGGAGAAAATTCGAAAATAAATGTAGAAAGCATGACAGAATATCGGTTCTCACGAGGTCTAAGAAAAATAGCATCGACGTTATCGTGTCCAAAGCGTTGGTCGATAACAATATATCGGACGCTGAATTTGAGTTGGTGGTGGAGGAGATGTCTCGATATGAGGATTTAAAAAAATACTATTAGAACTAAGGCACACGCCACCCTTCCCAAGATTGAGAATACTCATTGGGATAAATTTAGATTAAAATTGGGAGATACAATGGGGGGGGGGGGAGTTACAACACCACCGTGAGTATGTCACCCACCGGCAAACTGTCCGTGCCGGGAAGTAATCGTGTTACAGTCAACACTCTTATATATAGCGTCTCTCGATAGCTTGTCGCCTGTGGTTAAACCAATACACGCCAATAGCTATTGGAAAAATACACCGGCGGTTTGTGAACAGGTAATGTTTTCATAACTGTGTGGTTTAAACTTAAATCAATACACACCGTGGCCTAGATAAGATGAAATACACTCGGCAACATAAAATATCGGGCGTGTTTATTCACTGAGCGCTGTATCTTTTAAACTTTATAGGCAAACAGCGGTCGTATAGGAACGCCATTGCTAAGGTAAACATATGACATTGGTGGTCGGATGGGAACGGTACGTGTGTTTAACATTGAGAAAATATCGGTTATATTTTTATAAATGACTTTCTGATTTGAATAATTACTAAACGATAATGCTTGCGAGCACGTAATTCCTTGCTAACCAGTCGATGCGTAGCCCGAGTGCCACCGCATGGTGGACATAGCAGTGACTCGGATCTGGTCAATACCCCACAATGCCGACATGGGCGAGGCGAAACGGACCCTCTTCTCATCCATGCCGGGTGATGTTTGAAATACTCGTAAATACCGGTACGATGACATCTGTCGTGACTGCCTATCTTCAACCACGCACACTTAACTAGAATCATTATGTGATGTATATATATTGAGTATAACCAATAGATTTCTTAGCTCTAATAGGGTGTAATCTCGCGGTTGATGAAACATAATTCCCATTATTCTCAAACATACCGTGCGAACAGTGGGGGAAAACCCAAGTAGTCTATAAGGAGTCAATAATGATACCACCTCCATCTGGGAGTCGCCGCGCGTAGCGGGGGGCTTACATATGGAGGTGGTATCATTTTAATCCTCATATACTACTTCTTCCGTATACAGGCCTCCTTCAACTGGTTGAAAATTGTGCTCAGTATTTTATTTCATATAAAGTATACATGTACAAATACAATCAAGCTTCCCGGTAATTAGCCAGTACCAATTTACAGCTGGGTGGACTGAAGCAGTGTGGATAAAGTGTCTTGCTCAAGGACACAACGCACGCCTCCGGTGAGGACGAACCCTCGACCATAAGATCAGCAGTCCGACGCCTCAGACAGCTCGACCACGCGCTCCATATACCGTACATGCATATCGGGCCGTTTGATTTAATAAAGTCAATAATTGATCAAATTTTAAGAAATAAAAAGAAGCCTCATTTTAAAATTTTGATAAAATTTAACATTAGCCAATTTTTGTTTATTGTTTTTGCATTGTTTATATAGCCGTAAAATTTGGGCAGCTTTCGTTAAACAGACAGTAATTACGTTGACCAGTGCACAATCAAGTCCAATGCATAATAACAACAACAGCTTAGAATTTATATGTGAATTGTATCACGTAACAAATTAATGCATTATTTCTTCAAAACTATGCATTTAATTTTTGTATCGGCATAGAGGTCACGTTAATAATGCATTTCTCATTTGAATTAACATCGTTGCGGAAGTTGTTACTCCTTAAATATAGTGTACGCAGTGTTTCAATATGTTCGTGCCATCTGGGGAGGACCAGTAAACCCAAGGGAGATAATCGAAAATCACAATTATTTCCGAAACAATGTTATTCGCCAACACTTCTGAAAGACAATCAGTCACATATGCAGTCACAGTTGACTGCAAAATACTTCCACAATGTTGTTTGTAGTTCATCAGTTTTCTACAATTGTAAAAAGACACAGAACTCTTGGTGTCTTTATTTGACAGCCAACTGCTCAATTTCAGCAAAGCAAGCTGATGATCATCAGCTAAAGCATTTTGAATGTGCAGACCCTGGTACATTCGAAATTCTTAGCCATGACTTTATTGTTAAAGAGGATTTTATATCAGAGGAAGAAGAACAATCTATGCTTAGTGAAATAGAGCCATATTTAAATAGGATGAAATACGAATATGACCATTGGGATGATGTAAGTTTATTATTTTTGATGAAGGTCCATACAGTGATGGTCTAAACTAATTGATTTATTGACGAGGCAAAATAGTTTCCCCCCCCTGTTTTTGTAGTGAATTAAAGCCATTTGCTTGACGTATTCCGTGAATTTTCGAGTTATCTGCCTTTGTTTTGTTTTTTTTGCGCACTGATTTTGTGTCCGGCGCATAGCTCGAATATCCTTTGAAATATTTTCACAAAACTTCACACATGCATTGACCACGACCCAAAGATGTGTAATGCGCAAGAATAGCAACTCTTGCCTGACTAATCTTCGAATTGTCTCCCATTGTTTTTTTTTTGCGCCCTCATTTTGTGTCTGGAGCATAACTTGAATACCGTTTGGAATATTTCCATGACACTACACACATGTATAGACCACAACCCAATGATGTGTCGCACACAATAATGATAACTCTTGCCTCACTAATTTCTTAGTTATCTTCTATTTTTTTTGCACACTGATTTCGTGTCCGGAGCATAACTCAAATACCCTTTGGAATATAAATTCAAGAAACTTCACACATGCGTTCTCGGATTTCAGTAATTAACATTTTTATAATATAAAAATTCCCAATGTGGCTGTGACTGCAGAAATGAGGCTTATGGGTTTTGCAGACAGTGTAGATCCTGAGCAGCCTATGCATCCGCAGTCTGATCAACATCTGCACTGTTCGCCAATTCCATCAATGAACACCCGTCATGTTTGTGACAAGAAATATAGATCGTTATCAGGCTAAAGGAGAATGTCATTTGATGAGGAGCTACACTGGTAGCAACTTACATAGGCCCCATTTCTCCAGTCACAGCCACAAATGTGTTATTATACCCACTTTTTTGGGGAAAAAAAATGGGTATATTATTTTCGTCAGGGGTGTCCGTCCGTCCGTATGTCCGTCACATTTCTTGTAACTCGAAAAACTTTTTCACCTTCATACCTACGCGCCTGATATTTGGTTAGTAGCTTCGTTATCATGTGCAGATGCGCAAAGTGAATTCGGATTTTTCATCCGACCCTCCATCATGGATTATCTCCCCCTTTCGGACTCAGAATTTCCCATTTTTTCCTTGTAACTCGAAAAACTTTTTCACCTTAATACCTACGCGTCTGATATTTGGTTCGTAGCTTCGTTTTGATGTGCTGATGCGCAAAGTGAATTCGGATTTTTTATCCGACCCTCCATCATGGATTACCTCCCCCTTTCGGACTTAGCATTTGGGGAAAGTGGGTATATTGCGATGGCGTGCCATCGACTTTTTCTAGTTACATATTGAGAAATTGTTTTTCAGGCCATACACGGTTTTCGAGAAACAGAGAGGAACAAATGGACACAGAGGAACAAAACTATAATACAGCGGGTTCGAGACACAGCATTTCCGCCCCATGTCCCACAGCTCCAGTACGTCCATCTGTTGGACCTGGAGAAGTCTGGCTACATCAAGCCACATGTGGACTCTGTCAAGGTACATGTATGAACACTGAAATATTGTACTTTATACACTGTGTGTGAGGGATTTGTGGTTAGTTCATCATTCCAGAGCTTTAGGCATACAAAAATAGTATTTCCATCCCATTGGTCTTTCGGATGAGACGTGAAACCGAGGTCCCGTCCCTAAATGACCTTAGCTGTTACCGGGTCGTTAAACCCATTCACTTTCATTTATCATTGTTCCAGTGGTTTGTGGATTATTTCAGTGTCAACACGTCTAAGAATATGTGGAATTCACTTCAGAACTGGAATCGTAATTTTACTTTTTTTGTCTCCAGTAGCTTTCAACATAAACTGTCTTCTGTTTCTCATGAACATAACTGAATTATAAAAATGTATGTGTACTTTATATCCAGTATTCATGTGCATGTACTGATATATTTAATTATTATGCCCCCTATGTGATAGCATAGCAAGGGGGGCATATTGCGTTGCTTGTGAAGTTCCGTACGTCTGTCCGTACGTCCGTCCGTCTGTGTACATTTACGTCCACAAGTTTGTAAGAGTTCCTTCAGGTAGATTCCAGTATGCCACTGAAGCATATCCATGTTTTACAAACATAATGTCTAGTTATTTCCCCTATGCGATAGCAAGGGGGGCATATTGCGTTGCTTTTGAGGTTCCGTACGTCCGAATATTTGTCGAAATCGGATGATTACGTCATCCAGATGGCAGCCAAAAGGTCATCCTTTTAATATAGATTTCAAATGTCTTCTTCTCTTGAACCGCTTGGCCGATGTTGGTCAAACTTTTTGTTTGAGCTTGTTTACTATGAAAGCGGTAGGTGCCCCATCCGTGTTCTTTTGACTTCCACAGACTTAGTGCGTTCAAAACCTTAACGCTCGGGTAAATTTGTAATTTCTGTTTCCTTGCACGGATATGCTTGATAATTCACAAACACATTGCTCTAATGGTCCTCTACCGCCGTGTGACACATCCACAATCGTCCCGCCCGCACTAAGGATCAAGGTCACATACTTGGTGCGTTTGAAACCTTAATGCTCGGGTAAATGTCTTATAATTACTGCTTCCTTGCATGGATCTGCTTGATATTTCACACACACATTGCTGTAATCGTTCTCTACCACCCTGTGAATAATTCACGATCGTCCTGCCCCCGCTAAGCCCAGGGTCAAGGTCACATACTTGGTGCATTCAAAACCTTCTCGCTGGGGTAAAATTATTATACCGTAGTTTCTGTTTCCTTGCACAGATCTGCTCGTATTTCACACAAACATTGCTGTAATGGTCATCTACTGCCCTGTGACAAATCCACGATCGTCCCGCCCCTACACAAGCCACATTTCTATTTTTTTTGAAAGTTTTGTACAAGTTTCTCAAATCACTTATAATTTCTGTTTGCCTTCAGCTAATATCTTCATATTCACACATGCATTACTTAGTAATGATACATCCTTCTACATTAATACAATTACCCTCGCTCGGTGTGGGTGATTGGTCGGGCGAACGCGCTGGCGTAAATTAATGGTAGGGTTTCCTCCTTGTAGGAATCACGATTTGCCTGGTTTGGCCCTCAGCTACGTATTTATCTTTGGCTCTTTTGTTACCTGAGAGTTGAATTGCGTTATTACCCATTATAAAAATAGTAAGATTATTACTGATCCTATTGCATTTGGGAGGGGGCCAAGTGATTCTGGTGTGGCAAGGACCTGGCATCAGATCAGGATTATTCTGATTTCCCCCCCATTTGTACATGAACTTGAACATGTACTTGTACATGTAATATATGGGATTTAGTACTAAACCAATTAAGCCGGCCTTAAATGACCTTAGCTGTTGATAGGCCATTACACTACAACAAACAATTACTCTCGCTACTGATTGTACGTCCGTCTGTTTATTTTTTTGAAAGTTTTTGTACAAGTTTCTCAAATCACTTAGACTTTCTGTTTGCCTTCAGCTAATATCTTCTGTTGCACACAATCCTTACTTGAGTAGCGATACATCCTTCCACATTAATACTGATCGTCCGTCCTTCGTCTGTCCATCCATCCGTCCGTCCATCCGTCCGTCCGTTTATTTTCAAATCACCTAGGTCAGACCACAATTTCTAATAATTTCTGTTTCTTTACATGGATCATGATATTTCACACACGCATTGCTCTAATGGTCTGCTTTCTTGCTATGACAAACCCACGCTTTTCTGGCCCTCTGTGTTTTGAAATGTGCCATTGTTTATTTTTAGCTGCCAATGAGGGAATTCGTGTGCCACAGGCCACATTTCTAATTTCATTTGTGTAGTGGTGGAAGGCAGGCAATCCTGTTACCGATATCTGCCATGCCATTTATTGCCTGTTTCAGTTCTGCGGTAACACCATTGCTGGGATTTCATTGCTATCGTCGGGTATCATGCGACTTGTCGATACAGAGAATAAAGACAAGTTTGCTAATGTTTTGATAAAGCGACGTTCATTGTACATTATGAGGTGAGTGAACATGTTCAGGGACTGGGTGTATTGGGATCACCAGGCATGGTTCCAGGGTGGGGAGGGGGAGGGGGGGGGGCGTATATGGTCTGGCGCATTTCAATATCAAGTGCAAAATTATGATAGTCTGTAATGTTCACATTAACAATGTTTTCTTGTAAACAATTATTGGATTTACATTTATTTATCATAGGCTGCATATACAAGAAATATAAATCCATCAATTGAAATTTCGAGACTATTCTAAATTTGCACTTACGAACATTTTAGTCGTACAAAGTTTAGTGAAACGGCCCCCAGAAGTTTAAGGGTTAATCCTGTTATTGTCCTACCATGTTTCATTCACATTCAATGTGTTTCAGAGACAAGGCCCGCTACAACTACACCCATGAGGTCCTGGGGGAAAAGGAGTCTTTGTTTTATGGCCAGGTCATACCACGGGACAGAAGAATATCTGTGATTTGCAGAAATGAACCTTGATTACCTGAATTGTGTATGGATATTGCAATGAATATTTATTATACACCATCTTCACCCACTATGATCATATATAGCATGCCAAGGGGTCTATTGTTTTTCGCCATTTTTTCAGTTGTCACAACATTCATTTGTAACATCTGTGTTAAGGCGTGTTTCACCTATAACCTCTTTAACTGATTTGAAACAAATTTGTTTAAACGTTTTTAATTTTTTGTTAATTTCCTAACAATGTGAATTTATTGCAAACAATTTGTGTATCCATCTATGTCAGTTGATTGTCAATCGTCATTCATTTGAGACAAGCCCTGCTATTTTGTAGCGAATAAGATGTGCAATTTTTCTTGAATTCCACATTTGCTTTGCTAATCTCTTTGTAGATATTTTTTCCTGAAAAAATCGCCTGTCTTCCAACGTACAAAATCACATGGCTTGTCTCACTTCTTGGCATACAGTACTGTATTATTGTGTGTCTCTCTTCTTTGTGAACACCCTTGGGCTGCTGCTTATCACAATGTATTTGGATTGTAAATTATTATGTAACATACATGTAGGATAATACTGGTTTATTTGTTTGCACATGTTGTGTTATGTTACTAACAAAAACATGGACATGGCAGGATTAAACATATAATTAACCCTTTGCTGAATAAAAAATTGACCTCTGCTGCTTATTTTAAATTTTCAATTTTTCTCATCAAAAACATGGTTTAAAAGCACTTTAGAATCATTTCCAATGCTGACAAACCATGTTTTTACTGAGAGAAGAGACAAAATATGACACAGCAGCAGACGACAGTTTTCGGTTTCCGCATTCAAAGGGTAAATGCCCATATTATAGATGCATATGTATAAATTAAATGTACTACATGTAGACATGAAACTACTGTAGCCTGATAACAGCAGTGGGATCCGGATCAGACTGCAGATGCACAGGCTGATCTGGTCGCATAACCCATAAGCACTATTTCTCCAGTCACAGCCACATACCGTATAAGATGAGTCGTATGATTTTGTGCCTAAGAAGATGTGCGATTTTTCATGAAAAATGTTTACAAAATTTATGACAATTTCCGTAAATGATGTCGGAATTTGCTGATGCGCATTTGCACCAAATTAATTTACATAAAATATCACAGTTTCTGTAAATATTTTTCATCAAACAACACAGCTCCTCTTAGGTACCAAATTACATGACTTGTCTCGTATGTGGCTGGAGACATGAGGCAATGCAGATCCAGTTCAGCTGATCCGGATCTGTACTGTTCGCCATTCCATCAATTAAGCACACGTCATGCTTTTAACAAGGCATATAGATTGTTATCAGGCTACAGGAGAGTGCTATTTTATCTGGAGGTACACTGGCCACAATTGCTTTAACCCTTAGACCGCTACTCACAACAATTGTCGTCTGCTGTTGCTTTTATATCTTGCCTTATTTCTCAATAAAAACATGGTTAGACAGCACTTCAGAATCATTTCCGAAATGATTCTGAAGTGCTGTCAAAGCATGTTGTAAATTATTCTAGAGTGCTGTCAAAGCATGTTTTTGATGATAAAAATGGGAAATAGAAAATAAACAGCAGAATACAAAAAAATAAATTAAGATAGCGGTCTAAGGTTAATTTGTTTTTCTCACCATTGGAGAACGTGACCCTCAGTTCACCCATACAGCCCAATTACACTGTTTTCCAGATGTATGCGCGGTTATTCCCTGTTTGCATGGGTGGGTGGCAGGTGGGAGCACGCGATGGGTAATTTAACGATTGGGGTTCATCCTTACCGGAATCCCGACTGGAGACCTGGTTTGGCCCTCACATACGTCTTTGGCATTTTGTATGTGACAGTTGAATCTAGTTATACCCCTTATGTGAGTATTACGATATTCGTAATCCTATTTTAGGGGAAGGGGCCAAGTGACTGGTGTGGTATGGACCTGGCACCAGGTCAGGTTATTCTAATCTCAGGGCTGAATATATTTGTTCTTGATGTAAATATTCCGTTCTGATTTTGGGATTTTCCCCCCAATGCAGCAGGTTAAAATGGGATCGAACCCGTTTGCCCGGCCTTACATGACCTTAGCTGTTGATAGGCCGTTAAACACTAATAAACAAACAAACAAACTGTTTGCATGGTGGACAGTGTAGACCATGGAATTAAATGTGAGGGAGTGATAGCGACCCCAGCATTTAGTTCCTGAAAAATCCAATATGTGAATAATAGCATACTTATAGTTCAGCCAAGTTAACAATGCAATATCTCATCCGAGTATGGATTTTCCATTTCCTGTCAAACATTTAATAATTAAATCTGGCAATGTATTACATATTGGGGTTAAACGTTCCAATATGTGAAATAAGTGGATCACAATGCTGCCCAGCTATTGGCTTAGAAAGTAGTGCAAACATTAAATCAATTTTTAAGAAATTTTGTGATGTAAATGGCAATAGGATAAAGTTTCCAGTGACATGTTTGCATTTTAATTCGGTCAATTGGACTGTGAAATGTCACGATTTGATATTTACACCAATATGAAAAACCGATGATTCCCATAGAGGCCAATGCTGACAGTGCTGAAATTGACATGGTGAAATGTCAGTTTTGTAATTGACGAGTGTCATCTTGTATGTTTAGTAGAGTTGCATCTCTCAAACAATAGCACTTTTAGTAGAAATCAGTTCTACATTATCTGAAAAAAAAAATTTGTTTTGAATAGTTCAATTATAATTAAAACTAAACACATTTTGCATGTAAGTCTATGGGAAGCAGAACTTTTATTCCATGTGTATGGCACATGGGTGTAATCAATTTGTGATGATATTCTATAAATACACGGTTTTAATTGGTATTGAAGGCTTCGGCATATTTTGATATATGGATGTCGAATAGCAAAAATAACACATTGGCAGAAAAAAGGGGAATGGACGGTAGGTCTTTCTTTAATAATACAATGTAGTAATAAAAATAACTTTCAAAATGTAGAATGACATGAATAAGTTTTATCCTTAACCCTTTGAACCCGAAAGCCCACTATAGTGGTTTATGCAAACAGTGCAGATACAGATTTTTTTCAAGTAGTTTTCATATTTTTTAGAAAAAAACCCACCCCCTTTTCTTCATTAATTGACTAATCTGAAATAATTTTGTGAAACAACTTAGCATATCACAGTCCATTCCAGTTACTTAGGGTTGAAAGGGTTAAACAGATGTAGTATGTATACATTATACTGAGAACTGCCAGGAATAGCAGCAAACTATCCTCTATTGTGAGAAAGCGGGGCTTATTGACTTTGCCACAATTGCAGCTCCAGATCACCCTGATTCTATCACGTTATGTGCTGTGTCCTGTATCATTCATTATTTGTGACTGGAGAAATGGGGCTTATGTAATTATTGAATTTATACCAGTGTAGCTCCTGATCAAATAGCTCATAACGATCCATATCGCGTGTAAAAGCATGACTGGTCCTTCATAGATGGAATGGCGGAAAGTGCAGATCCTGATCAGATGCACAGGCTGATTTGGATCTACACTGGTCGCGATATCCATCAGCCCCATTTCTCCAATCACAGTCACACTCCAGGCACACTCCTGTAGTCTGTTAACGATCTATATTGCGTGTTAAAAGCATGACAGGTGTTTAATTGCTGTAGTTGCGAACAGTGCAGATCCTGATCAGACTGGGCGGATGCACAGGCTGATCTGGATCTACACTGGTTGAAAAATCCATAAGCCTCATTTCTCCAGTCACAGCCACATATGTGATCAGGCATACAATATTGTGACTGTCCCATATACATACGGAAGGACTAAATAATGCCGATACATTTTAAAAAAAACATGGAAATATGGCTATCAAGAAATAAAGGTCAAACATATTGGCATGATGTGTGAAATAATGGAATGTTACATGTTAACCCTTAGACCGCTACTCACAACAATTGTCGTCTGCTGTTGCTTTTATATCTTGCCTTATTTCTCAATAAAAACATGTTTTGACAGCACTTCAGAATCATTTCCAATGGAAATGTTTCTGAAGTGATGTCAAAGCATGTTGTAAAGTATTCTAAAGTGCTGTCAAAGCATGTTTTTGATGATAAAAATGGAAAATAGAAAATAATAAGCAGACGACAAAAGATTAAGATAGCGGTGTAAGGGTTAAAATAAAATACAATGAAGTATCAATTGATCCATTTCTTTCTGAAACTACACCGTATTGTGGTGTGTGGCAGGTGGGAGCACGTGATGGGTAATTTAACGATCGGGGTTCATCCTTACTGGAATCCCGACTGGAGACCTGGTTTGGCCCTCAAATATGTCTGGCATTTTGTATGTGACAGTTGAATCTGGTTATACCCCTTATGTGAGTATTACGATATTCGTAATCCTGTTTTAGGGGAAGGGGCCAAGTGACTGGTGTGGTATGGACCTGGCACCAGGTCGGGTTATTCTAATTTCAGGGCTGAATATATTTGTTCTTGATGTAAATATTCCGTTCTGATTTTGGGATTTTCCCCCCAATGCAGCAGGTTAAAACGGGATCGAACCCGTTTGCCCGGCCTTACCTGACAAGCTGTTGATAGGCTGTTAAACACTAATAAACAAACAAACACCGTATTGTGCCTGAAAAAATATAAATAATATTTTGCTTATTATGGCATGAACTATATGTTGTGGCCAGCATTTGAACTGTGTCTGTTTGGGGCAGTGATCACAACATATACTACTAAGAATAAATGAGTACTGTAATGAGTTGATAGTAAATGTTATTGAGCTCCATATTTCACTCTTCAATGTTCTTCCATCACTTTCTGCTACCAAACGATTGAGATGTTATAAGTTAATGTGAAGTTGTACTTTCATATCTATACTGAATATGTATGCATGTTATAGCCTAGCGACAACTTCAACTGTCCACTTGACCCGGTTTCACGGAGGGGAATCAACTTGTGCGCAGGTGTTCATTTTATACGCGTGTTTGACATATTATGTATTCACCTTGTACAGGCGGGCAGGCACAGCTTGTCCACGCAATAACTACTGTCTGTTTCACGAAAGCTGCCCAAATTTTACGGCTATATAGACGATTCAAAAACAATATTATTTTCGATAATATTAAATTAAAGGAAAATTTAAGAATGAGCCTTCTTTTTATTTTGTGAAATTTTGTCAAATATTGATTTTATTGCGAAAACAAAATTTCCCCATGTTAAATCCCCATAGACATCTTCACGGAGTGAAGATGTCTATGGGGATTTAACATGGGGAAATTTTTTAGAATTTCAGAAATAGTGGACCGATTTTTAAAATTTAACTTTTGTTTTCTTAGTTAGATCATATCCAAGCTATCTAGTCAGGTTTCGGAGTCAATTTCCAAAATGTTTTGTTTTTTGACTCCTTCCACATTTCCTTACCACTTTTTCCCCCATGTTAAATTCCCATAGACAAATCAATTTTTCGTACTAAAATCAATATTTGACCGAATTTCACGAAATAAAAAGAAGGCTCATTCTTAAATTTTCCTTTAATTTAATATTATCCAACAAATTATTGTTTTTTAATTATGTATATAGCGTAAAATTTGGGCAGCTTTCGTGAAACAGACAGTAGAGTTCTACTTGACAGATCGTAACCAAATTCATGTTTATCACGCAAGACGTAGACTGG
This sequence comes from Conchocele bisecta, assembly GCA_029237695.1. Lineage (NCBI taxonomy): Eukaryota > Metazoa > Mollusca > Bivalvia > Lucinida > Thyasiridae > Conchocele > Conchocele bisecta. The sequence continues at coordinate 9,591,532 of CM055268.1, read as the reverse complement.
CCATGCCTCTACCTGCCTTGATATTGTGACCTTCGACACTCTTGTTAAATGTTTTTAGATTTTGATGGGTATACCCATCACCATCAGTGTTACCGGCTGATTTATGTTTCCATGGAATTATCCCCCCCCTTGTATACTGGCTACACCTCGACTGACATATATTGTGACCTTCACCACTCTTGTGTGCATATGTGAACAGCAAAAACAGCTGGTTTCGCCTTAATTCAACTATTACTGTTACTATAACTTTCTGCTTATTCCTCTGGGGGCCGTTTCACTAAACTTTGTACGACTAAAATGCTCGTAAGTGCAAATTTAGGATCGTCTGGAAATTTCACTGGTTGCTATGCTCAATAAATGTAAATCCAATAATTGTTTACAAGAAAACATTGCTAATGTGTCATTTACAGACTATCATAATTTTGCTCTTATGAACATTTTAGTCGTAAGAAGTTTAGGGAAACGGCCTCCTGATGTTGATGAAAGTGCATAGACCACTCAACACTATGTAGTATCCTTGACTGTTGACCCTGCCTTAATCTTTCTAACCAGTTGTCAGAAATTAGCGTCATAAAGTTGTTTGGCCTCGAGGAAAAAACTGTATTGAGAACAGGACTGGGAAAGCCAGGACAGGGTCAGCAGTCCAGGATACTACACATGTTGGCGTTATCCTTGTGCTTTATTTCATCAAAGTCAGTGGAATAATAAGAACCATAGACATAGAATACATGTCAATGTAAGAACGTTATGATAAAAATAATATCTGAGTCACAGTGATATCAGCTGCTTTTACTGTTCACATCCGAAAATGTGCACCTGATGTCCATATGACGGTTTCTGCAATCATGATATAATGGCATATACATGTAGTTTAATACTTTAAATCTATAATGATACTGGCTCTTGAGCACTATAATAATATTAACAAACATACAATACATATCACAATATAAGCAATATGACATATAGTGGATTACAGTATATTATATAGTTGATCTCGGCATTTGGGAATTATTTTTCACATTGCTTTTGTGATTACTGTCTGTTTCACGAAACCTGCGTCAATATTACAACTATATACACAATGCAAAAACAATATTTTTATCGATAATATAAAATGTTATCAACATTTAACATGAGCCTTCTCTTTATTTCGTGAAATTGGTCCAATATTGGTTTTATTATGAAAAAACTATTTCCCATGTTAAATACCCATGTACATCTTCACAGAGTGAAGATGTCTGCTGGGGATTTAACATGGGGTAATTTTTCTAATTTCGGAATAGTGGACCGATTTTCAAAATCTAGCTTTTGTTTTCTTAATTAGATCAATTCCAAGCCAGGTTTCAGAGTAAATTTTCCAAAATGTTTCTTTTTTTTTGACTCCTCCCACAGCTCGTCTATCTTCTCGTCTTTCTCCCATGTTAAGTTCCCATAGATAAACCAATGTTTATAACCCACCACGATTGTGGAGGGGACATTTAGTATTACCCTTGTGATCTGTCCGTCCCGTCACGTCACGTGCCGTCCGTCCGTCACCAACCTTTTAAACCGTACTAACTACATACCTGAAACTTTGTATGTAGCTTCATTATGATGAGTAGATGTGCAAAGGCTGTTTCTATTTTTGATTCGACACCTGTGGTGGGTGGTTGTTCGGGCGAACGCGACGGCGTAAGTTAACGGTAAGGGTTCCTCCTTGTAGGAATCACGATTTGCCTGGTTTGGCCCTCGGGTACGTTTTTATCTTTGGCGCTTTTGTTACCTGGGAGTTGAATTGGGTTATTGCCCATTATAAAAGTAGTAAGAGTATTACTGATCCTATTGCATTTGGGAGGGGGCCAAGTGATTCTGGTGTGGCAAAGACCTGGCATTAGATCAGGATTATTCTGACCCCCCACCCCCATTTGTACATGTACTTGAACATGCACATGTATTTATACAGGTAATATATGGGATTTAGTACTAAACCCATTGACCTGGCCTTAAATGACCTTAGCTGTTAATAGGCCGTTAAACCCCAACAAACAAACAAATCGACCCCTGGGTCATGGATTATCTCCCCTTTAGACTTGTAATATTGCCACGTTTTCTATCAAAGCGATGTGTGGGTCATCCATGTTCTATGAAAACATTTTCTAGTTTTTAATAAAATCAATATTTGAACAAATTTCACAAAATAAAAAGAAGGCTCATTTTTATTAAATGTTGTTTTCATATTTAATATTATCGAAAAACATATTGTTTTTGCATTGTTTATATGGCAGTACAATTTGGGTAGATTTCGTGAAGCAGACAATAATTGCATTTGTGAGCTTCGCGTATTTGTACACTGACTTCAAACAAAACGTCTTAATAATACAGGAAACACATGTTTGAATTTCCGCCGGCGGCGTTTTTTGTTATATGTGTGTTGCTGTGCCGTGCTGGATCATACCTTTGTCATCTCCACCTACAGTTATTGCAATGGTATTGGCGCGTAACAGATGCAGCTTTTTGTCAGTTGTCTCACCTTCATCATCGCTTTCAATCGGCGTCTTCTCACGGGGCCACGTGCCATTGTTGTTGGAGATATATTTCAATGGATCTCTGAATGATTTGGTTTGAATGATACCATTTACTACAAGGATTTCTTTGTTAAATTGTGTCGAGATTGCGTAGATGTTCTGGTCTGATGTGTCCTCACTTGTATCTTCAGAAGAGTCACATCGACAGGGCATGTGCACTGGTCCTAGGCTACTCTGTCTTTTCAGCAAATGTTTGTTCAGTATTTCCCCCTGAAAGCATAACGTGTTTATTAATACATATGATATTTCTTTCCGAAAATAACCAGATGTAGGGACAATAATTTTATTCAATACATCTGTAAAAATTCATCACCATGATTCCCCTCAAATGTACAGGTAAATAGAGAATAGTATGTTAGTGCCGTGAATGGGTAAAACTATCTGGCAAGGCTCAGGAAACGGGATGGGCGAGGCTCTGCCGAGCACATCCCGTTTCCGTGCCGCGCCAGATATTTTTCCCATTCACGGCACTAACCTACTATTCTATTTATCCCGTCAACATTACAAATAGCTTTAAAATGCAAAAAATAACCCCAGCCGCATCTCCAAATTGTATTGACAGGATATCAAAAATGTTTCACGGCAACGTGTTTCACGGCATATACAATATGTGGGATTTAGTACTAAACCAATTGACCCGGCCTTAAATGACCGTAGCTGTTGATAGGCCGTTAAACCCGAACAAACGAACGAACGAACGAACGAACGAACGAACAAACAAACAAACAGAACCATGAATTTATTTTTGGCATATTCCCTCCCACCACTCTCTGGACCTCTTAATATTACTCAAATGATCCGGTTTCGTTTACAGATGGTGTATATAAAGTTAGTGAAAATGTGCTGAAAACATCACGATGCATAATTGCATTGGCATCAAAGAATCTTTGAATATTGCACCTTATCAACTTACTATTTCACTTGGGAAATTAATCAAAATACATGCTCTTATATACTTGCAAACTACACATTCAAACGCTACGTATCACAATACAACATACCTTGCCTCGGTTGCAGCTGTTGAATACAATTCCCACAACTCCACACACCGTGATGTACCCAAACAGGAACAAAAACATGTATGCAAATCCAGTTTTACTGGTTGTATTGTCAGGGCTGAAAAGAAAACAATGCAATGTGATACATAGTAGATGTAGACGTTATGTAGCACTAGTGTAGGTAGCCTTTGTTGAGAGAGAAGCTACCATTCTCCAGGGGCGCCAGAAGCATCATAAGATTGGTCCGACAAATCTGGTGGGTGCCCCCGATACTCTCGCACCAACGTGTATGTTGTTACCACTCAGGTGAACCGTCTCGCCGAGACTGCGTGGTAACAACATACACTCTTTATGACAAATGAGAAAAATGGCAGAAAACATATTTACATCCCGTTTTTTTATAAAGATAACTTATTTGAATTCCAAATGTGTCAAAAGTATTGAGCCGGCAGTAGCTGGGACTGTTCCGACGACACTGTTCTCTGATTTCATTCACAAAAAAAAAAGAAATAGCTTTGAACATTTGTTCCTTTTCATGTATATTTGACCTCATGAACACTCCTTTACAGAAAATAAAACGTACTATGGAATATTAAATGTTTTTTTTTATTATAATTTTCTAACTATCGCCATGGGTGTTCCAAGCACATATAATAACCAGAGCTCCAGACAAGGAATTGGACATTGGGGACTGTAATTGGGTACATGCATTGTATAAACTGCCAAATTATATCACCGGCATAATTCGTAAGTAGAATATCGTTTTCGCCTTTCCGTCCGGTCGTCCGCCCGTCCGTCCATAAAACATAAACTTAATTTTTAGTTTTTCGGTCCACTTGATATAATATGTACTTACTTTTTGTATGTATCCAGTATCTGGCCAAGGCCGAGGCTAGTTATTCCCACCATGGAGTCCATCATACACGTGGCAATGCCATTTGCTGTACCGACGGACGCTACCGGCACGACATAGGCAATGGACGACCATAGGCTCACCTGGGGGTGATATCATATACAATAATCACACATGTTAGATTCTATATTATTTCATAAGAAACGAGGCTATTGCCAAGTTTGTTATGAAATAAATCGACGAGTTTAATAAATATCATATTAAAGGTACATGCCCACTCAGTAGGCACACACTGTTCTTTATTGGACTTAAATAAGTGTATAATTGTGTCACTATTCCACCAGTTCTAAAAATTACAAGTGCCCGCTATACAGATATAGTCATTTAGTAATATATATTTACTGATAGTGACGCGCGTGGTATCGGGCTATTTTCATATGCAAATGAGTCGTGATATTTTTAAATTATTTATACAAATTAAATGCGTCACCTAAAAAAATAGTATTTTCGACAGATTTTAAAGTATAATCATTGCACATCAAAAGATAAATACAGAGAATAAATAATAATGTCTGTTAACATTTTAAGGAAACACGGTTATCGTCCGTGATATCGGTGTGTAAATTTACGTCTCGTATACAATGTATATTAATGCAAATCGATGCGTGGGGAAATGATGAATGAAAGTTTATTTTGCCAGGAAAAATCTTAGATTATGTCTGATGTAAAGGACATTTTGTGCACTTATCATGAATCGCCACTCATAGGCATGTACCTTTAAATCAACACATATGTTAGATTCCACTTATTGCTGGGTATTTGGTTGGGAGCATGCGATGGTTAATTTAACGATCGGGATTCATCATTACCGGAATTCCGACTGGATACCTGGTTTGGCTCTCGGGTACTTCTTTGGCTTTCATGTATGTGTTAGTTGAATCTGGTTATACCCCTTATATGAGTACTATGATTATTCCTAATCCTAGTACTTTTGGGGGAAGGGGCCAAGTGACTTTGGTGACTTAATTTCATGGCTGAATATGTATATATTTTTGGTAAATATTCCGTTCTGATATTGTGCAGCAGGTTAAATACGGTATCGAACCAGTTGTCCCGGCCTTACATTACCTTAGCTGTTGATAGGCCGTTACATATCAATAAATAAATACATCTATTTCTTGCATATGTACATCATGATACATTTAAAATGTGTTAATCGTGTAGAACGTGTATTCTACAGCGGTCACATTGTGTACTTATTACACTAGTTAGTGTATTGTGAGATTTAATACACGGCGTTAATGCAATGTGAATTACCAGTTTATGCATTAAACATGGATATAGCTTATGTTATCATTATGCATAACTGTTATTATTGATAAAATAAAATAGGATTATGATAATATACACTACACAACTTATTTTGACCGAGGATTAAATGATTCAGGACAGATCTATTCAAATTAGCTGTTTGTTATTTCCATTGAGTGATAACAGCAACAGGTTATGTAATTAAACATTAAATGTTATGGTTAAAGTTTATGGTTAAAGTTGTTCGGTATACTGTCAAAGCCTCGACAGGCGCGACATGCGGGCCGCGGCCATCTAGTTTTTTATTAACGAGAAATTTCTAACTGTACAAGCTTTTTTCCCACCGGTCTGTAACCCGTCTCTATATGACCTTACATCACTGCACCCTTCAATTTCATTCACACAGTAGAACCTCTGTAGACCGGACACCTATAGCATCTCTGCTGAATTGCATGTGTGTAATGTCATGTATTTCCTTTCATAATGTTTATTTATAATTGAAAACCACACATGCATGTCCGGAGGTGCATAAGTACCAGATCTACAGTGAAGCCTCTCTAAATCGGACACCATTTACAAGGTGTATGATCACGTGGTATTAACAACAACAACAAGTACTGCAATTTGCAGAATCCATCTGATTCAAAGTACGTATTCGTTTGTAGTGTCCTTATTACGTAACGGATTTTGATGAAATATGGCGCATCGAACGCGTCTTGTTAAGCTGCATTTGGTTGTCTCTGTATTTTCGCCCAAACTTCTGTCATCTCCGACACGGAAATCGATTCTTCGCAAAAACGACATAAGTCTGTGCCAAACTCACTGGACCACCAAATGCAGCTCATGAAGACGCGTTTGCTGCGCCATATTTCATCAACATCCGTTGCATATTGATATATAAGGAAAATATCAAATAATACTTACTTTGGAGTGGGTGACGTTGTTGTTGTTTTAACCACGTGATCATGCACCTTGATTTAAAACTCCCAGGATGTCCGGTGTAGAGAGGCTCCATTGTATATATATTTCCCATCTTTCTCTTTATATCAAAGTATTATCTTTGTTTTGTTCTGTTTGATGCTGCTTGTCTGTATCATTACTTGTTTTTGTACAAAGGACATAACTTGGACTCGGAATAATTTGGCTTATGAGGAGGGGTGTAGCGTAGTAGTATATAGGGGATGAGTTAATTACCGCGACTAATGGGAGCCGAATTTGGGGGTGTTTAAGTAACCACCAATATCATCCAATATATTGGTGGTTATGCTTTATATGCCGAGAGATATGAAACAAATGCCTCCACCCTCAATATCAACATTGTTGAAGCCAATCCTCCAATCAGCTCCCGAGTGGATTGGCGGAGCTGATTGGAGAATTTGGGTGGATTCATTTTTCCGAATTTTGTAAATTAGAAAAACTGATTAACAATTACTAAACCCCATAAACCCATCAAGTCCCATTTTCTCCACTTCCCTCCAATTCTCGATTAATGGTATAGGTAATTCTCCCACCTGCTCCCGAGCGATCAGCTCCCGAGCGGATTGGTGGTGGTATAGTGTGTCCGTGTGTATACCGTCGGTTGTACTCGCCTCTTGTCGTAATAGGCCGATAGTCCTAACTTTTGCTGCGTATATGTTTTCATAACGCCGTCCCTCATTCGGAATCCGCGGTGTTTACCCATGTCTAGTTCCCCGGTGTCTTCTTCGTCACGTCCCCACTCCAACGCTTTCTTATATCGGTTCCAGGTTAACGCGTTCTGCCGGGCAGACAACCCTTTTGCAGAATGTTTTATTTTTCCCTAGCCCCGTGCAGGCACCGGGGCGGGATCAACCGATCCTGAGAATAGTGCTGCAGTAGCCATTGCTTGTCGTAAAAGGCGACTAAACTGGCTTAACGATTGGGTTCAAACTTTCCGGAACCCACTATACCGGATTTGGCCCTCATGTACATTTTTGGCTTTCTTGTATGTGATAGTTGAGTCAGGCTATGCCCCATATATAAAAGTAATATTAGCGCTAATCCTATTACTTTTAGGGGATGGGATAAATGATGCTGGTGTGGCGAGGGCCTGGCACCAGATCAGGTTGTTCTAATTTAAGGACTGAATATATATTTTGATTGTAAATATTGAGTTCTGAAGTTGGGATTTACCCCCCTCGGACAGGTGGATACGGGACACGACCTCGTTGACCCGTCTGCGTGTAGACTCCCTGAGGCTTGTACCTCTATGTCAGAAAAGCAGACGTTTAACCCTATTCACTCACTCACTTCATTTTTCCCTCCGTTTTCTCCGGTAATTTCTCCGCAAAGTACCACTTGCTCGATCTCCGTGAAATTCTACCTTGAAAAGACCAGACGTTCTGTTACTCTTTTCACTGCACACCAACCAATTTTTCTTAACTTTCTCATACTCATCACGCAGGCGAGGCTTTACCAGACTGTCAAAACTTTCGTATTTCTCCTTTCCTTCCGGCGGTTTCGCGCTTACTCCCATGTATAGACTGTCCGTATCCATTTGTATTAATTAAAAATCTACCCGATCTATATATCTATCTAAGAAGTTGTAGCAAAAGGTTAACATTCTCAGTTTAGCCATTTGGTACACAGCTATCCCGCAATGGAACGGTCTGTTCATAACCGCTAACTTTTCTAGAAAATATCTCATACGAGTCACCGATCTCCTCCAAATCGTGGAAGAACGCGGATCTCAAAGCTTTGTCTAGATGGTTCTCGTCTTTCGTGTACGTCGTATTCACATTTTTTTCGGGAGATTCTATCATCTTCCCGCAGCACGAGTTGCCTATTAATTTCATTATACCCCCAATGGGGGCTTTACTACTATCAACATCGGCAGCTGTCCGTGCATCAGTAACTTCTCTTACAAACCATTTGAACGGCACGCCTGATGTGTACTTAATACACCTATATATTCCGGTAAGGACAAACCCGTGCTGTAAATACCACTCCAGTAGGGGGGTATATATCAACATCTTCTTAGCTTCCATGGCCCCAACTAGTTTTTTGCCTATTCCTCGTTTACGGCTCGTATCTTTCAAATGTTTTAAAACTGTGATATGGCTCTTACTCCTCCTCAACTACTCGGTTAATAAATAATGGGGACATCTCTGAAAATTTATCTTTCAATGTTGTAGGAACCTCTATATCTACCTCAACAGAGAATTCGCCTTTTAATATTTGCCTGGTAAATTCGACTATGAATTCTGGATCGTGTGGATTTTTTGGGGTTTGGCCAATTACTTCCTTACCGCACGGCATCACCTGCATTAATGAATTTAAATACAGAGCGTTAGCATCCAGCCCCAATACCGCGGCACAACTTTTCCCCTCACCTTCCGGTGTTGATCTAATTTTTGTGTCACCGGCTTCCGCGTATCGGGAAAATACGATTGACGGTCCCCCGACCAGCGCCCCTTTCAACATTTCGTACGCCTCAGCCGAGGGTGCATACAGCGGTTCACATTCTGCGGCGGCCTCCGCACTTTCCTTAGTTCTATAGGATTGTACGTGTTCTTTTATCGTGCCTCGTAATAAGAATTGTAGCGCAACTCCGGGCAGGATAACAGCGTCTTTAAACATGTTGATCCCTTTAGTCTTGTAAAAATTGGACATTTTACCTATCGCCTCTACAAATGGGTAGACGTCCAAATCATTATAATATCTCAACCAGTCCCGAAATGTCTTCATATTTTTATCGTTATAAATCCTATTACACTCTTCCAGCTGCGCTTCATTTATTTTTTATTTAGGATTCAGTTGGTTGCCCCAGTGATCGATATCTGGTAGCCACGAATAATCTAATTTATCTGGGGAATCGAACCATTCGTATGGAAAGTGGGACTTTTCCTCTTCGCAATCGTATGCCTTTATCCACTTGTCGTATGAGGTTTCTGGACTGAGGTATAATTTTACGTCTAGAAATCTGAACTCGGGTGTAAATAGGAATATCGTCGTGTTTGCCTTTTTCCCCACTAGAGCCTTTGGTGTGGTGTCGGTCAATACTCCGACAAAATGTTTTTTTATGAGATTTATATCGTATCGGCTACACTTAAACCCAATTACTGGAACTTGATCGATACACCTATTGATCTCGCGTTGCTGGGTAACTGGAAGTTTGTCTATATAGGTGGGCATATGTTCTTTACCAACAACTTCTCGTATATTCTTACCCCGTTTCTGTATGTCCTCCATAAAGAGCGCCACCAATTTGGCGGGATGTTTCACATATGTGAGTTATTCCAACACTGTTGGGGGTACATAACGTATCGCCGATACTCACACTTATGGGAACGTGCTCGCTTACAAACTCGAGATTACCTTTACTCCTGCATCGACTATCGCCTTCACTAGTTTTCGATAAATACGCTTCAAAATCGTATACAATCTGGTGCGGATAAATTACTGTTGGGTGGGCCTCAATATTGGGAGCAACGTCGCCTGTATAAGCGCACTCCCAAATTTTAACTAATTTACACTCCTTCGCGATTGCAGCGTCTCTCGCGCAGTGTGAATATGGGGACCCTCGAAAGAATTGAGCCAACTTTTCGCCGACTTACTCGCGTGAGATGGCGGTCTGTCGATCTGAGCAACTTTGCACGTGAGCTTCGTCTCCCCTCGCATACATGTGCTCGCGTGTCCTTTTAAATGACTAGATTGTGTGAATCTCTGATCGCAGGCGCCACAACAATACGTCTTAGTGACCTTGTCCATGTCGGTAATCAAGAACGCGTGATTGTTGTAAATTCCTATTTTCATTTTCTTCGTCCCGAGTTCGTCATAGTGCGCCGCCACTTTTCTTAAATACCATGTACCACCCTCAACCGGCTCATATGCCTCAATTCCTATCTTACACCACTCCTCCACTTTTTTAAAGGTCATCGAACGGTATAGGCCCAGACGGCCGCTTCCACCCTTTATTTTTCCAGGAAATCTAAATATTTTTGCGCTAAAACTTGCGTCGCTGTTAAGCATCGGTCCGCCCGGAGTTTAGTTGTGTGGAGAACTATGCACATGAATGGACAGTTGTCGTCGTTGAATGTGTCCAATGGTTTCATCCCCTTACTGTGTCGCAACCATTCTGGGAGCAGCCCCCCCCCCACCCCCGCTATTTCTGAATTTTGTCGATGTTCAACCGGGTTTCCTCCTGCTCGTTTACCCACTTACCAGCTTCCTCATACTCTCTAAGCCAGGGAATTCCCTGCAGTTGTTTATGAAATATTATTATTGTTTGCCTCCCTCGCTCGTCATTCTTTTCGATGTGCGCTAATTTATATGAAAAGGAATATCTCAAATAGAAACTTCCCGTTAATGTCGGCGCAACCTCATCCATTATTCGTTTCGATATGTTCTCCTGAACGCCTCGTTTTAGAGTTATCGATTCCACGCGACGGCCTTTCTCAATTGTTCTCTCCGTCTGTGCGTAGTATTCCAGAATGTCGTCTCCCTGTTCTATTATTTTTCTTAGGAGGGCAGTTTTCGGTACCCGCCGTTGTGGCGGGGCAATACGCTCCTGAGCTGTTGGAGAATACCTTACGCGGTTTTTAATATATTTTTTACGGGGGTGGGTCACCACTTTTTTGCCGCTTTCAAGCCCTAGTTGCCTGGAATTGGAGATTTGTTTTTTAGGGTTTTTTTTTCATCTACTAACTCACTGACCAGTTTGTGAGATAAATTAGATTTCCTCGTCATCCGTCTCGTATTTTTTATGACAATCGGCATAGTCTCTTTCTATATACTAGTAAATATAGTTTCCCAATGCTGGGAATCAATTAATAATTATAAAGAGATTGTGTCTCTTCTACAATATGGCGTAAATATGGCAATTTGCCTGATTTATCACAAATTATGAGAAATTATGACAAATTGCAATATGATGTATTCGTACAAACCGATAAGGTGAAATGCACTCAGGCTAGCATCGATTGGTCAGCAAGGAATTACGTGCTCGCAAGCATTATCGTTCAGTAATAATTCAAATCAGAAAGTCAGTTATAAAGATATAACCGATATTTTCTCAATAATCCAATCACGATTGGTACAGCGGTCGGAAAGGAACGCTGTTTGCCTATAAAGTTTAACAGAGCGCTCAGTGAATAAACACGCCCGATATTTTATCAGCAGACGACAATGTTCCAATTACACGGTTATGAACAGCCGAGTGTATTTCGCCTTATCGAGGCCACGGCGTGTATTGATTTAATTTTAAACACGATTACTTCCTGGTACGGACAGTTTACGCTTATATAAATGTATGGTGGCCGGTGGATAACATACTCACTGTGGTGTTGCAACTCCCCCCCCCCCCCCACTTTATCTCCCAGTTTTAACCTAAATTTATCCCAATCAGTATTCTCAATTTTAGGAAGGGTGGCGCGCCTTTGTTCTAATAGTATTTTTTAGATCCTCATATTGAGATATCTCCTCCACCACCGACTCAAATTCAGCGTCCGATATATTGTTATCGGCCAATGCTTTCGACACGATAACGTCGATGCTATTTTTCTTAGACCTTGCGAGAACCGATATTCTATCGTGCTTCCTACTTTTATTTTCGAATTTTCTCCCCACTACTCTAAACGCCATACATAACAACCCCACCCCAGCGGCTACCCCGCTCAAACCCCCTGCAATGGGAATTGCCACGACTGTATATAACAATGCAGCGGTTCCGGCCCCACCCATTATATAAATTGCTGCCAGCACGGTGCTCGCCCCCTCCACTATGTTTGCCGCTCGTCTATATTTTTTAGCATTTACCCTCCGAGTTTCCCCCTCTCGTTTTAGAATATCCTGTATCTCTACGATATTTTCCAACCTAAAATCTGGACTTCTTTCGCCAAAACCAATCGAGATTGGAAGCGTGCTCGGAAGCGGTGATTCGTTCATATTTAAATTTTACAAATTTACTTCAATCAACAATGTTACAACAGTGGAAGAACTCGCTGGGTCAGCGATTTTTGTAACAAAGTTAATGACACTACCTTCGGAAAGTCTAATTGGATCGCCACGTGCGAACAAAAGCACCCCTGAACTCTGTCCAGCCAGTTTAGTGACTCCAATCGCCCGTTCTTCCCCATCCAGTACGAGATGTACGGCGACCGCGCCCACAGGTTTACCCTTAGCATTAACCGAACAGACCGCCATTCGTAGAAGTGTACCTGGAGATGTCATGACGTATCCCCAATATCTATTGTTCGTTTTGGCACCAAATGAATATTCATAGGCCTCCTCATTTAATGGGCCCCGCTTCTCAGCCCAAACGGTGCGGTGTAATAACTTGAACTGCTCTACAGATGTGTCCAACAATGCGGCAAGCTCCTCGATAGCAGTATGGGCCTCAACACGAACATTTTCAGAGGTCTCATCAAGTGCTTTGTTTGCGTGTTTACGAACTCGATTTACTTTATCATCAACCGCGACAAGTGATTCATCAACGGCGCGGATAGATTCAACCACTCGGGCTCCTAATCCCGCAATCCCCGTCCGAGCCTCTGAGCGCAACACCCCATAAGCCCCCGTAAGGGCCGCCTGGTGGTCTTCTCGGGCTTTCTCAATACCCGTTTGTACTCCCTCAATCCCCAACCGGCCCTCTTCTAAAAATTTGGTTATTTAGTTCTGTATGTGTTTCTTCACGAGTTTGGGTAGTCACAGCCAGGGCATATACTCTAAGTTGTGATAGTAGACTATTGTGAATATCGTCCGTGGCCGCCGATATAGTTCTATTGATCAGTGATATGGTTTTTCCGGTAGCTAAAAAATCCGTCGGGATCTCCAATCTCGATTGGGTTGTTACTCGGATTCTTTGAATTTATATATGTCACCCAATCGCGATTGGAATTGGAAGAACTACCTGGTCCGTATATACTCATTTTCAATAATATTGATGATTTTATTACGAACTTGAGTCTAATTCTTTGAATTAATTTGAAATTTCTAGGACGACCGAAATCGGGTAATATTTTTTTAACTCTCGCGATCATCAATAATAGAGACCGTAAATTCGTGGATAAGTCCCGATTCCAAAACTTTCATCTCGGGGCATGGGAAGTCTAAGGTCACAGTCTCCCCAAAGAAACAATCACTGGCTTGCACGGTTTTCAGTAATGTGCTGGGAGATCCGTCTACCGTGTTGTACGATGAAGTCCACCGGGTTATCACCGACGTACTCCCCCGGGGGAAACAAGCCTTTATTCAAGTTGAATACCCAACATCGGGGAGGTCATTATCTGGCTGTCTGGGCCGATGGTCATTGTCGCAAGTCCGGTAGCCTTCGATACTGTGAGGTTGACTATACCGTCAAGCTCTGTGGAAACAAAGTCTATGAGCTGTCTTGCTCCCCACAGTCCGGGAGGCAGCTTTACACCTACTTGTTGTCCATCCTTCACATAGTAAAACCCTTCACTCTTCCCCACATTCTCCCACCCAACCATGAGGGTGATTGATCTCAGGCCTACCCGGCGCTTTCCGCAGCAGTTGTCTGTTGACTTCTAAAGTTCATAACTCTCTTTTTGACCATTAGTGATAGTAGCAAACATGGTAATAATATGCTTTCAAAAGATTTTTGGTTCAATTCTGTTTATGTTGGAAATTTATTCTGTATATCTAATATACAGGATATCTAATATGCAAAATATCTAATAATAATATACAGGATATATTATTCACTGTAAAAGATGGTGAAACGCTACGGTGTAAAATACCTCGCGTTAGGTCGGCAAGACATATGCATCGGAGTGAATGGGGCCAAGTTCGAAGCCCGTTTTGTAGATTTGACCTACGAGTACACAAACCCCGTAATAACTGGCAATATCGATGTGAACAACGCAGCTGTGGTGGCGTGGAAGACAGCACCGATGGATTGGTGGCAAAACCAATTAAACTTTGCAGTGTGGTGCGCGAGCTCTGTGTGTGGGTTTTCATCCGAATTACTCGGTGAGGACGATCCAATGTTGAAATCGTTGTTTCAATTTCATTTTTACTATCAGACACGGCGCGTCCTAGCGGAAATGAAAACACATCTTCCTCAAGACTCCGTTCTTCAGTGAGAAAGACGCATTCACACACCACGTAGACATATCTAGAGCGTGGACAACATTTGTGGAAGAAAAACAAAAAACTTTCACGCATGCTGGGATTTCCCGCCTCAACGACTCCATTCGCACATACGTCTGGGCCATCTTCGGCGCACAGGCGCAAGCACGCAGTTCTATAATAGGAGACGGGACGGCGTTTGACGCGCAAAAAAAGTTCTTGGCAAATGTCGAGGACACCATCTCATCTCCGGTGGACCTCCAGGATGCGATTAAACGGTATCAAGATGTTTTGCAGAATGCCAGCACCCCAGTAGACTATGTATTTGGAAAAGGTCTTTATATGGCGCCGAGCAATATGATACTACGAGACAACCCGGTTGATGGTTACAATAATCTGATCGTAATCGCCACCGCCAATAAAAAAATCGGCCACAACGGGAACGTGAACGCGGATATCATCAAGCACACCCCAAGACGGTTGGGTTCATCTAATCTCGATTGGGAGTTCAGGTTGGAAATTCAAATAAATTTGAAATAAATTTCATAAAACACTCAATCCAATCATCAACACACAAATCGCGATTGGAGAAATTGGAAGAATTTGATGCACCCCCAATCCAATGGAAGAATTGGGTTCCACCAGTTCACCCAATCCAATCATCAACACACCAATCGCGATTAGAGAAATTGAAAGAATTGGAACAGGAGCGGGAAGTACAACCCACGAGGAGGAGAAATTAGGCCTCATCGTCGCCCTCGTGGTGATCGTATTACTCGCGCTTTGGTTTTAGAAACTCTCGGGCGGAGAATAGTAGAAGACCGGCGATCGCCACGATTAAAGCCATCCGGCTGTTTTTGATAATATAGATAACAAGTAGGAGACGACACTCCCGATCAACCCAGGCAGCGCGGCAGCCGCCTTTCCGGCTAATTTAGCCAGGAGACTGGCGAGGGTTTTTAGATGCTTTTTTGCCCACTCCTTGGCTCCGCCGGATGGCGCGGGTGGTGGTGCTGGCGAGGGTGCAGCCGCTGCACCACTGCCTCCAGTGATAGTTAGAACTATGGTCGACATAGTCATGCAGAGAGCTGCGAGGATGCTTACTATCGTGACGCCCTGCTCTCTGAACACAGTGCGAATACGCTCACCGAGTGTCGTCTCCTTGTGCAGAACCCTCGAGATAGTTTCGCGGATCCGACTGATTTGGGTGCGGAGCGCCTCACGGTAATCCGATGCAGCCTCTAAGCGAGCGGCTCTTTCATCCCCCAACAACCGCAGGCGGTCGTTGATCCGCTCGGTAGATTCTCTATCGTCACGGGTTTCCCCAAGTTTTCTTTCTTCTAGCGCGATATGTTCATCCAGCGCCGTGAGTTTGGAGAGGTTATGGACCCCCTGGACTGTTTGCATAGCCTTATCGAGTCCCCGGAGTTTGCGAAGAGGTAACGGTGGGTCATCCATCGTGCTGAGTATTTCAGCTATCTCGCTTTCGCTGAGCTCCATTGTGCGAATAGCGACGGTGGCTGCTCGAGGGACCTCGCTAAGCTCGACAATTTCTATCGCGGCGGCCGTCTTCGCCATCGTTTTGTCGGTATACTGTAGGGTCTTTACAACGCGGTCCGGCATAATTGTTTTACCCCGCGCCCAATCTACGAATCCTAATTCATTCTTTACGATTTCGCCACCGCCCAGGTTTTTTCCGGCAATGGTGCTCAGCGCTAGAGGTTTTCCGGTTCTTGTGTTGATGAGCCGGACATTTGGTGCTGATCGTAGTCGCAACGTACCACGCAGATCCAATTCGATCTTGAAGTAGTCGCGGCTGACAGATGGGACCACACCTTTTTCAGCCAAACTGTTGTAGTAATCGTCTACAGTTGACTTGAGTAATTCCTGACTTAGAGCAACGGTGTTGGTAGCGCCACCTATTTCCCCCAATTCACTAATTGGAACTGGAGGCTCTATGAAGGATGTTTCGTTATCGATGTCATCATCGATGTCATCATCATCGATGTCATTATCATCGAGGTAATCGTCTCGGCCGACTTCTTCCATGCCAATATCGTAACCAGCTATTAAAGAAAAAACCATAGGGGTTTAATAGAGTATTTAAATATGTCTTCAAGTCAATACGGTCGCAAACTCAATCCATACCGCAGACTGCGGCAGCCCCTTGGGGCGAAAGGCGTGAGACAAAGCGTCGTTATTACAAACAACCCATCGACAATCGACCAGAAGCAGCAGCTCTTAGTCCTCTTCCCCAACATCGGAGCTAGCGACGTCATTGTGCCGGGGACTGTTCGCCTCGCTTTCACTATTTCGCTGACGTCGACAGACGCGGACCGAATCGTCGTTCAGAACCTGGGTCGCGCCATCGTCAAGAAGACCACGATAAAGAGTTCTGGTAATGAGGTGATGTCGATCGACGACAGCAACGTCTACCATTGTTACCGGGACTTGTTGAAGACGGCGCAAGAGCTCGAAAACGCGATCTATCAGGACATTGACACCAACAAAAATAAGAACGTAACCAGACTTAGAATCGGGGCTGGTGACAAGGTAGATAACGTCGCGAGCGACAACGCGATCGCGGCCGCTTACGGCAACCGCTTCTACATCCCGCTCGACTTTGAGTTGCTGTAGAGTCACACGCCCTACTATCAGAGCGCTTTGGCTGACCGGCTCGAATACGAACTAACGTTCAACGACTACGGCCGAGTTCTCATAGCCACCGACGTATACGATCGACAATGTTTCGTTGGAGTACGACATGGTCACGATGCCCGAACTCGCGCGATTGATCAGAACCCAGTACGCCGGGCGCGTTGCCATACTTTACAACCGAGTTCTTCGCCATCGCAAGATGAAGAAAGACAAAAGCGACACATTGTGGAATAGTAACTTCAACGTCCCCGCACGCTCGATGAAAGGCATACTGGTGCTGTTCGAGAAGGGTCGGTTCGAGCTCGGGGTTAGAAAAACCGACAAATTCTATAACCCCAAAATCACGAAGGTCGAGGTGACGATCGAGGGAGTTCCCAATCAACTTTACAGCCAGGGCCTTCGCGCACACCAGCAGTGGGACGAAGCCAGAAAGCAGTTTGCTGCCGGCTCTAAGCGCTCCCCGGAGGTTGCTGCGGTTGCCAAAGATCTGCTGCTCTCGGACGTCTCCCTCGCGCAGTTCCTGACTAGCAAATACGCGTTATTGCTAGACATACGAGTCAGCGACGACGACCAAATGCACGGTAGTGGACGCCAAGTTGAGAACGCTAGCGAGGGTGTGACGATCCAGATAACCAAAGAGGTGGATGGAGCTGGCGCATTGAACGTGTATCTATATATAATCACAGACGCACAACTCAACATCGAAGATGGTCGATACGTCTCAGCACTCTACTAAATATAAAGATTTAAATAAAAATAAAGTTTGTGATGCCCACTATATGCCATAATATGTGGGCAGACAGGATGCGGAAACACGGTTTTCATCCTCGACTTGCTCGAGGGGTCCTACCGCGATATCTTTCGACACATTGTGATCCTGTGTCCCACTGTGCGGCACAACGATACTTATCAGCGGCGCCCGTGGATATGGACCTACCCTGAGGTATACGTTATTGACCACGGTGATAGACTTCACGATTGGCTGCGCGGCTTCTACCAAAGATTCCAGGGCGAGCCCACCCTATACGTGATTGACGACTGCTCGGCCAAGGCGGCGATGACCAAACAGAAGGACATGCTCTCCGAGCTCACATTTTCTGGTCGCCATGCGGGGCAAAGCGTATGGATCTCCACTCAGAAGTACAACGCCGTCCTCAAGGATCTGCGCGAGCAAACGAAATGGGTCGCCCTCTTCCACTGCAAGGACCGAGACTCATTCGATGAATGTCTTCGAGAGAACGACGTTATCCCAACGCGCAAGGAGCGCCTGGAGGTTCGACAGATACTTTCGGGAACTAAGCACGCCAAGCTTCTGTTAAAGACTGATGAACCCACACATTATGAAGTTATCAATTAATTACTGAATTACTGAATTACGGAATAATGTACTAATATCTACTAATATCTACTAAATATTTACTAATATTTACTAATATTTACTAATATCTACTAAATATCTACTAATATCTACTGAATTATTACTAGTTACTCATAATTAATTTTAAGAAAATTACAAACAGTTTGATTTTAAAATTATAAGACTAATCAGAATAGTACACCCAACACTGTTGAAATAATGAACTGCGACGATCTTCTCGATCAGCTAATGGAAGAAACAGTCGCTCCGACTGCCGACAAGATATTTTTCAGGAAAGATGATACGACTGCCGACACCGTATCTTTCCTGAAAGATGGACGACCGACTGCCGATACGGTATCTTTCCTGAAAGATGGACCGACTGCCGATATGGTATCTATCCAACACTGTTGGATGAAAGAAAATGAAAACACGACGCGACGCGAGACAGTAGCTGCGCTGGTTGCTGGGGGGGGGGGGGGTGTGTGGGCAATCGGAGCAGTATTTCGGTAGGCGTCTCTCAGTTTGTCAGGTGGATAAAATGTCAGATGTCGAGGTTGATAAAATGTATGCGCGATACGAATCCAAATTGGGGGCAGAGATGACGAAAACTATTGGGGCGTCGGCTATTCATTTGTACGCTACGCTGTCAGTGCAATTCTCCCTATATCTGACACCGCGGGGTTGATTGGTGATTTAGAGACTGACCCTTTTGTTGGACACACTCTTAGAACAGTCTGCTGCTGCATTTATCACACGTTTGGAATGTACTTAGCTCCGCTGACAACCGCGTTGACCACGGCTAAGCACTGTCAATTTGGACATATATGCCCACAAACAATAAGCTCAGAAAATGATGACACAAGACGCATCACCAATCCAATCATCAACAATGTTGACATTGGAAGAATTTGAACTGCGAGAGTGACGGAACAGCCCTCAACACTGTTGAACCAGAGCACTTGGATGAACCCTCAAAAGCCGCTCCTGAGCTGGTGCGGTTGAACCCGATTGCACCACACAAAACCCCGAAAAGACAGGTAGCTGGGCGGGCAGCGGCTGCCACACGAAAAGCTAAACAATATAAAATACTCGCCGAGCTTCGAGAGGCCAAACAGTCGTTGCAATCGGGGATTGCTGCTCGAGCCGCACCCCCAAGCCAATCGTTGGGGGCAGAAACACCAAAACCCCCGAAGACAGCTGCGGTTCAATCTCCACAGGAACACCAATCGAAATTGGAAGAGCAATCGCGGAGTGCTGTAGCCCCTACCTGGATCATCCCGTGGGTTGTTGGTGGTGGTCTGGCAGTTGTTGGCACCCTGTGTGTGTGGAAATACATTTCGAGACAACCAGCCGCGGTTCCGAATCCGATTGCGGCCCATTTAAACATTAATCGCGATCACTTTTATATGCAATAAATTTAATGGCTGAAAACAATGGTAAAATGATAATGAACGCGCTTTATCACGCCGTGGTGATATCGGGTCTCAGTATCGGGTTTGCTCGACTATCAAAGATGGCCTTCGGAGGGTCCGCTCCCAAATTGGATATGGCTCGTGACCTTAGATGTAGCGGCCGCAGTTGGGACTCGAGATTATCTAATTAAAGCTGGAATTCTACCTGCTAATATATGGAAATAAAATGGTTACGCTCGCAGTAATAGTAGGTGGCGCAATCGTGAGCTCTGCGGCGTTCGGCACTAGCAACTATTTATTCTCGTTGATAGGACAGGACGCGGATGATGAAAACATCGTCACAATTTAGCTACAGAACAATTTAATAGCGCAAAGGAAGCATGGTCGGAAAAACGAATCAGCCGTGTGGACTGGATCAACGAAGAGCTTCGCCGCGAGAGCACGCCGTGCAAACTTTCCGGAACGTGGACGAAGCCATGCGCGAGTACGCGCAGGTATATCCGCAGAAAATTCTCGCACCGCTGGATCCCGAGCCCCAACTTTCAGATTTCTATATACCGTCAGAGGCCCAAAAAGACCGCGAGATCGCGTTCATCGTCGTGGGGATGTCTGTGGTGGGTCTCGTCAGCTACTATATTGGAAAAGCAATAAGCAAAAGCAATAAGCAATAATTATTTAAAAAAAACTTGTTTAAATAATATATATATATATATAGAACCATGTTTGTCGACGAGCTTTATTTTGCTCTGATCGATGTAGGCTACACGGCACTTAAACATCGTTTAGCTGGCGCAAATGGTCTGATCCATCTGGCCCAAGACTCTCTAGAGACGTGGTGCGAGGACGAAGAAACGGCCACCATTTTCGTAAAGCGAATGTTAGATTCCTCCGAGTTCCTTGATACCTTAACAGGCAGCTGCAGCGAAACTTTCAACAAAGATTTAGTATCGACGACGCAGTTACCGGACGATCTGGCGAGGGCATGTTGGAGATTGTTCGACCTACTAGAATACCTCGCATACGATGGACACACGCAAACTTAATACCAAACTATCGGTTCGCCTAGCGCGCAAGCTAGCGAACACATACTACATCGCCCGCGGCTACTGGAAGGGATTCGCGACCATCAAGAACCTCGCGGCGGCGACCAAGGTTTCAGAAAACGCAGCCAAGGAATGGCTCAAGAACAGGCCATCTGGCAGATCTATTTTCCCACCCCTCACAATATTCCGCGGCCGAAATTCGACGTGCCGGTGCCGAACGAAGTCCACCAAGCAGATCTCCTGTTTCTCCCTCACGATCGCGTCGGTCGCAAGACGTACAAGTACGCACTGACAATCATTGATGTAGCGAGTCGTTATAAGGGGGCTGAGCCGTTGGCCACTAACGAGTCTAAGGAGGTGGCCGAGGCTCTTTCCCGAATATATAAGAGGAGTCCTCTCAAATGGCCGAATCTTCTCCATGTCGATCCAGGCCGCGAGTTTATGGGCGCGGTCTCTCAGCTGTTGGCTAAACACGACGTTTCTGTCAGACGCGGCCACGTCAACATCCACCGGGACCAGGGGATAGTGGAGCGGTTCAATCGAACCCTGGCTGAGAGGTTGTTCGGACACCAATACGCAAAAGAGCTGGTAGACACTCATTCGCGATCTACCGAGTGGGTGACCCGGCTGCCCGCCGTGGTCTCCGCACTGAACGGCGAGGCGACCAGATTGATCGGTAAGAAGCCCGTAGATGCCATCAAGGCAAAAACGGTGTCGCACAAACCATCCGCCGTCTCGCGCGGTTTATCGGAAAAACGACTTCCATCGGATGTTGCCGTCCGGTACCTCTATCAACCGGGAGAGCTCGAAGGTGGCCGCCGCCGCGCGACTGATCCCGTGTGGTCTCTCAATTTATATCATCTAGATTGATCTATTACCAAACCCGATGAGCCTGTGCTCTACTATTTGGATGATGGGCCATCGCGCGGGTTTGTTCGCGAAGAACTTCTCGCGGTGCCTTCTGACACCCAGCTGCCGGTTAAGTTCTGAAGATTCTCATAATTACGAGTTAATCAGTTTTTTGAATTTCCAAAATTCGGAACCATGAATCCACCCAAATTCTCCAATCAGTTCCGCCAATCCACTCGGGAGATGATTGGATGATTGGCTTCAACAATGTTGATATTGAGGGTGGACGCATTTGTTTCATATTTCTCGCCATATAAAGCATAACCACCAATATATTGGATGATATTGGTGGTTACCTAAACACCCCCAAATTCGGCTCCCATTAGTCGCGGTAATGAACTCATCCCCTATATACTACTAGCGTAGATATGCCCGGTAAGTAAGAAGAGATATATAGTAGGAAACCTGAGTAACCAATAGACAATAGCGGTTTCCAAATGCAGTGCTTTGTGCCATGGTGCATATGTTGGACCATTTATGATGTTGCATGGGTGAAGGGGTGGGGTTGGGTGGCATGCTCCAGACTTGTACTCACTATGGTGACGGTGAACGTGATTCCAATCCAGACAATGCCGATCAGTGGAGCCATGCCTGTATACAGGAGCAGGGGGCCCACGGGTATGGTGAGAACTGCCCCTACTGTAGCCGCCCAGCCCCGGTGGCCTATCTTGTTCTGCAAAGTGTACATCATCGTTTATACGTTTGTGGTGGTTAGTACATAATACGAGTAGAATGAACCTGAACATATTATTCTCCAGTATTTTCGCTGGATATCTTGCCAACACTTATTTATCGGAAATATATGTCTAAATATGAATACTACAGTAATACTGTCGGAATACATTTAGATAGATGACGTGAGATCACATTTCATGTATGCGATTATCACGTGTACTACCGAATTTGAAAAGGCATTCATTTCTTATGGTGTGTATGTAGACATTAAATTGAACACACATTTCACTATCTGTTATTAGTATTAGCTTGTCTACTTCATTTGCAAATGTTTACCTGTGCTAGTGTTAGCTGCCAATAGAGATGACGACTGCGATTAAATTATCAGCCTGTTGATTTTATGTGTAAGAATTAGTTTAAACTAGTGGCGATTAAGGTTTGATCAAATTTGTAGTATTATGCCAAGATAGGTAGATCTAACACTATTGAATTCGTGCTCTGGCCGCAAATAAGCATTGTGTTATCATTGACACATATCAATGTACCTTTAGCAACGCATTAGTACTGTGTACATTGCAGACAATTCAACAGTCTGATCAAACATGTTACGCGGCTCATACACCTACCAGTACTAGGCCTACAAAAGGCGATAACACCACAGACACGTCGTATAGGGCCCCATTGGTGTACGATGAAACGGTTTTACTGTAACCGTAGGTTTCTTGTATGTATTTTCTGAAATAAAATACAAATTGTTACACGGTTTCCGTTGTTTGCACATGCTGTTTGCACATGGCTTTAGGCAATGCTCATTCCGGGGCCGCGCGTAATGGAAGTGCCTTCATGATGTCACTACGCGGAAGTGCCTTCATGACGTCACTACTTAATGACGTTCATGACATTCATTCATGACGCGGCCCCGGAATATGCATACCGAAAATTATCTACGCGAATGGGACGATTTACAAAAGTACTAAAAATACTGAAAATATTAATGCTCAAATTACATCAGTTTTTTTGTTGGAAATGTAACAATAACGTTTGATCATGTCCAGCCGTGTGCAAACATTTGCTGTGGCCCGATGGAACTGTTTGAACCCAAGGCATGGACATGATCCAACCTTATATTGTTACATGACTGCCGTTGTTAGACACCGCTCCAAGCCGTGTTAAAACATACAGCGCGTGCTGTTTGACCATGGCTGTAGACAATGCTCATTCCGGGGCCAAGCCAACACCTACGTAATGCAAGTCACTCATGACGTTACTAGAACGCGCCTTTACGTCACCAGACCAGTTCACAACGGTCTCACTTAACTTTGGAAATTGGCGCGGCTGCGTCACGCGACGTGTACTGTGGCCCCAGAATATGTATGTGCAAATTATGGCTGTTTGAATGAAACGGGTTATCAAAGTACCGAAAGTATTGAATATATGCCCAAATTGCATGATATTTCCGACGCTAATGTAACAATAACGTTCGACCATGTCCAGCCGTGGGTAAACGTTTGCACTGGCACACGGGGACATGCAGTTTGAACCTGAGGCCTACGGCCGTGGGGTTCAGACATTTCCATCGTGCCACGGTAAATGTTTACCCACGGCTGGACATTTTCGAACAATATATTGTTACATGACTGTCGTTGTTTGATACCGCTCACAGCCGTGTTCAAACATACAGCGCGTGCTGTTTGACCATGGCTGTAGACAATGCTCATTCCGGGGCTAAGCCAACAACTACGTAATGCAAGTGTATCATGACATTACCAGAACACACCATTGCGTCATTAGACCAGTTAACAACGGTCGCACTGAACTTTTGAAATTGGCGCAGCTGCATCACGCGACGTGTACTGCTGCCCCGGAATATGCATGTGTAAATCAGCTGTTTGAATGGAGCAGATTCTCAAAGTATCGAAAGTACTGCATATATATGCTCCAATTACGCAATATTTCCGTCGGAAAATGTAACAATAACGTTCGACAATGTCAAGCCGTGAGCAAACGTCTGCCGTAGGGGCATTGGGGTTCAAACAGTACCACACCTTAGAAAAGAGTATTGCATAAAATGTATTATTCTCCGCTGACTGTAGTTGTGAAGCCTTCGTGTGACCACGGTTTGCGTTTTGAACATCTATATTCACTTGATTTTCTATAGTACACATACAGTTCAATTTACAATGTCATTGGTAAATATTTTTTATTTGGCGCAGTTTGACTATGGATATTATGGATATTCATAATTTAAATGGACCAAGTGTATTTAAAGCTAGATTCGCTGCTCTACGCCACACTTACCCGCCGTTGGCGGTAAACGGCAGCTGAAAGCTGTAGTAGGTGGCGATCATGATGGCCACCAGCCAGAAGGACGCAGGGAATTTACGGATGGCCCGGAACCGCTGCAACAACACGGAAACTCGTCACCGCGTGTACATGATAGTAGATGTATAGGCAGATAGCTTCATACATGTATACAAGTATTACATTGGTTCCATTCTGATTTTGGAATTATCCCCAGTGCAGCAGCTTAAATGCGGGATCAAACTCGTTGGCCTGGCCATAAATGACCTTAGCCGTTAAACACTAATAAATCAAATCAAACATTCGGAATCGGTACTCGTAAGAGTACTGGAACGTTATTGACATTTTATTTGGAAACTTATTTTAAAACTTAACTTTCTCTTAGCGGATCACACCCCATGGCCCTCGCCCGCACCTCAATGGCGGATCCAGCAGTACGGTATTTTTTTTTTAATCTTGATGTCCGGAAATGCACTTTCCTGTGTTTTACGGCATTTAAATTCGGACTCGAACTGGTGGCAAACTGTGCACACCAAATGAGTTGTTCAAAGCAGTTTATATATATGTAAACTCCGTTGCTTAACGGGGTGGGGGTGGGTGGGTGGGGGGGAGGGGTGCAACCACGGACCGCCCCCCCTCCAGATCGCCCATGTATCGTATAATGCATGTCTATAGGTTCACAATGCAATATTACTGGTTAAACTACGTACTGTAATGTACAAACCACTGCTGGCAACCCCGGAACCCGCCCCCCCCTCCCTCCAGATCCGCCCCTGTCTGCACCTCGTATATCGTATGGCTATAGGTTCATAATGCAAAATTACAGGTTAAACTACGTACTGTAATGTACAAAGAACTGCTGGCAGCTAGCCGTGGGGGTATGACATTGTATGTAGAGATATGAAATTCAACTTGACCTATTTCATCCGGGATACGGAGAAATAACATCGAGTATGCTTACTGAGATTGAGCGTTTGAAGGAGTGCGGCCGGCTTGGTTCCTGGCGCCAGCCATACCAGTCGAGGAAACACAGGATTACCGCCGATACGAAACACGTGCTGCACACCGCCGCACCTGTCGCCAATTACAATCCAATATAAAGTCGACTTCCATTGTGTTCCTTAGCCCGTTTGGGGCCGACATGTTCGGCACAGTACAGGTGCTGCTTGTGCAACAATTACTTTATACTGTCTAGTGTACCGGCGTTTCTTTCGCAGCATAAACTGCGATGTCTTTCCACGAACATATGCGCATGGGACATTTATCTGTTGGGAGATTCTTTGACGTTTATATTTTTTAATAATGACGCATTCGTTGCATTTAATTGGACCGTACACCGCTACTCGTTGTATGTAGAAGACTGTTGTGATTACCGCTGTATCATTGTTTTATATGGTCTTAAGTGATTGGCATTTGGTTTGCCTGTGTTCGTCAGTCGACTTTTGGTATACTAGTTCTATTGAGCTTTAATCGTTATAGATATCCGATACTTTGATAGTATGTATAAGCAGGGTAACATTTACCCAACGTTACTTGATGTGTAGTGTTTCACCAACACGGAAACGAACATGGTAGGCGCTGGCTAGACATATATCAAACTCAATATATGCATAGGTGTATATACGGCAGTCTATATCCTATACGTTGAGCAACTGAATAGAAATACAGTCGGCTTGTTCGATGCATGATTGTGTATGTACCTACAAACACAGAGTGTCGGCGTTAGGCCTATCCAGAGTGTCGATGTGAGATATATCAAGTCGGGCAGGTTGTGGTTATGATTGTGTATGTAACTACAAACAAAGAGTGTTGGCGTGAGACCTATCCAGTCGGGAATGTTGGGGGTTATGATAGTGTGTATGTACCTACCAACAAAGAGTGTCGATGTGAGACCTATCCAGTCGGGCATGTTGGGGGTTATGATTGTGTGTATGTACCTACCAACGAAGAGTGTCGATGTGAGACCTATCCAGTAGGGCAGGTTAGGGGTTATGATTGTGTGTATGTACCTACCAACGAAGAGTGTCGATGTGAGACCTATCCAGTAGGGCAGGTTAGGGGTTATGATTATGTGTATGTTACCTACCAACGAAGAGTGTCGATGTGAGACCCTATCCAAGGGCAGTAGGGCAGGTTTAGGGGTTATGATTGTGTGTATGTACCTACCAACGAAGAGTGTCGGCGTGAGACTTATCCAGTCGGGCAGGTTGGTGGTTATGATGGTGTATGTGTCTACCAACAAAGAGTGTTGGCGTGAGACCTATCCAGCCGGGCAGGATGTACCTACCAACAAATAGTGTCGATGTGAGACCTATCCAGTCGGGCAGGTTGGTGGTTATGAATGTGTATGCACCTACCAACAAAGAGTGTCGACGTGAGGCCTATCCAGTCGGGCAGGTTAGGGGTGAGTAGGAAAGTGAGCACACTGCCGAGGCCCATGGTGGACACGGCGATGCCGAACGCTATGGCCAGTTTGTCTGGAAACCAGCTCGCTATCACCCGGTCTCGCACGACTGGAACATACAATATATAGAAGTTCTTTCATGGGGTTTGTGGCCAGTGTAGCTCCTTGTCAAATATCACACTGACATGTATTCTGATTATTAGAAGCTGGCAGCTGTTTCATTGATAAAATGGCGATCAGTGAAATCCTGATCAGACTGCGGATGCACAGGCTGATCTGGATCTACGCTGGTCGCAAAACCCATAAACCCCATTTCTCCAGTGACAGCCATATATTAGCAGGGCCTTATGCACCTATCAATGTGATCCCCGCCCGGGGGGGGGGGGGGGGGAGGGGGCGGCGGGCACCCACGGGGAATTAGACAGCAAAACATTCCCGATAGACGGGAATTAGACAAGACATAATTACCCGACATGCGGGAAATAGACACACAGTGGTGACCCAAGGGTCGGGAATTAGACAATTCAACATAACAAAGTTAGCATACGCAACCGTCAGAAAAACATGTCGCGAACAGAGTTTTAGTGCGTTCTTTTACCGCGATAGCCGAATGATCAGCGTCGGTATAAAATGCGCGGTATATTTCTGACCAAAATTTCTGATGCGCTAAAAACTAGCGCAGGTAATCTAAGGGCGACAACAACAACAACATCGTGATAATGGAAAGTTTTACGGTGGAAGAAGTTTGCGCCTGGTTGAGGCAAAACTCCCTACTCGACCTGTTTCAAGTGTGTAGAGGTATATTATAAAGCACAACCTGGCCGCACAACCATACGGCCTGTCACTTGAAATGCGCACATTTTTTATGGTTACCATCGATGAAATAATATTGGGGAGTAATAATCGGACGAACCTAAATTCGGCACTTTTCATATTAATTTGAATTCTACTGAATTGGAAGTGATACGGTAGTTGGTACGTTGTAGAGTGGTGTATCAATGTTTTTGATGGTGGTGGGGTCACCAGCCAAATTCAACTTCCCAATCAGAGTTTAATATGCACCAGTCAACAAGGATGTGGCTAGGGGGGTTTTGCTGGGGGGGGGGGGTGAATCCCCACCAAATTTCCAACTGGGGTAATGTACCATATGTAACTTATCAATCCCGCTTTCCACATATAGGAGTATAACAGGGCCGGATCCAGGATTTGAATAAAGGGGGGGGGGGGGGTGGGGGGGGGGGGGGGGGGGGCGTAGGTGAGGGCGGGGGGTGTGGGGGTCCTCCCCCAGAAAATTTTGAAAATCAGATGCCTCAGATGCATTTTCCTGGCATTTGAGAACAAAATACTCTAACATTTACCCAAGTCAAAATACAACTTTTCTAATCTGAGTAAAAAAAATCATTGCTCCGTAAAAAATAGAGGGTGGGTGGGGGGGGCGGGGCCCACGCCCCCCCCCCCCCTCCCCCCCCCCTGGATCCGGCCATGTATAATACACATTGTGTAGGTTCTACCACGTAGAGGGAAATCCCAGTTGGAAACATAGATTTTCTACTAGATTTAGAGTCTGAAATTTCCAACTGTTGAATTTTAGTTTGGGAAAATTTTGGGTTTTGATTGGAAATTTGGACTATCCGGGCCATCAGTTGGAAAATTCTGAGGGAAATCCTAGTTGGAAACATCAATTTTCTACTAAATTATATACTAGATTTAGAGTCTGAAATTTCCAACTATTGAATTATTATCACCGAATTTCCAACTATTGACAATTTAGCCGCTAACTGGGGGGGGGGGGGGGGGGGGGGGGGGTGAGGGGGGGGGGGGGGGGGGGGGGGGGGGGGGGGGGGGGGGGGGGGGGGTGGGGGGGGGGGGGGGGGGGGGGGGGGGGGGGGGGGGGGGGGGGGGGTGGGGGGGGGGGGGGGGGGGTGGTGAGACACCCCCCCACACACCACTCATAGCCACATCCCTGCCAGTCAATGGGAATCCCCGCTCCCCTGGCCAGATGGATCCCGAGCAGAGAATAGCCGGGCTTTTAATTTTGCTTCAGTTAAAGCCCCTCATATGTCCCCGTGCGGTTTTCCGCACGATAACTTTAGTTCCTTTCCTCCGATCTTCATCAAACTTCGCATGTGCACTTATCTCAATGACAGCAAGACACCTATTGAATATGCAATTTGCATGTCATAGCCTTGATGGGTATGTACATGTACAACACTATATTGAGTTTGTTGTATATTTATTCTGCAGATGTGTAGAAATGAACCTGACAAATATATCTATTAGTTTAAAAAACTGGCATTCCAACAATTGTGACTACAAAATAAGTCAAAAGATTCCAACTAATCATGAAAAAGTATGCCCCACCCTGGGGATATTAGACGACTCTGGTAGCTACCACTCTGGGGAATTAGAAACACAATTCTTTCCCTACAGTAGGGAATTAGACAGTCAGTTTTGCAAATTGTCTAATTCCCCGGGGGGGGGGGGGTGCCCGCCGTCCCTCCCCCCCCCCCCCGGGCGGGGAAGACATTGATAGGTGCATTACTTCTGGACGAGCCGCTGCCTGCGCCGATGAGAAGGCGGCCACACATCATCAGGGGGAACATATATTCCGTGCCGCGCAGGGCCGGGATGGCCGCGATGGCGAACAGGAACGTCCCGCTCGTCGCGATACCCGTGAACAGTAGGGCGGAAACTGAATAAAATAAGTAAAGGTTGAACAATAGGAAAAATACCCGTCCGAGCGAGTCTTGTAAAGTTGTAGATAATGACAATATAAACCACAGTCAGAAAATATCATCTAAAAGTTCTATTCCGATCAAATTTAATGTACGTTTTCATATACATATACATGTATGTACCAACCTAATTCTAATATGATTGTGGAATGTCACAATATACGCCCGTCGAAGCATGGCCAGTAAGGGGAAATAAGTCGCTGAAAATCAACAGGGCCTTCCCATTGCCATGCTATATATATGTACCAAATGTGGCTACGATTCGCAAGTAGAACTTGAGTTATTGCGCGACCGACGATACAGAAGGCGAACATTAAACATAGCCGCCGAGGGGAGATTACTAATCTGAAAAGTTTGAAAATCCGTCAAGGGCAGATAAGTAATCCGATTTTTAAAAGCATTAAGGTGCTTCGGCTTGCCATGATAAATATGCATTCCGAATGTGGTAATGATCCGTCAAGTCGAACATAAGATATTGCGTGGACAAGGATACAGAATGCGAACATTAAACATCGAAGGGAGACAAGTCATCCGATGATCTTGAAAATCATTAAGGTTCTTCTCTTCTCGTGATAAATATGACGTATAACTGTAGTTATTGCGTGGACAAGCTATGCATGCCCGTACAAAGTGAATTAATAAGTATAACAGTGGGTTTAATGAAAGCATTTCTTTTACATTTTTGCTTTTATTTCATTATAACTCAATTCGTGTGATACAAATATTGAGTTAAAAATAAATTAGAATTAATATAGATAAGTATAAATACTATAATTGTTCATTGGTGCACGACGGCATAGTGAAACGCACATATATCAGCTAATTAAAATGTTCAAATTATTTATTTTTATTTTTGATGTCGTTTCAGCTTTTATTTTATATAATGAAATAAAAAATTATTGTATTAAAATTTAAGTTGAGCATTCGTTCAGACCGGAGTTAGTCCAAGTTAAGAGCCATCGAACCTCTTTGTCACCATCTTCTGTCCGCATTTTTGAAAATTCAAGTGCAACTAAATATGCCGTACTTATTGATAAATCGTAGCCACTGCAAACTAAAGGAAAAGAAAAAAAACTTTGCGTATGAATCCTATATGTTGTGTGATTGATAATATACCACAAACCCTCTATTCCAACGTTTCGGTTTGAGGACTTTACTAGCAATTAGTTGACAAATATCAGCTAAGTGACACTCTGGTTTATTAAGCAGAATACAATACAAACAACGTATAATGATGAGCGTGTGTTCTGTTCTGAAAATGCTATACACTTGACACAGTTGTAATGAGGACGGCACGTCACTAGCTACGTTCATCACGACTGGACGCTACCTGGACAGCGTAGCTGGGCAGCCAAGAATGTGGCACCATGAAGGCATCTCATTCACAAGTCACGGAGTCAGCAGTAATAATTTTCTCACGCTACCTGGCCACAATTTAGAACATACAATCATTCAGAAAGTCTAAACAATACTGATAAGCTGAATTCGCATATAGTATTAGCTGGCTAATGTGACTTGAGTTCAAACTGACCTATGCACCTAAACATAAATGTTCTCATGCGCTAAATATAGTACTTTAGTACAGTCATGTAATTTAGAGCACTAACGTATACTATTGTGTCATACACATGTTATAGAGAATAGTAGGTTAGTGCTTTGAATGGGAAAACATATCTGGCAAGGCTTAGGAAACGGGATGGGCGAGACTCTGCCGAGTACATCCCGTTTCCGTGCCGCGCCAGATATTTTTCCCATTCACGGCACTAACCTACTATTCTATTTATGTCGTCAACACCTACAAATAGCTTTAACAAGCAAAAAAATAACCCCAGCAGCACATATTCATACGCAGTGATTAGGTCGTGTTGACAGGATATCACAAATATTTCACGGCACCGTGTTTCACGGCACATACGCACTGTGTTGACAGGATAAATCATATATTGTTGCCTCATGTTCCCATAATATGTCCTGATATGAATGAAATGCAGGATTATTATAATATTATTATCCAAGTTTGTGCTGTCAGATTGTCCGATACTAGCTTAATTTGGAGTCGTTGGAAACGCCCAGTTTTATGGCGCGTAATGTTACATACATTGTATTATGTTATGCCCCCGGTCTCGGTAGGAGCCACGTAGGGGACATGGATTTTGTTTTATTAATTCGTTCCCACGAAATAGCAATTTGTTCTCTCAATTTAGCAATTCGTTCCCTCGAATTAATAATTAATTCCCACGATATAACAATTCGTTCCCTTGATTTAACAATTCGTTCCCACGAAATGACAATTCGTTCCTTCAATTTAACAATTCGTTCCCTCGAATTAACAATTCGTTCCCACAATATAACAATTCGTTCCCGTGGGAACGAATTTTTATTTCGAGGGAACGAATTGTTCAATTGAGGGAACGAACTGTTATTTCGTGGGAACGAATAAATAAATAAAAAAATTTATACGTCCCCTGCGGGTCTCCGTACGGTAGAGCCCAGGGTCATATATTGTTTGGACGTTGGATAGAGCAAGGTATTCCACGGTTTGAGTCGCCTTAGGTCGCCCCTTACGGCTATATAAACAATGCAAAGACAATATTTTTTTCGATAATATTAAATTAAAGGAAAATTTAAAAATGAGCCTACGTTTTATTTCGTGAAATTTGGTCCAATATTGATTTTATTACGAAAATGCATTTTCCCCAGAGTGAAGATGTCTATGGGGATTTAACATGGGGAAATTTTTCTAATTTCAGAAATAGTGGACCGATTTTCAAAATGTAACTTTTGTTTTCTTAGTTAAATCACTTCCAAGCTATCTAGCCAGGTTTCGGAAGCAATTTCCAAAATGTTTCGTTTTTGTACTGCTCCCTCAGCTACTCCACCTCCTTTTCCCCATGTTAAATTCCCATACAGAAATATTTTTTTCGTAATAAAATCAATATTTGACCAAATTTCACGAAATAAAAAGAAGGCTCATTCTTAAATATTGATAAAAAAAAATTTTTGGATAAAATTTAATATTATCGAAAAAAAAGTACTGTTTTTGTTTTGTTTATACGGCCTAAAAAATTGGGCAGATTTCGTGAAACAGACAGTAGGTTCTATTGTTTCCAAAGAGCACCGCTTTGGACTGTGTCTCCGTCCGGGCCAACGTCCGGTGGGCGTTACGGATGTAGAAGTTTGCCGGAGTTTCTCCAATCTGCCATGTTTACTATATGCATATTTAGTAGTAGTTTGTATTTCTATTATTAAAATTCCATTAAATTAAACGTTCGGTATTTCTAAGTGTTACTACTGTACATAGTGTTTGCAGGTCTTTATTGCGGTCAATATATATATACGTACTTCTATTGCCTATGCTGTCTATGGCGATACCCACAGGTATGATAATGGCTGCACTCCTGCAATGGTAGAACAACTGTCCATATACACAGGTGGAAGACTCGGACCTATGACACCAAACAAAAGGCCTATTCAAAAAATCCCATTACCCCACCCACTTGGTCTCGTACAGTACCATCTTCTGTAATGTACGAGACCAAATGGGTGGGGTAATGGGATTTTTTTAATAGGCATTTTTTTGGTGTCATAGGTCAGAGTCACACGGTAACGTCAAATATGTCGCCCATGTTGAATATTTATTTTTATCAAGTTTCCACATCAATATTATTGCATAAAAATAATCTGAGAAATAAATAAAGTCATGAAAACCACAAACAAAAAACACCTCCACGAACAGCCTATTACAATGCATAATGGGCAATTTGTGACAGTTTATTTTGTTTTCATTGCTAGTTTTATGTTTCTGTTGTTGTTGTTTTGCTAGTTTATAAACATCAGTAGTAATTAACAAGTTTGATTATCCCTGCTATGCGTTTTCACCTGTGATTAACCACGAGCTGATTCGCCCAAATTGTTCTGCACAGCTCTCTCTTCAAGCACTTTGCACAATTATTTTTATTCCAACTCTAAAATTCAAAATATATTTCGTTTTTATTCTCTGCAGTATATAATGATCGCAGTGATGATTCAAAAGCGTGGTCACAATAAAGACTTTGAATCGGAAATTTGCACGTAATGACCGTTTCGATATTTGCACTTCCCTTATTGCCCTTCTTGTGGGATGGGTATTTGGAGCAGAAATACTGGCCCAGAAAAATATATACCAGAAGCCCCAATTATATATACAGTGAAACCTTTCTAAACTGGATACCATGTGAGGTCCAGGTTTCAGGGTAAATCAGGCATTTGATCATTCTGAGCCATAGTTGTGTATTATAAGATCACGAACATACATTATCACATGAGATAAATGACCAAGAAAATCATCAACAATACGATCACATGTGTTTTTGGTGTCGTTTTTTTTGTCGAGGTTCCATTGTACATATATGATAACGTTTCTGGGCCGGGTTGCTCAAAACCTTTGTCAGCTTAACCCTTTCAACCCTAAGGAACTGGAATAGACTGTGATGTGCTAATGTTACGACCAATCCAATGGTCACAAAATGATTTTCAGATTCGTCCATTTATGAAAAGGGGGTGTTTTTGTTCTAAGAAATATTAAAATTACTTTCAAAAAGTGCAGATCCTGATGAGACGGCTCGTTACGAGCCGGCTCATCTGGATCTGCACTTTTTGCATAAACCGCTATAGCGGGATTTCGGGTTTAAAGGGTTAACGGAGCGTTAAGCTAGCAGATGTTTTGAGCAACCAGCCCCATACTGTGTATCGCCCGTGACTTACGTCCAAGACATGATGGTGTACAGCTGGTTGAACTGATCTGGGCCCAGTCCCAGGCATTCGTCGCAGAAGCTCATGTTCATTGCCCGCGCGATGCTCGTGTTCTCATGCTGTAACATGGTCATGTCATTATAATAGATGGCCGCGGCCCGCATATCGCGCCCGCCGAGGCTTTGATAGTATACCGACAAACTTTAACCAAATTGTTTAACCAACAACGCAAACTAGGACGCACGTACGTACGCAATGTGCCGATTATATTGCGCTGTCCGCATGCGGGCGCGACAATCTATTCTTTACAAATTCACCTCTGTGACAATATCATCGAAGATTCGGGGAAATAAAGAATAAACTTGAAAGTTACAACCCTAATTTGATAGATCGTAGATCATACTGAACAGCGTAGGATTACCACAAGCGTCATAGCTTAGGTTTCGTTTGTCATAGACATGATAATGTATGTCACTGTGACTGGAGAAATGGGGCTTATGAGGTTTGTGACCGTCTAGCTCCTCACCAAAGATCACAGTCCTTCGACATTGTAACGACCTGTACTGCTTTGTTCAAATTAGGACAGATATTTCACTGACGGAATGGACATCAGTGCAGATCCTGATGCTGATACAAAGCCTGATCTGGGGGCCGCTTCACTAAGCTTCGCACAACTAAAATGTTCGTAAGTGCAAAATTATGATGGTCTATAAATTTCACATTAACAATGTTTTCTTGTAAACAATTTTTGGATTTACATTTATTGAGCATATGCTGCATATGCAGCATATGCTCAATAAATGTTAATCCATCAATTGAAATATCGAGACGATCATAAATTCGCCCACACAGCAGGTTACACTGTACTACTACTTTTCATTTTCTGTCATGTCTTATATGAGCCATTTGTCTACCCACTAACGAGTTTTTAATTACGGCGCGTGTTAATTGGTGTTAAATCGCATTTTATATGCCGCGACCAGAAAGGGTATTTTCCGACCTCGTGCTATTTTTACCAATACACGTCACGTGACACGGTCAATCGTATCACATCTTTGACATGCGCAGTGAAGTATCGGAAGTTGAGAAAAAAATCTCTGTTCGAGTCCAAATCTAAATCTCCACGTAAATCTTTCCATTTGGTGATCTGGTCGCCAATATTAACCACTCTCTCTCTGTACTGCCTGTCCTTCAGACATTTCGCCTTTTTTTTTGGCCGACGCCGTTTCATACAATTTCCGTCCTGGACGTTTCGACATATTGGGATGCCTACTGGCGCGCGTAGAATACTGCGCATGCGCACCGCAAGCCGTGATGTGAAAGTCGTCGTCCCCGCACATTATCAAAATAGACTGTTACCGCCGCGCGTCGCTAACAGTAAATTGATAATTAATAAATGATTATATTTGTATAGCGGGCACTCGTAATTTTTTAGAACTGGTGGAATAGTGACATAATTATACACTTATTTAATAAAGAACATTTTGTGCCTACTGCGTGGGCATGTACCTTTAAACTACGGACAGAAGTTTGCCTGGTTACGCTACTGAAGGTCGCCCACCGAGTGTCATTACTCACAGGTGGAAAACTCGGACCTGTGACACCAAAAAAATGCCCATTACAAAACATCCATTACCCCACCCACTTGGTACCATACAGTACTATCTTCCATTATATAATGGAAGATAGTACTGTGTGAGACCAAGTGGGTGGGGTAATGTTTTTTTTTGTAATGGACATTTTGTTTATGTCACAGGTCCGAGTCTTCCACCTGTGCCATTACTCTGTCCTCATTACTCTGAACTCGGGCATGTTGCAACTCTCCTGCGAAGCACAGTAACAGACAAACACACTTTCAGGGCCCAAAACATCCGTTAGCTTAACGGACTGTTAAATTTTAACCATTCAGTTAAGGATTTAACAGTCCGTTAAGGATTTAACAGTCCGTTAAGCTAACTGGTGTTTTGAACAACTGGGCCCAGATCAGTAAAACACAAATGTAAACAATGAGATTTAGACCAATACAGTCGAACCTCTCTAAACCGGACACCCTGGGAGGTCCCCAGAGTAATTACTGTGAAACCTCTCTAAACCGGACACCCTGTTAGGTCCCCAGGGTAATTACAGTGGCACATCTCTAAACCGGATAACCTGGGAGGTCCCACAGTGGAACATCTCTAAACCGGACACCCTGGGAGGTCCCCAGTGTAATTACGATGGAACCTCTTTAAACCGGACACCCTTGGAGGTCCCCAGGGTGTCCGGCTTACCGAGGTTTCACTGTAAATCGGGTATTCGATCATTCTGAGCCATTGTTGTGTGCTATGCGATCATGAAAAGACATTATCACCGGAGATAACTGACCAAGAAACTCATCAAAAATAAGATTGCTTGTGTTGTCTTGGTGTCCAGTTTAGAGAGGTTCCACTGTAGAATGCTAGTCTAGTCCACGTGCTCTGTTTTGTCAACGTTCGACGGCATTTACAATGGCAATCTTGAAAATCAATTTATGAAAGTCTCATGTACGACAGACGTTGTTTCGGTATTCGGTTTAGAGATACGTGTATTTCACTGGTGGTCGTGTTCTGCGATAATCATGGATACATTGACAAGGTGCATGATCACGTGGTTACAACAACAACAACGTCGCCCACTTCAAAGTAAGTATTATTTGATAGTTTACTTAATATGCAACGGATTTTGATGAAATATGGCGCAGCAAACGCGTCTTCATGAGCTGCATTTGGTGGTCTATGGAGTTTTGCACAGACTTATGTCGTTTTTGCGAAGGATCGATTTCCGTGTCGGAGACACGGAAATCTATTCTTCGCAAAAACGACAGAAGTTTGTGCGAAAATAAAGAGACCACCGAATGCAGCTTAACAAGATGCGCCATATTACATCAAAATCCGTTACGTAATAAGGACACTATAAAAGAATACGTACTTTGAATCGGTACTTGTTGTTGTTGTTAGTACCACGTGATCATACACCTTGCTTGTCATTGTCTAGCAATTTTCCTATGCTCGCAAACGCCATAAAATCATTTTGGACTACGGGTTGGTGTGACAAGTGTGGAATTTGCACCTACATGTACATGCGGCTGTGACTGGAGAAATAGGGTTTATGGGATTTGTGACCAGTGTAGCTCCTGATCAAATAGCAGACTCCTATAGCCTGATAACGACTGCATTGCTTGCTAGAACCATGCCATGTGTTTCATTGGTGAAACAACTAGCAGTGCAGATCCTGATCAGGCTGTGCGGATGCACAGGCTGATCTGGATTTACACTGGTCGCAAACCCTTTAAGCCCGATTTCCCCCATTCACAGCCACGCTTTGCACACGGCACGTACCGGCATGCCCTGCATATGTGCCTGCAGGGCGCTGGGCATATCGGCGCTGAAGTAAATACCCACGACCAGCAAACAGTCGAACACGAGGATCAGGTAGCGCCCTCGCCCTGAAGAATAAGTTGGAAATGTCACATGGGGCCCGGACTTCCACTTGGGCCTTACACAGGGATTGTGGTTTGTGATGTGGGTAGCAAGAGTTTGCCTACACATAGGCCGCCAACCCGACACGTTTAGTTTTAGCCATTAATAATAATAATAATAATAATAATAATAATAATAAATAATAATAATATAATAATAATAATAATAATAATAATAATAATCCAATGACATGTCATGGTCAAACTGGGTTACCATTTGTTATATCATTAACAAATGGCAAGCATGCGTACCCGGTATGACATATTGGCATGTACAATTTACTGTCCAGCATTATTTAAACAGCAAACACATACATGAAAAGGCTACCCTCCCGTTTTTGTTGGGGAGTGTGGGGGTAGGGGTTCAATACCCGGCTTAGCCAGCTACCTGTTGGGTAGAAAGCTTGGTCGTGACTGGGAAAATAACATTTGCGACCAGTGTATACTCAGTGTCTGCACAGTTCACAATTTAGACATTGAACCCCGTTAGGATTCAAATCCACATCATTGATCTTTATTAGAGTGTGCTATCGGACCAGGAGTGTTAGATTGGCCACAATTGCCATAAGCTCCATTCCTAACGTCACAGCTGCAATATCATATACCGGCCATCACCATGGAGCCTTATCGTAATTATCGCTGAGACTTAAGAAATGGGGCTTATGCCATTTGTGGATATTCAAACTCAAAACGGGTGTTTCATGGACTGAAAGAATTGTACACAGTACATGCCCTGAACAAAAATGCGCAGGCTTGTCTGGGGCTACATTCGTCGCATAACCCATAAGCCCCATTTCTCAAGTCAATTATTCCTTCAATTATTATTTATTGTCGGAATGTAATATGTTGATTGTGTTTGTAGAAATGGAGAAAATGACATTATTTGCCAGTCTAGCTCCTGGTCAGCTATTACACTTCTGTTGACTGATACGGATACGTACTGGTTGCTATAAGCAACGGATATTGCACCGAGTGAATAGCGGCGAACTACTTTCCCTGATTAGAATGCGCGGATGCGCATACTGGTCTGGGAATACACTGGTCGCAAATACCACAAGCCCATTTCATTACTGATGCCAAAACAAACAAAAAACATCTAAGAACAAAAATGCATCTTCAACCATCGATTTTTAGAAATAAATATTTTTTTGAGAAATCCTTACATGTTGGATGTGTCATAATGGTTCTGTCCCGATATATCCGATAAATTCACTGATTTGTTGTTATATGTTCCACTCCTAAACTTACTGACGGCAACTTATGTACCAACGATAACGTTTCAGAGTTGTGGCACCTACAAATATGGCATCACTCTATATTTATATATGTCCATGTATACGTACATTTGGCTGTGCTTGGAGAAATGGGCCGTATGGGGTTTGCGACCAGTGTATATCCAGATCAGCCTGTGCATCCGCACAGTCTGATCAGGATCCACACTGATCGCCATTCCGTGTATGAAACAGCCGTCGTGCTTCTATTCTAAAAAGCAATATAGATCTGTATCAGGCTACGGGAGTTTGATTTGTTTTGTCAGGAGCTACATTGGTCGCAAATCCCACAAGACCCATTTCTCCAATCACAGCCACATTTGTGACGATTATGGAATATGTAACCCGGCCAGTGTAAACCAACATTTGCGGGGATTATGGAATCTGTAACCCGGCCAGTGTAAACCAACATTTGCGGGGATTATGGAATCTGTAACCCAGCCAGTGTAAACCAACATGTGTGGGTGTTATGGAATCTATAACCGGGCCAGTGTAAACCAACATATGTGGGGATTATGGAATCTGTGACCCGGCCAGTGTAAACCAACATTTGCGGGGATTATGGAATCTGTAACCCGGCCAGTGTAAACCAACATTTGCGGGGATTATGGAATCTGTAACTCGGCCAGTGTAAACCAACATCTGTGGGGATTATGGAATCTGGCCAATGTAAACCAACATTTGCGGGGATTGTGGAATCTGTAACTCGGCCAGTGTAAACCAACATTTGCGGGGATTATGGAATCTGTAACCCGGCCAGTGTAAACCAACATTTGTGGGGATTATGGAATCTGTAACCCAGCCAGTGAAAACCAAAATTTGCGGGGATTATGGAATCTGTAACCCGGCCGGTGTAAACCAACATTTGCGACGATTATGGAATCTGTAACCCGGCCAGTGTAAACCAACATTTGCGGGGATTATGGAATCTGTAACCCGGCCAGTGTAAACCAACATTTGCGACGATTATGGAATATGTAACCCTTTCAGTGTAAACCAACATTTGCGGGGATTATGGAATCTGTAACCCAGTCAGTGTAAACCAACATTTGAGGGGATTATGGAATCTGTAACTCGGCCAGTGTAAACCAACATTTGCGCGGATTATGGAATCTGTAACCCGGCCGGTGTAAACCAACATTTGCGACGATTATGGAATATGTAACCCTGTCAGTGTAAACCAACATTTGCGGGGATTATGGAATCTGTAACCCGGCCAGTGTAAACCAACATTTGCGGGGATTATGGAATCTGTAACCCGGCCAGTGTAAACCAACATTTGCGACGATTATGGAATCTGTAACCCAGTCAGTGTAAACCAACATATGCGGGGATTATGGAATCTGTAACCCGGCCGGTGTAAACCAACATTTGCGCGGATTATGGAATCTGTAACCCGGCCAGTGTAAACCAACATTTGCGCGGATGATGGAATCTGTAACCCGGCCAGTGTAGACCAACATTTGCGACGATTATGGAATCTGTAACCCAGTCAGTGTAAACGAACATTTGTGGTGGCTATGGAATATGTAACCCGGCCAGTGTAAAGCAACATTTGTGGGGGTTATGGAATCTGTAACCCGGCCAGCGTAAACCAACATTTGCGGGATTATGGAATCTGTAACACGGCCAGTGTAAACCAACATTTGTGGGGGTTATGTAATCTGTAACACGGCCAGTGTAAACCAACATTTGTGGGGATTATGGAATGTGTAATACGGCCAGTGTAAACCACAGGTGGAAGACTCGGACCTATGACACAAAAAAAAATGCCTATTAAAAAAAATCCCATTACCCCACCCACTTGGTCTCGTACAGTACCATATGCTATATAAAGGTGAGTATAAATAGGGCCATTATAGAAAAAGCCCTCTCTTTTCCGGCTCGCACAAACACAATAAACATCGATTAAATGTATGACTTCTGTCTCTGGCAATCGATAAAGGTATTAGGTGTGTAATATACTCACTTCAAATCGCTGTTTCCAGCATTTATTCAGTTATTCGCATTTTGTATACCCCATCCAAAGCGAAATTTGCGTGTGCGAAAGAATCTCACACAGAATCGGAGGCCGTCCGGCTGGATTATCGGTCATATTTGGCCGATAGCTGATCGCCAGCTGAAACTAAAGTCGTGCACCATGATCATATATATACATTAGAGACTCCAAACATACAAAGTTCGTCCAATTGTGATCGTTCGCCGATCTAAAAAACATTTTTCTAATTTTATAGACTTTCATTCATGATTCGCGTACTATCAGATTATGTCTTCCGGAAAACCCTTCCGGAAACCCTGAAAAGGGAAAGTCCCCGCGTCTATTTTTAGGTTTAACCAATCAGAGATGTTCTTACATAGACGCTTCGGTGGTTGTATTATGGAAGATATTGCATTGACCCAGTTCCAGATAATGAACGAAATTATAGAAAAAAGTGTTTTTTAGATCGGCGAACGATCACAATTGGACGAACTTTGTATGGTTGGGGTCTCTAATGTATATGATCATGGTGCACGACTTTAGTTTCAGCTGGCGATCAGCTATCGGCCAAATATGACCGATAATCCAGCCGGACGGCCTCCGATTCTGTGTGAGATTCTTTCGTACACGCAACTTTCGCTTTGGATGGGGTAATCAAAACGCGAATAACTCAATAAATACTTGAAACAGCGATTTGAAGTGAGTATATTCACACACCTAATACCTTTATCGATTGCCAGATACATATTTCATACATTTAATCGATGTTTATTGTGTTTGTGCGAGCCGAAAAAGAGAGGGCTCTTTCTATAATAGCGCTATTTATACTCACCTTTATATTAGCGTATGGTACTGTACGAGACCAAGTGGGTGGGGTAATGGGATTTTTTTTAATAGGCATTTTTTTTGTGTCATAGGTCCGAGTCTTCCACCTGTGGTGTAAACAAACATTTGTGGGGATTATGGAATGTGTACAACAGGCCAGTGTAAACCAACATTTGTGGGGATTATGGAATCTGTAACACGGCCAGTGTAAACCAACATTTGTGGGCATTATGGAATCTGTAACCGGGCAGGTGTAAACTAACATTTGTAGGGGTTATGTAATATATAACCCGGCCAGTGTAAACCAACATTTGCGGGGATTATGGAATATGTAACCGGGCCAGTGTAAACCAGAATCCGTGTGCGACCCTCCGCCAATTTCACCAAAATGCCTACTATTTGTATTTCATGAAATACTATCCGTTTATCATAAACATTGGCGTGGATTATTTTAATTATCAAGTACAAACATGCAATAGTTTTATATGAAGTAATATATGATATACCTGATTGATATCAAAAGATACAATCATGCTACATTTTTGTATTCTATTTATCAAGTAACGTTTTATGCTACTGAATGAGCAAACATGTACGTGTATTTCGGTGAAACGGACGTGGAATAGTTTAACCCTTGCAAACCTACAGACTATGAAGCGAACATTAAGATCCACGTGAGTCCACTCGTAACGAGCCGTCTCACATGGATATGAAGTAGTTGTCATCTTTTTCAAGATTTTGAAAAATACCACGTTTTCAATTAATGGAATTGCCCAAAAACTAGCACAGAGCTGTCAGTGTCAGATATTTAGGGTTGAAACACCGATGTCATTTGATAACGTCAGGTGACGTCGTTCGACCAATGAAACGCAGCGCGTATTGGATCAATGCACAGTGCGTTACCTGATAAATGCATTTAGCAAGTTGTATTTGTTATTATCATGCAGCATGTATGAGTGTGATCGTACGTAGCCCCGCAGATGACATGGATTTCTTTTATTAATTCGTTCCCACGAAATAACAATTAGTTGTCTCAATTTAATAATTCTTTCCCTCGAATTAACAATTCGTTCCCAAAAAATGACAATTCGTTCCCTCAATTTAACAATTAGTTCCCTCGAATTAACAATTCGTTCCCACGATATAACAATTCGTTCCCACGAATTAACAATTCGTTCACGTGGGAACGAATTGTTATTCCGTGGGAACGAATTGTTAAATTAAGGGAACGAATTGTTATTTCGTGAGAACGAATTAATAAAAAAAAGAATGAGCTCCGTATGATCGCGGGGAGATAGGCTTGCCAGAAAATGGTAAGCCCCATTTCTCCAGTCAGAGCCACAAATTAGAACATACCACGTTTTTGAAGTATAGCCCTGTAGTCCTGGTAGAGAAATAGTCGTGATTCCTCCTGGGGCTGTATATCAGTCGGTATGAAGAAATTATGTTCTATTTATGATCATGAATGTGAGCGGGATATCACACTAAGAGTCCTTCCAGTAATAGCATTAACCCTTTGAACAATGAGATAATATATGTTTATAATAAACGGTGGCGTGGATTATTTTAATTATCAAGTACAAACATGCAATAGTTTTGTATGAAATAATGTATGATATACCTGATTGATATCAAAAGATACAGTCATGCTATTATATTTATCAGGTAACGTTTTATGCTGCATAATGAGCAAGCAACTACGAATATTTCGGTGAAAAGGACGTGGAATGGTTTTACACTTGCAACCCTACAGACTATAAAGCGAACAGTAAGAACCACGTGAGTCGGCTCGTAACGAGCCGTCTCACATGGATATGCTGTAGTTGTCAAGAATTTGAAAAATATACCTAGTTTTCAATTAATGGAATAGCACAAAAACTAGCACAGAGGTGTCAGTGTCAGATATTTAGGGTTGAAACACCGATGGCATTTGATAGCGTCAGGTGACGTCTTTCGACCAATGAAACGTCCATTTTGAATTTGTTGTAACGCGGATACACGTATCTAGTGAATGCATGATACAACAATGTATTACCAGGCAGCGTGTATTGGGTCAATGCACAGTGCGTTACTTGATAAATGGGTTTAACAAGTTGTAAATGTCATTATCATGCAGCCTGTATGAGTGTGATCGTACGGAGCCACGCAGGGGACATGGATTTATTTTTATTAATTCGTTCGCACGAAATAACAATTCGTT
Organism: Conchocele bisecta; assembly: GCA_029237695.1. NCBI lineage: Eukaryota > Metazoa > Mollusca > Bivalvia > Lucinida > Thyasiridae > Conchocele > Conchocele bisecta. The sequence goes on along the minus strand of CM055268.1, from coordinate 9,546,757 downwards.
CACTCAATTTAACAATTTGTTCCCTCGAATTAACAATTCATTCCCACGATATAACAATTCGTTCCCTCGAATTAACAATTCGTTCCCACAAAATGACAATTCGTTCCCTCAATTTAACAATTCGTTCCCTCGAATTAACAATTCGTTCCCATGATATAACAATTCGTTACCACGAATTAACAATTCGATGTTATTTCGTGGGAACGAATTGTTAAATTAAGGGAACGAATTTTTATTTCGTGAGAACGAATTAATAAAAAAAAAATTCTACTTCCCCTGCGGGGCTCCGTATGATCGGGAGATAGGCTTGCCAGAAAATCGTAAGCCCCATTTCTCCAGTCAGAGCCACAAATTAGAACATACCACGTTTTTTAAGTATAGCCCTGTAGTTATGGTAGAGAAATAGTCGTGATTCCTCCTGGAGTTATATATCAGACGGTGTGACGAAATTATGTTCTATTTATGAGCATGAATGTGTGCGGGATATCACACTGAGCGTCCTTCCAGAAATAACATTAACCCTTTGAACACTACAGACCTCTAGTGCATTCTTTGCAAACAGCGTAGATCCAAATGAGATGGGTCATAATGAGCCATCTCATTAGGATCTGCACTTTTCGCAAGTAATTTTCATTTTTTTTTTAAGTTTAGTTTTTTTGCAGTTTAGTTCTGACAAGGCCGTAACGTACTGACGCACGTTTTTGTCTCATTATTTAGGATGTCATCTTAACATAGTGACCTATAGTCTAGATAGGCTTTATTATTGACACAAAGTGTAGCTTTAAAGGCACTATGCGGGTCAGGACGTCGAAAATGGTTGGGTTTCCCCATAAATCAAACAAACGCCTTTTTATTCAGACACTCTTCCAAACTGAGCGCATTCAGTTTGGTACAAACATGACTTTGATCAACATGTGTTGATCAACAAACTGCATGTGCGTGTTTCAGTACCCCGAGATATTTTCCGAAAGCCGCCGGATAACTCCGTGACCAATACTGCACATGCACATTCAACAGGCAATAACTTAATTACTACTTGCTTACCAACAAACCGGTCATAAACAAAACACAGAATAGGTGAGACAGGTAATTAATATACCCATGCCTGTATAGTTTGCAGTGGAACCTCTCTAAACCGGACACCAAGAACACACCTGTGATCTTATTGTTGATGAGTTTCTTAGTCATTTCTCTCAAGTGATTAATGTATGTTCGCGATCGCATAGTAGACAACTATGGCTCAGAATAATCAAATTCATGATTTACAGTAAAACCTGGATGTCTGGATTGGAGAGGTTTCACTGTATTAAACATTTCTTTGTGAAATGTGTTGCTCTTACAAAGTACATTATCTAAGCATGAGATAGAGTACATGTGTATAGAACGTTATAATAGTCTCACTAATAACTAAATGCACATTTCATATGCGTTTGACATTAATGATCTGAGAGTATGTTCGCGCCGATCATGTCACATTGAGGTGAGCACATTGAGCCGTTTTACATATTTTCCTCTCTAGCCGAACCAGTCATATGAAGAAAACAATAATATCGACAACAGTATTGCGTTTTGTGAGGTTCGAACTCTCGAACAGATAGAATGAACACACATTCTGCAAAGGTATGGCTATGATATGATAATACACATGGTCTACCTATTTTTGGACTCACCGATTGACCTCCAGCAACTTATTGTCGTCTGTCATTTATAATACATAAGTATTTTACAAGGGAGGGCTGCCATTTTCTTTCTTTTCTTCGTAGAGCTCCCACGTTTATTTTTCGTGGCACCGACTATGTCGTTTCAAGTAGATGTGAAATGTATATATGTGTTATATTTTTCCATGCGTGTTATGATGCAACAGTTCAACTTGGTTCTGTACAGTCATTTGTGAACGAGCTATTTACATTGAGTGTATTGTCATTAATGTTCCCCCAATTTACACGAGTTCGAGCTTTCTGGTCCTTTCGACATGCAGGCTGTAGACATATTCTCTGCTGATCAGTTCCATCTGTTCTAGAGTCGTAGATATATCCAGGATACGCGAGATATTCGGATGCGTCGAGTCAAGACACAGCTGTGTGAGAAGCGCGGTATTGTTGACTATAGTGTTTATAGTATTTGAATCGATCGCGCATGCCCTCAATTTTTTTTATATATTCAGCTCTGACTGAGATTATCCCTATACATTTTGAGACGAAGTGCTCGTGATCTTCGGATTCTACTTGACATATTTTACAGATTGAATTTACTGTGAACTGATTAAATTTTGCCCTATTTGCCTGCAGAGTGTAAGTGCCTGTCAGTAGCCTAGCCTTTATTTCTGCTCGTCTGACGTCGTGTCGGTTGTTTCGGACGGTTGACCATATATGGTGTGTTTTCCCAACGTTGACCTTTTCCGGGTTTATGTACTTCAGTGATGTTTTTGTCTGAATGTCTTCTCTCCATTCATCTTCGACTGTGCGGTTCACATTCTCCTTCATTGTGGATTTCCACTGCAATTTGGATGGTGGATCACGTATTATTTCATAGGTAGAAGGTAAGTCGTACTTTCGTAGAGTCCTCTATTTTCATAAACCAAGACTTGTCTCCCCTGGATTTAACAGCGAGTTGTCTCTCAGCTATTTCATGATCGATAGTGTTTGGGTTTTAAACATGTCCCAACTTTACGCCCAAATTCCTCTTTTCGCCACTTTACGCGTTTTAGGTACACCGACCAACAACAACAACAACAGCAATTATGTATTCCAGTTCCCTGTTTCCAGTTCTCCATCCCGACCTGTATATATACACAAAATAGACAATCTAACAGCGAATAAACTAACACTAAACTACGTCTAATTAGACGGTTCGTCGAAAAGTAAACGACGGTTTCCTACAACATAACAGCAACAATATGGGTTCTAAAAAGAAACTTCCCCACTCGAGACGTTGTAAAAACCCCGAGTTTCTTGGTTTACATTCTAACTGCTCATGTGACGAGCAAGATGAAACAGGGCGTTTAAGTCGTAGCGCAAACACTACAAATACAGACTTCCCTGATCGCGTTAGATCGCCTGAGAGTTTATCTGAACCATTGCGGTTGGGCACCTCTCAACTTCACAGACATTCAAAGGACGAAGAACGCTCAAAAGACAAACGTTTTAGGGGTCCAATATTTGATTGTTTTGATACATTAATAGGATGTTCTTCTGTTGCTTTCTTTTATTTTGATGTTGTGACCGACATTTTGCTGGCAACAGATTATTACAAGAAAAACAACAGTCTGGCTTTCTGGTTAACCACAGCCTTTTGTGATCGGACCATCTTTGGTCACCAGTGCTCTGAATTTCCGATGGTATCTGCTTGATTACAGAAGCCAGCAGATGCTGGTGAATAAGAATGGAAAAGAAAATGTGAAACAAACGTCCAGTGTTCTATGGTTTGCTCGATTTGTTATGACATTGCTTTTGATGGGTCCTGTGATGAGGTATGTTACAGTGGTCCTACTAAACGCCCAGAAACGTTTGTGTAACTACATAATTAACCCTTAGAGCTCTACTCACAACAATTGTCATCTGTTGCTTTTATATCTTCACTTATTGTCTCAATAAAAACGTGGTTTGACAGCACTTCCAAATCATTTCCAATGGAGTGCTGTCAAATTTAATGTTGTAAATTATTCCAAAGTGCTGTCAAAGCATGTTTTTGATTATAAAAATGGAAAATAGAAAATAAACAGCAGACAACAACAAAATTATGATAGCGGTCTAAGGGTTAAGTAGTTCAAATCTTGGTCATAAGAATACAGGGTCTGGAAACGGAACCGATAGCGGAAATATGTTGTCGACAAAGGCCACATGTCATCGTACCAGTTCTACTAAAAATCCCAATGGTATCCGAATGGTAACTCTTGTAATCTACTCCGTACCTCAGGCTTTTAATGTAACTTATTCCTACTAACACTACCGCTGTTCAGTTGGCTCATATCATACTATATCACGTTAAAGCTATCAGTTGTGGACACAAAATTGATACGGATCCCAGAACTTCATTCAAGTGTTAGTACTGAAGCAGGAAATAACACATTGGCCTACCATGTATATACTTAGTTACTTACCAACACTTTGAAGACAGTTGAAAGAACTTGTTTACCTTATTATCTGTAAAATAATACATAAACCTTGAGCATTATCTTCGTGCTAGTGAAAAACTGATTCAGGCAAGTCAAATTTACTTGTGGTTACGCGGTCCGGCAAACAACTTTTGAAGTTATCGTTAGGGATTGTCAATTAATTTTATATTTTCTTGAAGGACAAATGTTGTATTGTGGTATAGGCCATTAATATAAAACCTGGAAATGAATTTGCACCTTAAAATAAACCCATGAAAATTGGGATTTATTTTTTAAATGTTTTTTTTTGTTTTTGTCAAGATCAGGTATTGTCAAGATCTTGTGTTATTTAGATTTTAATGTTTGAAAGGAAAATATATAATTAACAACACAACAGAAAAATTTATATAACATGTGACCTTTGTAAGCAGTAATAGTTAAACCGGCTTACAAAGTATGTCGATGGGTATATAGTTTTTGTCATTCCGTCCGGGCTAACATCAAGGGTTTAGGGGATATGGGGAGGAGCCTAAGACAATAGAATACAATAGACTTATTCTGTATAGCCCCTAAACCTATTGTAGTTTATAGGGGATATTCCTTTGATCTTTTATTGGAATTAAATAAGTGTATAATTGTGTCACTATTCCACCAGTTCTAAAAATTATGACTGTCCGATATACAGATATAATCATTTAGTAATGTTTATTTAATGATAGTGACAGGTGACGCGTTGGTATCAGGCTATTTTCATATGCAAATGAGGTGTGGCATTTTTTAATTATTTATACTAATTACAGTCGAACTTCGATGGGTCGAACCCTGGTAAACTCGTCAGCCATGCTTGCCTCGAACTAGCCTTTAGGTCCCGGCAGAATTCCTATATAAATACGTTAAAACTACCCGGTATAGGTCGAACTTGTGAAAGTCGAACAACCCTCAATGCCTCGAATCGCTGTCACGCCCCGGAGTCGTGTATAAATCCACTATAAACACCACAAAAACTCGAACATGTCAGACGATTGTCTCCAGACTAGTTGATTGACTTTCACACCTATTGTTAACCGGTTGTCAAACAAATCTCAAGTGGTCATTTGAGCGTATACAAATAACGGCAGTCGTGACCAGCATACGATGGTAATTATGCATTGACCAATGTCGGCGAAGTTGTTAGTTAATTAAAGTGGTAATTTATGGGACATGTGGAATTAAATATCGCTCAGTTTTAACTAATGACCCAAGCATCTGGCCTTTTAAGTTGTAAATCAACATGAACTGTTTTTACTATGATCAGTAATGAGTGTGATGTGTCATCCGATTTATTCGCCATATAAGCAGGTGAATCCCAAGACTACGAAGCAAGGCGAGATAACAGACTTCTTCAATACCGGACGTGTATAACTTTCATGTATAACTTGTACTGGGTTCCATGTGATAGTAAATTATGATATGCAGTGGATGTGGTTCCGGGTCCGAAGTAGTGATGGGGCGACTGGGCATGATCGTATCGGACGGGGCAATCAAGCCCGCCAATTATATTTCGTAATCATTTTCTATTGTTCTCATGTTCTATTGCTGTATAATGGCTATGTAAATAAAAACACACATGAGTTTGCCGCTTTCTTTATTTTATTAAAGCCTGTTTCTGTTAATAAACGACTGTGACAATCAACCGTAAATGCAAATGTAAGCGCATTTATATGAAACATTATGTGTCGTAATGACGACTTGTTTCACTTAGTACACTGACCAACTCGTCGATCTGTAATGGTTACAGTAGAAAATCCCGATGGGTCGAACAACGGATGGGTCAAACTAAAACTTAACCCCGCAGGCTGTTCGACCCATCGAAGTTCGACTGTACGTGTAAATGCGTCGCCTGAAAAAATATTTTTTTCGATAGACTATAAAGTGTGATCATTGCACTTCATAAATGAGACTAAATAGTAATGTCCGTGAACATTTTAAGGAAACACGGTTATTGCCCTTGCTATCAGTGTGGAAATTTACGTGATATAAAATGTATAATAATGCCAATCAATATGTGGGGTAATGGTGAATTAATGCTTATTTTGCCAGAAAATTTCTCAGATGATGTCTCTGATATAAAGAACATTTTGTGTCTACTGAGTGGGCATGTACCTTTAAAGAACATATTTTCATTCCATACATGTACCACACCCATGCGACCTTCATCTCCAAGATCAAGGTCCAATTACTTAGAAATTTGCGTCCGTAAGAGTTGTGTTATAGTTTTTGGGTACCCATTATCTCTGCAACGGTAAGTCTGATTGACTTCAAACTTCCTATACTCCCATATCGTCATCCATATTTTCATTCCATACCACACCCATGCAGCCTTCATGTCCAAGGTCAAATTATTTAGAAATTTGTGTTAAATCTTTTTTAAATATTTGCGTTAATGTTTTCGTTTGTCGTCCAGGCGGCGGCCGGGGTATCCGGGAGCCTCGGCTCACTTGAATTTGACATGTTTTTATGCATCCACATAATGGCCGATCACTGTTTTAATGTTAGAGGCACAAAACAGAAACGTAACATCACTATGATATTCCCACTTTCTGTGCCGATAAATGCCAGCTAAAATTAAGATGACAACATGTTTCAGCATTTATCGCTATTTACACACACGTTTCCAGACCCTGTATGTTTATTATTTATCTGAAGCACATTCATCTCCTTCCATATTTATATGTTATTTTGATGTGCAGAGCTCCAGATAAGTTTTGTATCTAAAGAGTATTATACCCCCATATTTCAAATTCAATGCGTATTTTACTTTTACAAATGTATTATTGATTTTCTTCTTTATTAAATAGGGAACGAATGATAACAAATATTTTTTTTTTTTAAATTCACTTATTAATGCTGCAAAAAGCAAACCCTAACCCTGTTTGTTTTTTGAAGCTCAACTAAGTAAATTTTCAACTTTATTACAGTATTTTCTCTACTCAGTTTGAAAATCAATGTGTATTTTCACATTGATGTGAGTATTTCGTACTCCCACTTTTGATAATCAATGCATATTCTGCTAAAATAAGTGCATCAAATATGCCAATACGCACCTTATCTGGAGCTCTGGATGTGGAATAACACCATATACATTGTAAGTGTGGATTTTCTTCTGGCCCTAGTTCTTTGTATATATCAATGTGTAATTATCCCCTCGTCGATAGGCAAGAGGGGATATAGAGTTAGTATATATACGTGCATATGTATGTTAGTAACACCTTTCATTTTTCAATGACTAAATATGAACTGCTTCAGCGGTTTTGATAATATTTGGCCGCAATGTGTGCCTTGAACGATGGTGTTTTCTTTTGCATACGACCCACGTCCGACTGCCGAATGTCAAAGTCACGGACGACTTATGTTCACCTTGTTTGTAAGTTTTTTTGGTTTATTCAATAACTTGTTTTAGTATGAAGGCTGCTAGCGAGGGGATTAGCTGAGTGATAACGATGCCCTTGTTATCCCCTCGCGTTAGTGTGTTTGTGCGTTAGTAACACCTTTCATTTTTAGCTCACCTGCACGAAGTGCAGAAGAGCTTATGGCATACCCCCGGCGTTGTCAGTGTCGACGTCCACAAACTTAATGTTTGGGTAAATGTCTTATAACTTCTGTTTCCTTTCATGGAACACCTTGTTATTTCATACATGCATTCCTCAGATGATCCTCTATCATGCTGTAGTAAAATCAATGACTTACCACCCACCACTTACCCCAAGGTCACAAAATTAGCACATTCATAAACTTAACGTTGGGGTAAATGTCTTATAACATCTGTTTCCTTTCATGTAATGCCTTGATATTTCATACATGCATTCCTCAGATGACCTTCTATGATGCTATATCAAATCCACGACCCACCACCCAACCCTTACCCCAAGGTCAAGGTCACACACTTGGTCAAGGTCATAAACTTAACGTTGGGGTAAATGTTGTGTAACTTCTTTTTCTTTACAGAGAACGCTGTGATATTTCATACATTCCATGACCCACCCCCTACCCCTTTCCCCAAGATCAACATCATAAACTTAACGTTGGAGTAAATGTCTTTTTATAACTTCTGTTTCTTTACAGGGAACGCCTTGATATTTCATACATGCATTCATCTGGTGGGTGGCAGGTGGGAGCACGCAATGGTAATTTAATGATCGGGGTTCATCCTTACCGGAAATCCCGACTGGAGACCTGGTTTGGGCCCTCACATACGTCTGGCATTTTGTATGTGAACAATTGAGTACATTGAGTATTAGTATTGTGAGTATTTCGATGTTCGTAATCCTATTTTAGGGGAAGGGGCCAAGTGACTTGGTGTGGTATGGACCTGGCACCAGGTCAAGATATTCTAATTTCAGGGCTGAATATATTTGTTCTCAATGTAAATATTCCGTTCTGATTTTGGGATTTTCCCCCCAATGCAGCAGGTTAAAATGGGATCGAACCCGTTTGCCCGGCATTACATGACCTTAGCTGTTGATAGGCTGTTAAACACTAATAAACAAACAAACAAACATGCATTCATCTGATGATCCTCTATTGTGCTACAGCAAATCCATGACCCACCCCCACCCCTTTCCCCAAGGTCAAGGTCACAAACTTAGCACATTCATACATGCATTCCTCATGTGAATAGCTATCATGCTGTAGAAAATCACCAACTTAGTGTGTTCATAAACTTAACGTTGGGTTAAATTTTGTATAATTTCTGTTTTCAGGGAGCGCATTGATATTTCATACATGCATTCATCTTAATATGCTATATCATGCTACATTGATGCTTGGTATGTAGCATTTTTTTGGTGTGTAGATGCACGAAGTGAATTTCTATTTTTGCTTTGATACTGAGCCATAGATTATCTTCATTATACCCCCCGCAACGAGTTGTGGGGGGGGGTATACTGGAGTCAGGTTGTCTGTCCGTGTGTCCGTCCGTCAGTCCGTGCGTCCGCGTAAACTTAACATCAGAGAAATATTGTTATAACTTCTATTTCCTTCATCTAAAATGCTTGATATTTCACACATGCATTCCTGTAAGGCTCTACTACCATGCTGTGCCAAATCCACGACCGTCCAACCCCCGCAGATCCCAAGGTCAAGGTCAAATACTTAGTCCGTAAACTTAACATCAGAGAAATATTGTTATAACTTCTATTTCTTCATCTAAAATGTTTTTAATATTTCACACATGCATTCCTGTAAGGCTCTACTACCATGCTGTGCCAAATCCACGACCGTCCAACCCCCGCAGATCCCAAGGTCAAGGTCAAATACTTAATCTCTTTACAAAACTTAACATTAGAGAAATATTGTTATAACTTCTATTTCCTTCATCTAAAATGCTTAATATTTCACACATGCATTCCTCTAAGGCTCTACTACCATGCTGTGCCAAATCCACGACCGATCAACCCCCGCTGATACCAAGGTCAAGGTCAAATACTTAGTCTCTTTACAAAACTTAACATCAGAGAAATATTGTTCTAACTTCTATTTCCTTCATCTAAAATGCTTAATTATTTCACACATGCATTCCTGTGTTCTACTACCTGCTGTGCCAAATCCACGACTGTCCAACCCCCGCTGATCCAAGGTCAAGGTCAAATACTTAGTCTCTTTACAAAACTTAACATCAGAGAAATAAGTTATAACTTCTATTTCCTTCATTGAAAATTCTTATTATTTCACTTGTGCATTCCTCTAATGTTGTACTATCATGCTGTGACAAATCTACGACTGTCCAACCCCCGCTGATCCCAAGGTCAAGGTCACAGACTTAGTCTCTTCACAAAACTTAACATCAGAGAAATATGTTGTAACTTCTATTTCTTTCATTGAAAATTCTTAATATTTCATATGCTGTAACAAATCCCCGCTGATCTCGACGTCAACGTCACATACATACCGTATACCTCTAATTAACACCCCCCTCCTAATAAACGCCCCCCCCTCCCCCCAAATAAAAAAAAAAAAAAAAATATTTACCAATGACCGCCAATTTCAAACACAAATAGTCCTTAAATCCTTATCTGTATTTGAAATTGGCGGTCCTTGGTAATTTTTTTAAATATATTTTTACTGGCTAATAAACCCCCCCCCCCCCCCCCACCCCCCCCCCCCCACCCCCTTTTGTAAAATGTAACGCCTCCGGGGGCGTTAATTCGAGGTTATACGGTAGTCTCTTTACAAAACTTAACATCAGAGAAATCGGTTATAACTTCTATTTCCTTGCTCGGATCTGCTTCACATTTCACACACTCATTGCTCCAATGGACCTCTACCACCCTGTGACAAATTCACGTTCATGCCGCTCGCGCTAATCCGAGAGTCAAGGTCACAAGACCACACACTTGGAAATTTTTACATATTTTAGGGGTACCTGGGCCCACACGGGGGTATTCCGTAAGAATCGCTTACTGACCAATCTAGTTTTCAATGTTAAGTTTTTAACCCTTACACCGTTATCTTAATTTTGTTGTCGTCTGCTGTTTATTTTCTATTTTCCATTTTTATCTTCAAAAACATGGTTTGACAGCACTTTAGAATAATTTACAACATGGTTTGACAGCACTTCAGAATCATTTCCATTGGAAATTATTCTGAAGTGCTGTCAAACCATGTTTTTATTAAGAAATATGACAAGATGTAAAAGCAACAGCAGACGACAATTGTTGTGTGTAGTGGTCTAAGGGTTAAGGATAATTCTGATATTTTAACAATGACTTATGGGATTCGCAGCCGGGGCCAAGTGGTCCAGTGTATTAAGGGTGCCTGACACCAGATCAGAACACTGTTTTATTGTAATTTCAGTACTGAATGTTCAATGCTCCCCGTACAGACACATTCCAGTCCATTTGGCCTTCTTGTTCAACCCCAGCAAGTAAAATCACTACAGCAACATTTAACTGAACAAAGTAATTTACACGCTGAGATTCAAAATCTTCCCACTTGGTTATTTTCAGACAGTTGGAGTATATTTACAATGGCATAAAGAGTGGAAGTTCCAATCTGAGCAAGGAAGAGCGAACACGTCATTATCAGGCAATGCGGAATGGAGGACGTTGACGCTTGCTGTATACGTATGTTTGAATGTTTCCTGGAGGCGGCGCCACAACTGGTCCTGCAGATATACATCCTGATGGCCAACCAAGTAAAGGAAGATACCATTACAGGTACTGCCACCTCAAAACAGTTCCAGCAGCGCTTTTTCCATCTATATCATATTTTTTCCACCAGTGAAGGTCACTGATGACTTGGTCACCTTATTTGTAAGGCAAAAATGTTAGTGTTTTTTTTTTATTATCAAGGCTGCCAGTGAGGGGATTAGCTTAGTGATAATGATGCCCTTGTTTTATTATCAAGGCTGCCAGTGAGGAGATTAGCTAGATATGATAATGATGGCCTTGTTGTATTATCAAGGCTGTCAGTGAGGAGATTAAGCTTTGTGATAATGATGCCCTTGTTGTATTATCAAGGCTGCCAGTGAGAGATTAGCTTAGTGATAATGATGCCCTTGTTGTATTATCAAGGCTGTCAGTGAGGAGATTAGCTTAGTGATAATGATGCCCTTGTTGTATTATCAAGGCTGTCAGTGAGGAGATTAGCTTAGTGATAATGATGCCCTTGTTGTATTATCAAGGCTGCCAGTTGAGGAGATTAGCTTAGTGATAATGATGCCCTTGTTGTATATTATCAAGGCTGTCAGTGAGGAGATTAGCTTAGTGATAAATGATGCCCTTGTTGTATTATCAAGGCTGCCAGTGAGGGGATTAGCTTAGTGATAATGATGCCTTGTTGTATTATCAAGGCTGCCAGTTGAGGAGATTAGCTTAGTGTAATGAAGGAGCCCTTGTTGTATTATCAAGGCTGCCAGTGAGGAGATTAGCTTAGTGATAATGATGCCCTTGTGATATTATTCAAGGCAAGGCCAGTGAGGAGATTAGCTTAGTGATAATGATGCCCTTGTTGTATTATCAAGGCTGCCAGTGAGGGGATTAGTCTTAGTGATAATGATGCCCTTGTTGTATTAGCAAGGCTGCCAGTGAGGAAATTAGCTTAGTGATAATGATGCCCTTGTTGTATTATCAAGGCTGCCAGTGAGGAGAGCTTAGTGATAATGATGCCCTTGTTGTATTATCAAGGCTGCCAGTGAGGAGATTAGCTTTAGTGATAATGAATGCCCTTGTTGTATTATCAAGGCTGCCAGTGAGGGGATTAGCTTAGTGATAATGATGCCCTGTGTGGTATTATCAAGGCTGTCAGTGAGGAGATTAGCTTATTGATAATGAATTGCCCTTTGTTGTATTATCAAGCTGCCAGTGAGGAGATTAGCTTAGTGATAATGATGCCCTTGTTTGTATTATCAAGGCTGTCAGTGAGGAGATTAGCTTATTGTGATAATGATGCCCTTGTTTGTATTATCAAGGCTGTCATGAGGAGATAAGCTTTGTGATAATGATCCCTTGTTGATATTATCAAGGCTGCCAGTGAGGGGATTAGCTTATGTGATAATGATGCCCTTGTTAGTATTATCAAGGCTGCCAGTGAGGGGATTAGCTTAGTGATAATGATGCCCTTGTTGTATTACAAGGCTGTCAGTGAGGAGATTAGCTTAGTGATAATGAATGCCCTTGTTGTATTATCAAGGCTGCCAGTGATTAGGAGATTAGCTTTGTGACAATGATGCCCTTGTTGTATTATCAAGGCTGCCAGTGAGGGGATTAGCTTAGTGATAATGATGCCTTGTTGTATTATCAAGGCTGCCAGTGAGGGGATTAGCTTAGTGATAATGATGCCCTTGTTGTATTATCAAGGCTGCCAGTGAGGGGATTATCTTAGTGATAATGATGCCCTTGTTGTTATCAAGGCTGTCAGTGAGGGGATTAGCTTTGTGATAATGATGCCCTTGTTGTATTATCAAGGCTGCCAGTGAGGGGATTAGCTTAGTGATAATGATGCCCTTGTTGTATTATCAAGGCTGCCAGTGAGGGGATTAGCTTAGTGATAATGATGCCCTTGTTGTATTATCAAGGCTGTCAGTGAGGGGATTAGCTTAGTGATAATGATGCCCTTGTTGTATTATCAAGGCTGCCAGTGAGGGGATTAGCTTTGTGATAATGATGCCCTTGTTGTATTATCAAGGCTGCCAGTGAGGGGATTAGCTTAGTGATAATGATGCCCTTGTTGTATTATCAAGGCTGTCAGTGAGGGGATTAGCTTAGTGATAATGATGCCCTTGTTGTATTATCAAGGCTGTCAGTGAGGAGATTAGCTTAGTGATAATGATGCCCTTGTTGTATATCAAGGCTGCCAGTGAGGGGATTAGCTTAGTGATAATGATGCCCTTGTTGTATTATCAAGGCTGTCAGTGAGGAGATTAGCTTAGTGATAATGATGCCCTTGTTGTATTATCAAGGCTGCCAGTGAGGGGATTAGCTTAGTGATAATGATGCCCTTGTTGTATTATCAAGGCTGCCAGTGAGGAGATTAGCTTAGTGATAATGATGCCCTTGTTGTATTATCAAGGCTGTCAGTGAGGAGATTAGCTTTGTGATAATGATGCCCTTGTTGTATTATCAAGGCTGTCAGTGAGGAGATTAGCTTTGTGATAATGATGCCCTTGTTGATTATCAAGGCTGTCAGTGAGGAGGTGATTTAGCTTAGTGATAATGATGCCTTGTTGTATTATCAAGGCTGTCAGTGAGGGGATTAGCTTAGTGATAATGATGCCCTTGTTGTATTATCAAGGCTGCCAGTGAGGAGATTAGCTTTGTGATAATGATGCCCTTGTTGTATTATCAAGGCTGCCAGTGAGGGGATTAGCTTAGTGATAATGATGCCCTTGTTGTATTATCAAGGCTGCCAGTGAGGAGATTAGCTTAGTGATAATGATGCCCTTGTTGTATTATCAAGGCTGCCAGTGAGGAGATTAGCTTAGTGATAATGATGCCCTTGTTGTATTATCAAGGCTGCCAGTGAGGGGATTAGCTTAGTGATAATGATGCCCTTGTTGTATTATCAAGGCTGTCAGTGAGGAGATTAGCTTAGTGATAATGATGCCCTTGTTGTATTATCAAGGCTGCAGTGAGGGGATTAGCTTAGTGATAATGATGCCCTTGTTGTATTATCAAGGCTGTCAGTGAGGGGATTAGCTTAGTGATAATGATGCCCTTGTTGTATTATCAAGGCTGTCAGTGAGGAGATTAGCTTAGTGATAATGATGCCCTTGTTGTATTATCAAGGCTGTCAGTGAGGAGATTAGCTTAGTGATAATGATGCCCTTGTTGATTTCATCACATGTATTTCGGATATAAAATATAGCTTAAATTATATTTTGTCTCACCCACGATAGTGAAGTGACATAGCGTCACAATTCCGTCGTTAACAATTTGGGACATAAATTTTGGGACATACGACCAAATACCGCATTAATATCTCTTGATCCGTTTGTCGGATTATTGCCATTATTAACTTCATCAATAGCTTCCTCACATTGATAACTAACCATCCAGTGTCATTCGGGTGACCTTCACCTTGGTGACCTTAACCTTTGTGTCAATAATTTTGGACGTACGTCCAAATTGCTCATATCTCCTTGTACAGTTGTTAGACCTGCACCAAACTCCATCAATAATTTTTGTCTCGCCCACAATAGTGGAAAGTGAGACAAGGCGGTCACAATTTCGGCATCGTCATCAACAATTTGGGATATAAATTTTGCATATCTCTTGATCTGTTAGTCATATCATTACCTGATTTCATCAATAGCTTCCACACATTGATAGCTATCCATCCAGTGTCATTTGGGTGACCTTGACCTTCGCCTTTATCACCTATACGTCCACATTTTGCATATCTCTTGATACGTTTGTTGGATGTACGCCAAACTTCATCAATCATTTTCTTATATTGATACCTAACTACCCTATGTCATTCGGGTGACCTTCACTTTTCTCGAAATAGAGGTCTAGTCCATCAAAACATGGACGTATGTCCAAATTTCGTATATCTCCTGATACGTTACAATGTAGGCTGATGTTCGCCAAACTTCATGAGTAGCTTGCTTACATTGATACTTAACGATTGGACGTATGTCTAAATTTCGTATATCTCCTGATACGTTAGTATGATGTTCGCCAAACTTACATATTAGGCCCTGGGCGCGTTATGGTTGTCTGTACCATCCGAGCGCACCAAAGATTTCTGGTGCCAATGTGTTTAAACACATATACTGTATATATTTTGCATGATAGACTTTTCAAAGTACTAGCTTAAGCCCACTAATTTGCATAAACAAGATGGTCGCCAGTGAAAAAGGCATCGACTACCGTAGGATATATATTACATTCTGGAACCAATATTAGAAGGGTCATATTGGCGCATCTTAATTTATTTAATAGTTAATACATTACCGAATATATAACAATCGATATAAGCCTGAACCGAGCTTGTGAAAATCCAAGATGGCCGCCATTTTACAGGAATTTCATAAAATATGTACCGTAAAGATTCTAATAGACGCCCATGCTCTAATTGACACCCACCCCCCACTTTTTACATTGAAAATGACACATTTTTTGTCCGATTTTCACGAAATTAGTGCCTCTAATAAACGCCCAGTACCGACTTGAAACAAAATCGGAGCTAATTGTCAAATTAGATTTTTTTGTTTCCATTATTTCGAAAGCAACTTCCTTTAAAATCTGGGAAAAAACCCAATTGCTACTTTCACTTTCAAAAGCGGAATAACACTTGCCTCTATTAAACTCCCACCCTGGACTTCGGAGCCAATGGTGATTCTAATAGACGCCCGGGCGTCTATTAGAATCTTTACGTTAATTAAATTGATAAAGATGTGCTATCAATGTGGGTACCCAACACTAGGTTTGAAGTAATACGGCCACAAGTCGTTCAGATATATGTATTATGAACACTACATGTGTTAGAAACATCAATGGCTGTCGTGCACACTTTAGTAGGGTCAACGTGGGAACATTTTTCCGCTAACCCCCAAAAAATTGCAAGAAAATGTTTTATAGTGTTTTTCTGTACTACTATGTCTGGAGAAGAACATATCAAAAGTTGGCCAAAATCTAACCACCAGAAAGGGTCTAAATGTGATGTTAAAAAAGATGGCCGCCATTGATAAAAGATGACTAAAATCTCTCGTATCTGTTAAATAATACACTTTCTTGCCAAATAACTTGTGAACATTATTGCTGATGTTCATTGTTAGCCAGGTTTTTTGAAAAAAAATCCAGGCTATTGGATTGGCGAAAGCCGGGCAGGCGGGCCGGCGGCGGGCGGCGTCCACAATCAATGTTAAGTTTTCGTGTTTGAGTCCATTTCTTTGTTACTGTACCACCTAGGACCACCAAACTTTCACAGCTTCATAATCAATGGGTGCCCACCACATATCACTATCCAACATGTTACTTTTTAGCCAGGTTTTTTGAAAAAAAATCCAGGCTATTGGATTGGCGAAAGCCGGGCGGGCGAGCGGCGGGCGGGCGGCGTCCACAATCAATGTTAAGTTTTCGTGTTTGAGTCCATTTCTTTGTTACTGTACCACCTAGGACCACCAAACTTTCACAGCTTCATAATCAAGGGGTGGGGTACCCACCACATATCACTATCCAACATGTTACTTTTTTTTTTAACTTCACCCATTTTTTCCGTGCAGTCTACTTAGCCATTTTCAATGTTAAGTTTTCGCGTTTACAATGTTAAGTTTTCGTGTTTAAGTCCATTTCTTTGGTACTGTACCACCTAGAACCACCAAACTTTCACAGCTTCATAACCAAGGGGTGCCTACCACATACAACTATCCAACATATGACCATTTTTTTTACCTTCACCTATTATTTCTACGTAATTGACTTAGCCATTTTCAACGTTAACTTTTTAACGTACGTCTGGTTAGAGTTTTTTGGTTAAAACTTTTTCGTTATACTATATCTCTGCAACTGCTTCGCCCATTACCTTGAAACTTCACATGGGTGTTTATCATCATCCATATTTTCATTCTAACCCCCAACCGTGGCGACCCCTGTGCCCAATGTCAAGGTCAAAATTACTTTGAATTTTTTTTGTTAATAAAGTTTTTTAGTGTACTATATCTCTGCAACTGCTTCACCCCAAATACCTTGAAACTTTACATGGGTGTTTATCATCATTGTCGCACCTGCTTGCGGAAAGCGCGATCCTGTGCCCAATGTCAAGGTCAAATTACTTTGAATTTTTTTTTTTTGTTAAAGTTTTATTTTTTTTGTGTACTATATCTCTGCAACTGCTTCACCCAATACTTCATACTTCACATGGTGTTTATCATCATTGTCGCACCTGCTTGCGGAAAGCGCGATCCTGTGCCCAATGTCAAGGTCAAATTATTTGAATTTTTTTTTTAAAGTTTTTTTGTGTACTATATCTCTGCAACTGCTTCACCCAATACCTTCATACTTCACATGGGTGTTTATCATCATTGTTGCACCTACTTCCGGAAAGCGCGATCCTGTGCCCAATGTCAAGGTCAAATTACTTTAAATTTTTTTGTTAAAGTTTTTTTGTGTACTATATCTCTGCATGTGCTTCACCCAATACCTTCATACTTCACATGGGTGTTTATCATCATTGTCGCACCTGCTTGCGGAAAGCGCGATCCTGTGCCCTATGTCAAGTTCAAATTACTTTGAATATCGTCGGCAGTTTGGCATACGTCCGTCCGTTCGTCCGTGTGTCCGGTTAAAGTTTTTTGGTTAAAGTTTTTCCATCTACTATGTCTATTTTTTTTAGTGTCCATGCCTCGCCCCAAGGCGCGACATGCAGGCCACGGCCATCTAGTCTACAAAAAGTGGGTATAATTATGTTATCCAAGTGTCTATGCTTGGAAAAAACCTGGCCTTCGTGGCTTTGCCTCGTTTCTTGTAAATAAAGTCGAAAGTTGAGGAAAATTCCAGAGCAAATGCGGAATTACTTCAACATGCCGAATAAGGAAGACGAGGAAGGTCACAAGAAAGCGATAATAGAAACTGCCGCCAAATTCATCAAAAGTGATATCAAAACCATTATTACACCTTTAACGGACGAGTATCCGAAAGCTACAGACCTTGAACTTGAATCTGCTTTAGGATACATTGCGTCTAGTTTGCGCTGTCTGCTTCAAAATATTCTCGTCGGAAAGGACACCCGTCAGAAAGAAGAGAGTATTGGACAAGCACTTGTTCAAGCAGTTCGTCCAAGGGCTTTAATTACGCCGTTACAAATCGGGCTCACTGTTCAAATGCATCATCACTTCCGATCAAAGTTTTTGATAGACATCCTGTCCACCATAGGGTATTGCTCCTCATACTCAGAAGTTCAAAGGTTTGAGGAAAACGCTGCTTCCGCAGTTGCCCCTGATGTTTTAGGTAATGTCAATATGGCCGATACGATGTTGTTGTTTGCAGCAGATAATGTCGACCACAACATTGTGTCACTAGATGGAAAAGGTACATTTCATGGCATGGGGATGATAGCAGCCATAACCCCAAGCCAACAAATTACTCAAACTCTCCGAATTACATGTTATTGACGAAACAAAAGTGGACATTGTGGAGTACGGTTTTGCAAAGCAATTACGTTGTAGTATACAATTGCAACCACTGGCAGGTCGATGTCGATGTGGGTCATACTATTGACATATTGTGGGAGGTATCCTTTCGGTTTTGTCAACCAGTACCAAATTGGCAAGGCATGATGCACGTACTGCACAAGCAATTAGACCATCCTGGACAGTCATCGATAGTCTTCCTTCCAATGATCGACATGTACCCGGGCGACAAGACATGTATCTTCTCTACTCTCGAGTATATTTGCAAGCTTTCGTCTAAATATAACGCCCCACCGGTTGTTACATTTAACCAGCCACTCTTCTGGAAAGCTTCCGAGATAATACACAAGGTTTCTCACAATAGTCCAATACGAGCTGTTATTAGGAAGCTTCCACACATTTATGAATTTGCTGGGAACATTAATGGTTTGAAGTGGACTCAAAGACATCTTAGAAACGATATACGGCGAAAATGCAGTCGTACATGATGAGCAGATTAGCTGTGCAGCGCTCATTTCATGGACATCTCCTTGTCAGTCAGTGTTTTTACGGAATAGATCGCAGCCAAAGCCATTGAAAGTGTACCAGACCTTGATAATCACATACATGAACTCGAGAGTGTGTACACATTACAGGAAGCCGGTGAAATTGACTTGGACACATTATTGAAATCGGATTGCATCGAAAGAATTGTGAAACGTATTGGCTTATAAAAAGTGTGAATTATCCATTGTTTCAGAGACAAGCAAACTGTGGCTGAACTATCAACAAATGTTGGGAGTTGCTCGTGATCTAATCAAAGCTGATCACACAGGGTCGTGGAAAATGCACCTCCACACTATATCTGAGTGCCTACCAATCTTTGCTGCTGGGCACGCACATTATCTGAAATCTGCGTATCTCTACCTGCAGACAGTTGGTTGAGGCAATAGCAATTGAAAAGCCTGCAGTGTTCCAGAAATTCCTGAAAGGATTCCATGTAATAAGGGGCACCAATCAGTACTGGGCTGGCCTTGGCTCCGACTTAGTGATTGAGCAGACTCTGATGCGGTCCCTGATAAGTGCAGGTGGGTTAACTAGAGGAAGTGGCATGACTGAACACCAACGAGCCGTTTGGACAATGTCTGCTCCAATATCCTCAGCCTACAACTCTGCCATGCAGGACTTCAATAACACAGTGTACACAACAAGTGAACAGCACAAGGAGACAACTGCATCGCGAATGGAGAGAGACAATGTGTACATGTCAAAACTTGCAGACAAGCTTGATGAACATTCTCCCTTCTCGGAGGAGACGACATTGAGAAACATTATCACAGGAATAAATGCTGATAAGGATGTAAACGTTCAAGATCTGTTTGCTGTTGGAAGAGACATAGTTAAACAAATGGAAGGGCAAATCCTCTTTTTCATATTCGTACAGATGTAAGACTAAAGTAAAGACTCCAGCAACAACTAGTGCCATCAAGGTCATTGAGGACCGAACCATTGAACCAGCTCTGTTGTTTCAGAGGTTTCTGGTGGTATCACAGTCTGAAGATCTTGGTCTAGATGAAGTGATGAAGTATGAACTTTCACCATATCCACCAGCACTGTTTGAAGCAAAATATCTATTACGGAAACCAGATAAAGCACAACTTCTGGATGCTATCCGAAACCAGGTCATGTCATCAGATGCTGCGGTACTTCAGTTCATTCCAAAGACTGAGCAATATGTACTTGATGGAGGTTCACTTCTACATCGACTCAAATGGAAGGAAGGAGTCACCTACAGTTCAATTGCCGATTCCTATGCTTCGTTCACGTCCAATCTCTATGGCAAGGCCACCATTGTCTTTGACTGAGACAGTGGAGGACCAAGTACAAAGGACAATACGCACCAGCGTCGAAAAACCAAAATTTCCAACAAGGTCAACGTATCAGATGCAACAAAATTTGTTGGGAAAAAGGAAGATTTCCTCTCAAATGATATGAACAAACGGGCCCTCATCTGGGTAATCGCGGAACGTTTGCGACAGACGTAGATGTAGATATAGTGAAAGCAGCAATTACAATGTCGTCTTTCAAATCAACAACCCTGATTGGAGAAGACACCGACTTATTGGTCTTGCTATTGTATCACGCAATAAAAGACTGCAATGATCTTTTCTTTAGGTCCGACAAAAACAAAGAAAAGTCAAATGTGTATAACATCAAAGTTCTGAAACAGTCGCTTGGTGATGATGTCTGCTCTGGCATGTTGTTTGTTCATGCGTTCTCTGGCTGCGACACTACTTCAAGAGTGGGTGGAAGGTGGGTGCAAGCGATGGGTAATTTTAACAATCGGGGTTCATCCTTACCGGAATTCCGACTGGAGACCTGGTTTGACCCTCACATACGTTTTTGGCATTTTGTATGTGACAGTTGAATCTGGTTATACCCCTTATGTGAGTACATGTATTACGATTATTCGTAATCCTATTTTAGGGGAAGGGGCCAAGTGACTTTTGTGTGGTATGAACTTGCCACCAGGCCAGGTTATTCTAATTTCAGGGCTGAATATATTGTTTCTCGATGTAAATTGTAAATATTCAGGTGTGATTTTGGAATTTCCCCCCCAATGCAGCAGGTTAAAATGGGATCGAACCCGTTTGCCCGGCCTTACATGACCTTAGCTGTTGATAGGCCGTTAAACACCAATAAACAAACAAACAAACTACTTCAAGAATATTTGGGGTCGGCAAGAAGTCTGTTTTCCAAAGATTTGTCAAGGGCGATTCTGTCTTGCGCGCATGTTCAAAGATCTTCTGTACACCAAATACAGACCAAGCTACTGTAGAAAGTACTGGCTGCAAAGCAATGGTCTCCCTGTTCGATGGAACCCAATCTGCATTCTCTAGTGTCATTGCGCTATGGTTACCTTTGCAAGAAAGTGTCCGCAGCAAAGACTTTTGTGAAACAGAAAGACTGCCCCCAACAACCTCGGCCACAAATCTTCACTCTCGACGGACATACTTACAAGTTATGCAGTGGATGGGCAATAATGAAGGCATGGATCCCACTAAATGGGGCTGGGATGTACAAGGGGGTAAACTTGTTCCACTCATGATGGACAATAGTCCCGCACCAGGCCAACTGCTTAAAATTATCAGATGCAGTTGTTCATCGGGATGCAGCACACTGAAATGTAGCTGAAAAAAGCATGGACTTTAATGCACCACGGCTTGTGGACATTGTCAAAATGGCAACTGTGACGATGTGTCCCAAGATTCAGTTTCAGATGATGATGAAATTAAAGACAGAAGTGACTGATATTAAAATTAGAATTAAACCACGTCATGACGTCATTCTTCATGATATGACGCTATTCTCGACGTCATGACGTCACATGTAACACTTTAATCACGTTCCGGAATTATTCATTTGGTAAAATAATGAATATTATAGGTAATATTCACACTTGCATTTGTGAGAACTTGTTGAATTTAACAGGTAGGACTAACGTTTAGCCATTTTTAAACATTGACGGCCATCTTTTATGACGTCATATTTCGACACTTTCTGGTGGTCCGATTTTGGCCAACTTTTGATATGTTCTTCACCAGACCTTATACTACAGCAAAACACTATAAAACGTTTTCTTGCAATTTTTTGTGGTCATGTAGCAGTTTGACCCTACTACTTGTTAAGTTCCACAAACAAGATGGCAGTAATTGTTGAAAATTACATATATTTTATATATTTATACCCCCCCCCCCCCCCCCCCCACCCCCCCCCCCCCCCCCCCCCCCCCCCGCAACAAAGTTGTGGGGGGGTATACTGGAGTCAGCTTGTCCGTCCATCCGTGTTTCCATGTTTCTGTCCGTCACAAAACTTAACAATTGTAAATTTCCTTTTAACTTCTCTTTACCTTTGCGGAAAATCTTTCATATTTTACCCGCCCCTTCTCTGACACTCATACATCATTCTGCAACAAACCTACGACCCCCATTTATGCCAGGGGTCAAGGTCACGGACTTAGAAATTTAGAAAAAAACGAAAACTTAACAATTGTAAATTTCCTTTTAACTTCTCTTTCCCTTTGCGGAAATCTTTCATATTTTACCCGCCCCTTCTCTGACACTCATACATCATTCTGCAACAAACCTACGACCCCCATTTATGCCAGGTGTCAAGGTCACAGACTTATAAACTTAGAAAAAAACTAAAACTTAACAAATGTAAATTTCCTTATAACTTCTCTTTCCCTTTGCGGAATACAGTGATATTTTACCCGGCCCTTCTCTGACACTCATACATCATTCTGCAACAAACCTACGACCCCCATTTATGCCAGGGGTCAAGGTCACGGACTTAGAATGTCTAGTTTGCTTTTTTCAACTGGAACCACCATCGCACTCTCCATATGTGCTGACATAGTCTTTTATCTGAAAATGATAGTATGCGAGCTGGAATTCATTCTAGGTCAGGGCTGACGCGGGGGGTATTCCGTAAGCCCCCGCTTACTGACAAATCTAGTTTTCTCTCTAGATGTATTGTGCATGCATAAACGAAGATAATTTGCCAATCAACTTCGGATAATTAATACATATAATGCATCCACTTGTGTTGATTATGCAGATCAGTTGACACACACTACCTGTCGTGACCAGCTTCGGTACCAAGCAACATAGACGGGCTCACAAGATGATTAGACACAATTGTGCTAACAATGGCATATGTCTGAAGATAATTAACGTTTAAATATGTATGAGAAAGGGTGGTAGCCAGTGTTAATCTACTAATAGGAATTGCATCATTTTGTACCAGTAATACCAGAATGGATATGATAACAATTTCTGACACATACGAGGTGACACATTGCAAAATATTTACTTCTCATATTTTAAAGGAATACAATTATAATTTGTATCAATCAAAGATGGCCGCTATTTTAAAGGCATTTTGTCAAGTATGTACATGTACATACATTGGCATACTCACTATATCTGGGTCGACTATTAACTGTTAATTGATAGGCCCTGACTATATCAACGAGTACATCATGTTCCAATCCGTTGCAATAATGTTTAGACTGTTATGGCCTAATCATATACATTGGAAGTATTAGTTGTAAATATATTACATCACTGTCCGCCCGTCTTTAAATGATTGTATATGATATTCGTTAATAATTATAACTTGTGTACATCAAGAAAATTCAGATTTTTAATACACCATGTGTTAATCAAGTTGATCTGTAGAAACATCTTCTGTTTGTATTGGTAATATATGTCTGCATAAAACACAGTTGCTACCTACATTATAAGTTATTGTGATTCTACACAGGCTAAGTTATTGTGATTCTACACAGGCTATTGCCCGTCTGAAGGTATGCTCACCCTCGGCGTGTAGAATCACAATAACGTATTTGTCATACGGCAGATCCGTTATTTGGCCGTATAAACATATCTCTTCTTTTGATCTTTGCGTTTTTTCATGAAGAAAAATAATCCGAGATTCAATTTTCTACCGTCAGTCTTAATATAAAGGCGTAAATGAACATTTTGTTTTTTTATTAAACGAAAACAAACTAAATATGGAGTAAGAAATCCATCGAAAACGACTTTATGACAGTTTTTTTATACCGTGTAATTTAATTTATATTCCACTGCTCTATCGATCTGCTCTCCCTTTGGCGCCTCTAGAAGACTGCGACTGATTCCCAAATATTCGCTGTCATTGCTACGCAGTGTTTCGTGCGAGGAACCTATAGTTTATGACCTAAATATAGCCGTGTCACGAAGCCTAGTGTATTGAGATTTGAACACACTAAACGGGACAGTTTGTGGCATTTTTCGCTCATATTTTGATGAGCGAAGAATATTTATGGAAAAATAAACAATAATGACTGGTTTTGAGTGTACAATTTGTTACTTTTATTGATCAATTCGGGGTTTTATTGTGTTTAGTGAGGAATACAATTCGCAATCGGTAGACGCTTGCAAAATGTGTCTTCATTGGACGTGAGGCGCCGGAGGGGAATCGTAATTTCTGTATGTCCGACGGCCTTGGCAGGTCATATAATATATATGACCAGGCAAGCTAGCCAATCAAAAGCCGAGTAACTTATCTGCGGTATGACAAATTGTATTGTTAAATATTTAAAATATGTGTACAGCCTTGTGTTTTTACAAGTACGCTATGTACGTAAATGTGTAGACTAATAGTGCCTATATGGCACACATTCGGATTTTAATATTTTGCCGAAAAAATATTTAATACAATATTCATGGAATCAGTATCTGCTATATATGCATGCATGCATGCACAATGGTCCGGTTATTTAACGTGTTTATTCCGAAATTAAGTACTAATTTGAATTATCCTATCACAAGTATACCAGCCATGCTCGTTCAGACAATGTTACTAGTATGCGGTCGTAATAAGAATACAGTAAACATCAACTTGGTGTATGTGTTGTATATTTATGGCAATGTACTTTGCAAATAAATAATATAAAACTACTATTCTGACACCAATGGATAACCCCGGCCGCCAATTGGATTGGCGGATATTAACGCAAATTTTGCCAGAAGCTTTAGCGCAAACTTCATTTGACTTTGACTATTGGCCTTGGGGCAGCTATAGAATGAAAGCATGTATGCAAACAGTATTTCATTGTTAACAGAAAACACATTTACGAAATATTACAATTTATCATGTTTATGTTATCGGCGGAAGTATGAAAATAAACAAAGGAACGAAAATGAGATTGTTTTACCCATTTTACTCATTGATATTATATTAAAATAGTTTTGTTTTGGTTTTAGTAGTATTAATGCGCACTGCATGGTTAAATCTTGAGGGCGAAGTGAGCGACATTGTCGCTAGCGACATTGTCGCTATTTAGCTCACCTGTGCGAAGCTCATGTGAGCTATTGTTACCGCAATGTGTCCGTCGTCCGTCGTCCGTCCGTGAACATTTTCAAACGTCTTCTCCTCGGTAACCATTGGACCTATAGTCACCAAACTTCATGGTCATGGTCCTTACTTAGGTAGGGGGATTACAAAATTGTTAAAATGACGTCATTATGTAATCCAAGATGGCCGCCGTCTAAAAATAGCACAAATTCTTCAAAAATCTTCTTCTCAAGAACCGCCAACCGGATTTCGACAAAACTTGGTAGGAATGATCGGTGATGGTGACCCAGGGGTCAAAAATGGGCGTGGCCCGTGGGGTCAAAATATGGTCATGTCATGTATCAAATCGAAGGTATCAACGAGGCGATCACTCTGGCACTTTTTTTGGTTATGTCATCCAAGATGGCCGCCGAAAGGTCAAAAGGTCGTTCTTTTATTAGAGATTTCAAAATTCTTCTTCACATGAACCGCTTGACCCATGGTAGCCAAACTTAAAAGTTATGGTCAATGGATGAAGCCTTTTTAGATTTGTTAAAATGGAGGTCATCGCTAATCCAAGATGGCCGCCGTCTAAAAATATCATAAATTCTTAAAAAATCTTCTTGTGAACCGCTAGCTGAATTTCGACGAAACTTAGTAGGAATGATCGATGTACAATGCTCTTTCAAAGTTGTTAAAATGGTGACCCCGGGGTGAAAAATGGGCGTGGCCCGTGGGGTCAAATTTTATTTTTGACCGAATATGGTCATGTTATATATCAAATCGAAGGTATCGACGAGGCGATCACTCTGGTGCATTTATTGTCGAAATCGGATGGTTATGTCGTCCAAGATGGCCGCCAAAAGGTTGTTCTTTTATTGGAGATTTCAAAATTCTTCTTCACATGAACCGCTTGGCCCATGGTAGCTAAACTTAAAAGTTATGGTCCATGGGTGAAGCCTTTTCAGATTGGTTAAAATGGAGGTCATCGCTAATCCAAGATGGCAGCCGTCTAAAAATAGCGTAAATTCTTAAAAAATCTTCTTCTCATGAACCGCTTGCTGGATTTCAACGAATCTTGGTAGGAATGATTGATGTACAATGCTCTTTCAAAGTTGTTAAAATGATGACCCCGGGGTCAAAAATGGGCGTGGCCAGTGGGGTCAAATGGGTGTCAAATTTTATTTTTGACCGAATATGGTCATGTTTATCTCAAATCGAAGGTATCAATGAGGCGATCACTCTGGTGCATTTTTTATCGAAATTGGATGGTAATGTCATCCAAGATGGCCGCCAAAAGGTCGTTATTTTATTAGAGATTTCAAAATTCTTCTTCACACGAACCGCTTGGCCCATGGTGGCCAAATTTCACAGTTATGGTCCATGGGTGAAGCCTTTTCAGATTTGTTAAAACGGAGGTCGTCGCTAATCCAAGATGGCCGCCATCTAAAAATAGCATAAATTTTTAAAAAAATCATCTTCTCATGAACCTGCCTGATTTCGACGAAACCTGGTAGGAATGATCGATGTAGAATGCTCTTTCAAAGGTGTTAAAATGGTAACCCCGGGGTCAAAAATGGGCGTGGCCCGTGGGGTCAAATTTTATTTTTGACTGAATATGCACATGTCATATATCAAATTGAAGGTATCGATGAGGCAATTGCTCTGGTGCAATATTTGTCAGAATCGGATGATTATGTCATCCATGATGGCCGCCAAAAGGTCCATTTATTTGAGATTTTGAACGTATTTTTCTCGGGAACCACATGGCCGATGCTGGCCAAACTTGATAGTAAATTAAGATCCTTGGGTGAAGCATTTTCAGATTTGGTAAAATGAGTCGTTGCTTAATCCAAGATGACCGTCATCTAAAAATAGCACAATTTTTTTAAAACACTTCTGTGAACTCAATGTCACATTCAATGTCACATTCTCCTCTGGTGTTCATGGAGTCAGGTGAGCGAATTAGGGCCATCATGGCCCTCTTGTTTTTTGTTCACTTCGCTTTTTATTTCCCGTCGTGCGAAGTCGACTTCGCTTTGAAAAAATCCCGGTAATTTTCGGTGATTGCAGTTTCCATATATAATCGTCATAAATTGAAACAAAATTGTTTAGAATTTCCCATTTCACACCACGCTAACTTGAAATCGATATTCCCAGGCTTGTCAAATAGTGCTGCAAATGTTGAGTAATGGCTTTGGGCAGCATGTTAAACCAGATTATTGTGTACACACACTGTGACACCACACGACGTCGGCACAATTTAGTGAAATGCCTAGTTTGTTTGATGCTGCACGCGGCAGAAATTGATAGAAATAAACACGGCCTTCGCAATTGACCTGTCAATGTGCGTATTAATTAAGTTACAGTACAATGCAAATATTGAGATGCAATGTCTGCAAATTCAAAGACTTTACCGACGCCAAATATGTTTTTGTTAATAATTAAAGATGTGCCACTTGAAAGAAACAGGTAAGACGCCAGTAATTATTAATTTGTAGTTTGGTTTAATCAAATTCAATTTGATACGACCAGCGATCTATTCTGGGACAAAGTATGAATATGCGGTCTGATTGGACAATTATGATGACGATTGATGGGCCGATTTCAAAACCGTATGTGTGATAAGTTTGATTTGTGCATTGTTTCACGACTATTAGCGTAATTTTCACTTGCCGGTCATTTAAGATTTGAGTAATTGATGCTTGCTCTTAAATACAAAAAAATTACATTGATTTACGATCAAAAGTGAGTTTTAAGGTGAAAGCATAATGGTCTTATCGATTGACACCCGAGCAAGTCGCCCCCACACAGTTTCGGACCTAAAAATGAATTTGTGAGAAATGATAATTTCATTTTTTTTATATCATTTTACATATATTAATTGGTTAATATAAATTAATTATAATAGGGGATAATGTCTGTTGACGGTCCTGAGCAATAAAATATACTGTTTTCAACATTTTCATGAATTTATATACATGTAGTGTAAAAATAAAATTATTGTTAAATAATATAATTGGTCTTATTTGTATTATCTGTATTATCTGGTGCAGTTAAATTGTCTTTGCCGATAACCGACAACATTTAACATACTTTACAAATTATGGAGAAAAAAACACACTTCTCCCACTTCCACCTAAATTCCACCACTTCCCCCTAAATTCCCTGGAGGGGGAAGTGACTTCCCCCTAAAATTTGGAGCTAGATTGAACCCTGCACTGTCAGTACTTGCTGCATCCTGGTTGGGGCATTGAACCTAGAGATAAACATATAATACTTCTACGTTCTGCCTGTCCAAAGTTAGCCGCTGTACTGCTTGTTTTATTCAGAATATTGATAATATACCGAAATGAGACCACATATACTAGACCACAGTATATTGGTAATAACAGAAAAGATGTGCTCTGTATGACAAGCTCTGTGTGGAAAACCAAAGCAAAGCATGGTGATACATTTTATCTACCACACGTCAGCATCCACCATACTGTGTCACGAGAAATTAGTCGGAACATATACATCAACATAGTGGTTTATCCAGCATCATTATTCAGTTTGCCTATAATTCTTCATGTTTCATGATCCAAGTGTATACATGTATTCCTAGTTCTATTTGTTATCTTTTCAAATATGATAAACAACACAAGTGAGTAAATTATTTCTGTGGCCGTTTCATAAATGTTTCGTTGTTGTCATATCTCATTCTCTTTGTGCATGCTATGCTATGGACAATATATATCAAGATACCAAAAGGAGACACATGAACCTATGTATAGAAGAAACGTAATACATCAGGCTAAACACATAACACACACATAGCGGCGGAGCTTTCAACGTGGCACAAACATGCATTCCATGACCAGCAGTTGAAGTACTGATTTAATTGTATCCCCCGGACTCCGTCGGGGGATACTATGGATTTGACAGCGCGCCGTGTCCGCCGCAGACACTTCTTGTCCGGAGCATAACTCGAACACCCTTTGGAATATTTTCATGAAACTTCACACATGCATAGACCACGACCCAAAGGTGTGTCGTGCACAAGAATGACAACTCTTGCATAGCTAATTTTTGAGTTCTCTCCCTTTTTTGTTTCTCGCACTGATTTCGTGTCCGGAGCATAACTCCACCACCCTTTGGAATATTTTCATGAAACTTCACTCATGCATAGACCACGACCCGAAGGTGTGTCGCGCACAAGAATGACAACTCTTGCATAGCTAATTTTTTAGTTATCTCCCTTTTTTGTTTCGCGCACTGATTGACCATAACTCGACCACCCTTTGGAATATTTTTATGAAACTTCACACATTCAATTAGACCACGAACCGAAGGTGTGTCGTGCACAAGAATGACAACTCTTGCATAGCTAATTTTTTAGTTATCTCCCTTTTTTGTTTTCGCACGCTGATTTCCTGTCCGGAGCATAACTCGACCACCCTTTGGAATATTTTCATGAAACTTCACACATGCATAGACCACGACCCGGAGGTGTGTCGCGCACAAGAATGACAACTCTTGCATAGCTAATTTTTTAGTTATCTCCCTTTTTTGTTTTGCACACTCTGCAAACTGGACAATAATGCATGAAGACCCGTTTTCTCGTCTGCTCTGTACACCTTTTCTCGTGTGCTCTGTACACCTTACCTGTAGAGAGAACAATAGAGACTGGGAGAACCATTCACCTGTCCATTTGCTAGCATGTGCAAATTTCCAGTCTTGACCACTCTTGACCACAGGTAATTTATACAGGTAAATTACTACATTGGATATTACATTTCCGTAAACTGTGTTGAAAATATTGTGGCATTATGTGGACCTGTGCAGATATATGTAGATAAATATAGGACTATTAAAAAAAATTCTGGGCTCCAGTAGCAAGCATTATTATTTTTAAACTTTTTTTTTCCATTTTTATTTTTTTCATTTTTTTTTTTCAAATTATTTTTCAATTTTTGTCTAGTAGCATAAGGTCGTAAGTGCTATATACAGACTATTCACCTGTGCATGTGCTAGCATGTGCAACTGACCACTGACCACTTACAGGTAATTTATACAGGTAAATGATTATATTACATTTCCGTAAACTGTGTTGAAAATATTGTGGCAATATGTGGACCTGTGTATATATGATATGTAGATAAATATAGGACTATTAAAAAACATTCTGGGCTCCAGTAGGGAGCATTATTCTTTTATTTTTTTTTAATTTAATATTTTTTTTCCATTTTTTTTTTTACATTCTTTTTCAATTTTTTAACTGACCACTAACTTATTACAGGTAATTTATACAGGTACATTATTACATTTCCGTAAACTGTGTTGACAATATTGTGGCAGTATGTGGACCTGTGCAGATATATGTAGATAAATATAGGACTATTAAAAAAAAATTCTGGGCTCCAGTAGCAAGCATTATTATTTTTAATTTTTAAACTTTTTTTTTCCATTTTTTTTTCCATTTTTTTTTTCATTTTGTTTTTCAAATTCTTTTTAAATTTTTGTCTAGTAGCATAAGGTCGTAAGTGCTATATACAGACTATTATCATATAATAAAACAATTATTGACTAGTGAGTCATAGAATATAATCTGATATTCTATGGCTCACTAGTCAATAATTGTATAACATGTTCGGGCCAGTGAAAATTGCTTTTGGGCCCAGGCTCGAGGTAAAGGCGGGACAAGGCGAGGCATCTGATTCCGCGTAATTCTTGTTTACTTATCTCCCTTTGTTGTTTCGTGCTCTGATTTTGTATCCAGAGCATAACTCGAACACCCTTTGGAATATTTTTATGCCCCACCACGATAGTGGAGGGGGCATTTAGTGTTACCCTTGTCCGTCCGTCCGTCCGTCCGTCCGTCCGTCCGTCCGCACACACGAATGGGTACTTGTTGTAAGCGTATATGGGGATCTTATTGGGTAGGGTTAGGATAGTGTTGGGTACTCTTTGTTGGGTATTTTTATAGAGTAAAAACCCAACAAGTATTCATTGGTAGGAAACGTGCGTCCCGTCCTCCCGTCCGTCCGTCGTCCGTCACAAAACTTTAACACTCGGGTAAATGTCTCATAATTTCTTCATCCTTCGACCGATCTGCTTCATATTTCATATACACATTGCTCTGATGGTTCACTACCGCCCTGTGCCAAATCCACGTTCGTCCTGCCCCCGCCAAGCCCAGGGTCAATGTCACATACTTGGTGCTTCAAAAACTTTAACGCTCGGGTTAATATCTTATAATTTCTGTTTTCTTTCACGGATCAGCTTCACATTTCATATACACATTGCTCTAATGGTCCTCTACCGCCCTGTGCCAAATCCACGTTCGTCCTGCCCCCGCCAAGCCCAGGGTCAAGGTTACATACTTGGTGCTTCAAAAACTTTAACGCTCGGGTAAATATCTTATAATTTCTGTTTTCTTTCACGGATCAGCTTCATATTTCATATACGCATTGCTCTAATGGTCCTCTACCGCCCTGTGCCAAATCCACGTTCATTCTGCCCCCGCCAAGCCCAGGGTCAAGGTCACATACTTAGTGCTTTAAAAACTTTAACGCTCGGGTAAATATCTTATACTTTCTGTTTTCTTTCATGGATCATCTTCATATTTCATATATGCATTGCTCTAATGGTCCTCTACCGCCCTGTGTCAAATCCACGTTCGTCCTGCCCCGCCAATCCCAGGGTCAAGGTCACATACTTGATGCTTCAAAAACTTTAACGCTCAGGTAAATATCTTATAATTTTTCTTTCTATTCACGGATCAACTTCATATTTCATATGCACGTTGCTCTAATGGTCCTCTACCACCATGTGCCAAATCCATGTTCGTGCTGCCCCCGCCAAGCCCAGGGTCAAGGTCACATACTTAGTGCTTCAAAAACTTTAACGCTCGGGTAAATATCTTATAATTTCTGTTTTCTTTCATGGATCATCTTCATATTTCATATACGCATTGCTCTAATGGTCCTCTACCGCCCTGTGCCAAATCCACGTTCGTCCTGCCCCCGCCAATCCCAGGGTCAAGGTCACATACGTGGTGCTTCAAAAACTTTAATGCTCAGGTAAATATATCTTATAATTTTTCTTTCCATTCACGGATCAACTTCATATTTCATATACGCGTTACTCTAATGGTCCTCTACCGCCCTGTGCCAAATCCACGTTTGTCCCGCCCCCGCCAAGCCCAGGGTTAACATCACATACTTAGTGCTTCAAAAACTTTAACGCTCGGGTAAATATCTTATAATTTCTGTTTTCTTTCATGGATCATCTTCATATTTCATATACGCATTGCTCTAATGGTCCTCTACCGCCCTGTGCCAAATCCACGTTCGTCCTGCCCCCGCCAATCCCAGGGTCAAGGTCACATACGTTCGGTGCTTCAAAAACTTTAATGCTCAGGTAAATATATCTTATAATTTAATTTTTCTTTCCATTCACGGATCAACTTCATATTTCATATACGCGTTACTCTAATGGTCCTCTACCGCCCTGTGCCAAATCCACGTTTGTCCCGCCCCCGCCAAGCCCAGGGTTAACATCACATACTTAGTGCTTAAAAAACTTTAACGCTCAGGTAAATATCTTATAATTTCTGTTTTCTTTCACAGATCAGCTTCATATTTCATATATGCATTGCTCTAATGGTCCTCTACCGCCCTGTGCCAAATCCACGTTTGTCCAGCCCCCGCCAAGCCCAGGGTCAAGGTCACATACTTGGTGCTTCAAAAACTTTAACGCTCAGGTAAAAGAAAATTTTGACTTGGAATTTGGCCTCATTTATTATCAAAGCGATATGTGGGACATCCGTGTTCTATGAACACATTTTCTAGTTTATTAAACTTCACACATGCATAGAAGACGACCCAAAGGTATGTCACATGTAAGAATGACAACTCTTGCATCGTTAATTTCTTAGTTATCTCCCTTTGTTGTTTCGTGCACTGATTTCGTGTCCGGAGCATAACTTGAACACCCTTTGGAATATTTTCATGAAACTTCACACATGCATAGACCACAACCCTAAAGGTGTGTCACACAAGAATGACAACTCTTGCTTCACTAATTTTTTAGTTATCTCCCTTTGTTTTTTCCGTAACTGATTTTGTCTCCAGAGCATAACTCGAACACCCTTTTTTCAAACTACTTGTGTATCTGGGGAGGGGGATACACATGCGCTTGTCGACAAGCATCCATTTCTAGTTTATATTGGTTTACATGAAATATGTAACATAGTTATATTATTAAATGTACTTACATTTCTGAATCATACTCTGTTGACCATGGAATTCATGCTTATGAAAAACATATACCATTCCAGAATGTGTTTGTGTTGTCGCAACTAGGGACTTCTTATATTGCCTTCATTTGTAATTTATATCACTGTACGCGGCATGCAAGTCGAACAATTAACATACATATGGTGGATTAGTCAGAAACTGGCATGTGTATACAAATAGTTTAATTATTAATAGCCCATCTGCACTAACACTAAGACATATATTGATTCATTTAAGTTCAGTTCAGCATACATGTGCATGAGAAATAGAAAATAATATTTCGGATAGACCGAACACCACTTCCTGGCCTGCAAAATAAGGATAATGTACCAAATATGCGCATTTAGGTCGAGTATTGAATGGGAACTTAAATGGATTCCATGATTAGCGGTACACGGTCCCACAACTAAACACTCGGCTAGAAATAGAACGTGAACCGCTTAGTATACGTTGTTTTGATAATCGTGTTCAGCGATAGTGGTTGGTATCTTGACATTGTTTGTAATGTTACTGATCAAAATACACATGATAACCCTCTTGCTTGCTTTGCCGTCATGTTTCCGAGGTCAGTAATAAACATAAAGTCAGCAATGAGTAAGGACAAACTATTAAATGAATGAAGTGATCTAATGTTCGCTACATGTTCAAACAGGTATGTCAGATTCATATATTCATGATATTCATATCAAATATTGGTTGCATGGACTGTCATCTATATTACATGTTTATGTACACAAAGTGGTAATAACAGAACAGTGTACAACAGTAATGTAATGTCGACAATTCTAACTTTCGTTTAGTCTTATTTGGCCGTAAGTTCGCGTATAGATTAAATTGTCGCTGAAAGTGCATGGTAATGCATGAGACAAAATACGAAATGGAATAACACATGATACAATATGTTCAAATCTTAAGACAGATATATTATTACTAATGAGAGTTAGTAGAGGATATTACATTTTTAATCAAACAAACACCTGTACAGTCCCCAAGTCGTATGCTAAGCACAAAGTACACTGTAT
This sequence comes from Conchocele bisecta, assembly GCA_029237695.1. NCBI lineage: Eukaryota > Metazoa > Mollusca > Bivalvia > Lucinida > Thyasiridae > Conchocele > Conchocele bisecta. The sequence continues at coordinate 9,511,891 of CM055268.1, read as the reverse complement.
TGTAAATGTAAAACAGGTATGTATTACGGCTTCTAGTCATACTAAAACATAATATATAATACAAAATTATCATTTTATTCAGCTGCTACCGATATTATGTATATGGGGGTTTAGTTTCACTGCTACACATATTGTACGAAATGGCGGCCATTTTGAAAGTATGCAAATCATATTTACCTCAAACGAGTATTTAGAAACTTCCTTAGGCATGCCAATGGTTTAATCGTCGAAGCTGATCGGTTTGCTCTTGTCTGATATGTTTTGTGTAATACTGAATTCCAGAAATTGCTATTCCAATTTTACAGTGATGGATATCTTAAATATGCAAATTAATATGTGTATGTTCATTTTCATGCTTTTAGTAAGCTGTAGATCAACGAATGTGTATAAAATGTGTGTGATTTTTGAAGTTTTGAACGTGTATGTGGCACCGACATTGATAATAAAGTAATTTTTATATTTTATGAAATTCGTATAAAATGGCAGCCATTTTGGATTTACACACTTCTCTTGTTATCATTAAATTGGTTTATAAGCATTGTATAACATGTCATGTATCACCTATCAGAATTGCGTTTGCATTAACCATTCTGTGACTGTTCAAACAACGACATTGCATATAAATATCACAGAAACTGGATATGCATTTCAAAAGGTCGGCCATATTGTATATGCAATATTACACCTTTATACCACAAATGTTATGTTTTTGTTGCGTATTATTATTAATACCAATATGCTAAACACCTTGGGACTATGTTAGTTTTATATGTGTGTGTGGTGTCAACGCTTAATTGCTCATGCGTGCCTATTTCTTTAAATAATTCATAGAATTTGTGTAAAATGGCGGCCATGTTGGTTTCTGTACATCATATTCTTAATAAAATGGATTGATAAACATTTAGTCGTCTATGCTGTATTAAATGCCTGAAGTTTATGGGTATTTGTGCTTTTAAAACTGCTTCCACAACACGATATGCCCCTACATGTAGTAAAGTACTTTTTCATTGGCGGCCATCTTGTTTAAGCAAATTACTAGGCTTAAGCTACTACTTCTGGAGGTCTATTATGCGGGAATATATAGAGTATATATGTTTAGTCACATGGTAAAAAAAATCTTTGGTGCGCAGAGATGGTACTAAAAACCTTTTTTTATGCCGGTACGCCCAAGGTCTATAATAGATACCTAACCATCCTGGGTTATTCAAGTGACCTATTTTTTGTCCAGCCCGCTTGCGAAAAGCGAGACATAGTGATCACAATGACGTCCGTGCGTCCGTCAGTCAGTCTGTTTGTCCGTCCGTCCGGGCAAACGAGAGGGCACTTGTTGGGTACAAAAGTACCCAACTAATGCTCTCTCGTTTGCTGGGCAAGCTTTTTAGGGGTCTTATTGGGTAGGGTTAGTGTTGGGTATTTTTGGGTATTATTTAACATGTAAAAACCCAACAAGTATCCTACCGTAGGAACGTCCGTCCGTCCGTCTGTTGAAACTTCATATGCTTATTAGTCATCATCCATATATTCATGCTGTATCCCACTCATGCAGCCCCTGTGCCCAAGTTCAAGGTCAAATTTGCGTAAATTTTTTGTCAAAATTTGCATTAAAGTTTTCAGATACCTACTATCTCTGTAACCGTAAGTCTGATTTGCTTGAAACTTTGTATTCTTATTGGTCATCATCCATATATTCATTCTGTGTCCCACTCATGCGGCCCCTGTGCCCCAAGGTCAAGGTCAAATGACTTAGAAGTTTGCGTTAAAATTTCTGTCAAAATTTGCGTTAAAGTTTTCACATACCTACTATCTCTGTAACCGTAAGTCAGATTTACTTGAAACTTTGTATGCTTATTGGGCATCATCCATGTATTCATTCTGTGTCCCACTCATGCTGCCCCGGGGCCCAAAATCAAGGCCAAATGACTTAGAAGTTTGCGTTGTTATAAAATCTGCGTTAAAGTTTTTACATACCTTATATCTCAACAATTGTTGCTCCAATTTACTTCCAACTTTGAATACTTCCTTTTAATCATCCATATTTTCATTCCATAGCCTGCCCATGTGGTCCACATGCCCAAGGTCAAGGTTAAATGACTTTGACATTTGTATTAAAGTTTTTACATACCTCATAGCTCCACAACACTTACTCTGATTTACTTCCAACATCCAATACTTCTTATTCATCATCCATATTTTCATTCTATAGCCTGACCATGATTTTGAAATTTGTGTTAAATTATTTTTTACATACCTTATATCTCCACAACACTTACCCCGATTTACTTCAAACTTTGTATGCTTATTGGGCATCATCCATATATTCATTCTGTGTCCCATTCATGCTGCCCCGGGGTCCAAAATCAAGGCCAAATGACTTAGAAGTTTGCGTTGTTATAAAATCTGTGTTAAAGTTTTTACATACCTTATATCTCAACAATTGTTGCTCCAATTTACTTCCAACTTCAAATACTTCCTTTTAATCATCCATATTTTCATTCCATAGCCTGCCCATGTGGTCCACATGCCCAAGGTCAAGGTTAAATGACTTTGACATTTGTATTAAAGTTTTTACATACCTCATAGCTCCACAACACTTACTCTGATTTACTTCCAACATCCAATACTTCTTATTCATCATCCATATTTTCATTCTATAGCCTGACCATGATTTTGAAATTTGTGTTAAATTTTTTACATACCTTATATCTCCACAACACTTACCCCGATTTACTTCAAATAATTCTTTATTATCATCCATATTTTCATTCTATAGCCCACCCATGCGGCCCACATGCCCAAGATCAAGGTGAAATGACTTTAAAATTTGCGTTAAAACTTTTCATACCTTACCGTATATCTCCACAACCCTTAATTCAAACTTCAAATAAATATACTCTGAGACCATCAAATGCCTCGACGGGCTCGACATGCGGGCTGCGGCCAACTGGTTCAAAATACAGGTCATGTCTGTCAAACAATGGACGTACGTCCAAATTTCACATATCATAAGTTAGTTGAATGTCGCCAAACTTATCAGTAGCTGTCTTACATTGATAGCTAACCACCCTGGGTCATTTGGTAACCTTGATCTACTTTTCTCGAAATATGTTCATCAAAACTTGAATGTACGTCCAAAAGTTTGCATATCTCCTGATATAAGTTAGTCGGACATAACATTGACCCATAACCAAATTTTGTTAATATTTTTCATGATATATAGAACATGTTCTTAGGTACAAAATCACATGGCATGTCTCATATTATCGTGTCATTTCAGAGATAATCCGTGCGGTGGCCATCTTGTCCTCGTGGATCAGCCTGTCATGGTCAATGGTGGCCTACCACAAGGCTCTACGACTGTCCCACGAGGATAAGGAGAACATGTCCTTCATCGGCAATCTCTTCTACTTCCTGTGGCGAGCCTGCGAAATTGGCCCCAGAGTTATTGCCCTTGGACTGTTCGCAGCCCTTTTTGATGGCGTTGTGTTCTTTGTTGTTGGTGCTCACTGGATTGCCATGTCTGGTTGGCTATTTTGTCAGAAAACAAGATTTTATCATAACCGATGCGAGGAACGGCTATTTAATATAGTATGTGGGTATGTTTTAGTCTTTTGTTTTTTAAACGTTCGTGACGGGCGGACACGATACAGAATGCTACTATTCTACCTGATTATATACGCAGAAAACTGGGCGATGATTGGCTTCTGGTTCTATTTTACCCCAGACAAAAGTGCCTGGTTTTACCTGCCAACGATTATTGTAATGATTGTGGGCGTATGTCTCCAGATAATATTTCAGCTGATATACTACCGCTTTCTACACCCGCTCGGCAGTGGTCAAATCCCTTGTTGCCCGCCCTGCGGGAATTACACGTGCTTCCAGTCACTGTGCCATGATTTGGATGAAACAGAGGAGCAATATTACATTGAGGATGGCCCCCAACCGGCCGCCGTGTAGGCCCAGTAGGTACAATATGCTGGGGAACAAAACCTTGCCATGTCTCCCAGTTGTAGATCACAATTAGCCTGCATATTCACACTGATCAAGGTGCATGATTACGTGGTTACAACAACAACAACATCGCCCACTCCATTTATTTGATATTTTCATTAACATGCAACGGATTTTGATGAAATATGGCGCAGCAAATGCGTCTTCATGAGCTGCATTTGGTGGTCTATGGAGTTTGGCACAGACTTATGTCGTTTTTGCGAAGAATCGATGTCCGTGTCGGTGACACGGAAATCGATTCTTCGCAAAAACGACAGAAGTGTGGGCGAAAATACAGGGACCACCAAATGCACCTTAACAAGACGCGTTTGATGCGCCATATTTCATAAAAATCCATTATGTAATAGGGACACTATAAAAGAATACGTACTTTGAATCGGTACTTGTTGTTGTTGTTAGTACCACGTGATCATCCACCTAGCTGATGCAGTGTTCAATTAGCAGGGACTATGGGACCATTGGCCGATATTTGTTACAAATTGCCCCAAAATAAATTTTAAGAAGCCATAATACAAATTACATAGAAGCTACATGAATAAATTATGCTGAAGAAAGGCCATATCATGCTTAACCCTTTCAACACCACAGCCCTGTATAGTGGTATTGGCAAACAGTTTAGATCCAGATGAGCCGGCTGACACCGTATAATCCACAGTAATTGCGAGTCCAAACTGCAGTGGCATTGTCCATGGCAGTCACAGACTTTGTGATCTACCCTCGACGTCATATGTAATGGGTATAGTATTATAGTGATAATAATTATTCTCGTGTTCAGTTTGTCAGAGACTAATCACTATCATGTTTGCTGGATAAACGGTAATTAATCTCAGTGACTATTATATTTTAGCAATCATATTTTTAATTATGTGTTTTGTATCCATCAATTTACAATTTTACCATGTCTTGTATGTACACATTTAACTCTTACCGTGCTGAATTAAATTTTATTGTCTGCTTTTTATTTTCTATTTTTATTTTTTCTCATTAAACCATGGTTTGACAGCACTTTAGAATCATTTTCAATGGAAATGATTCTAATGTGCTGTCATACCATATTTTTATTGAGAAAGAAGGCAAAATATAAAGCAACAGCAGACGACAATTTTTGTGTCCAGCATTTTAAGGGTTAACTCTTTAGACTTACTGTAATAACTTTACATAACAGCGATGGCAGTTACTAGATGCTCCTGATGTTCAGATAGTAGAGTAATGTAAGGGGTCATGAAAATTGGATTTTTATGCCGATTATGTCTTGTGTCAGATATATAAGACCATAAAAAAAGTACTTTGGTTTTCAGATACCACTGCGTCAGAAAAATCCCTGCATGTCAGAGCACTTTATCGTCATGGACCAATAAAAAAAACATATGGTAAATTCGCCACATATTCGAGCAAAAACACTACCATGTAAAAATATGGTAAATCCAATGATTTTTCACTTCTAAAGATATATGTGAACCACATGTTCAATTGACATGCAAAATGCATCTGAGACGAGGATCTCGTATAAAAATATATAAAAAATCTGCTCTCCCGTACCACTTTCTGCAAGCCTTGTGTCCGAGAGCCAAAGTACTTTTTTTTTTGCCAAAACTTCTTTTAATGCGGGATTATGTTTTAAACCTTTTAGCTGCAGTCTTTTACCAGCAGTTACAGTTCATGTCATGTTCAGCACTTGGATATTTTTCTTCTATGTCAATTGTCCCCCAAAGCAATGTGTGGTAAATTAAATCGAGGCTGGCTTTGAAAAATACATGGTTAACCCTTTCTACACTAGAAACCTCTTTCCTAATATTTGCAAATGGCGTAGATGATGATGAGGCGGCTCGTAACGAGCCGTCTCATCAAGATCTGCACCATTTGTGGATAATTTTTAATTTTCACAAAATGACTCCTTTTCTGCATACTTGAACAGTCTCAAAATTAACAATAAATAGTTGACGTGTCCGTTACTTAGGGTTGAAAGTGGTACCTATAATTTAAAATAACTTTTTAAAGCAAAAGTAGAGTTTGTATCTGAATTTGTTCATACCCCATTCTCACCATGGTACATTTTTATCTTTGGATCGTTTGTTACCTGGGAGTTGAATTGAGTTATTGCCCATTATAAAAATAGTAAGATTATTACCTACTGATCCTACTGCTTTTGGGAGGGGACCAAGTGATTCTGGTCTGGCAAGGACCTGGCATCAGCTCAGGATTATTTGATTTCAGGGCTCAATATATAGATATTTTATCATAAATATTCAGTTCTGATTTTGGGATTTTCCCACCATTTGTACAAGTAATATATATGGGATTTAGTACTAAACCCATTTACCCGGCCTTAAATGACCTTAGTTGTTGATAGGCCGTTAAACACCAAGAAAGAAAGAAAGAAACAAACTCACGTGTGCACAATGTTTGATAAAAAACAGTTTTTGTCTCGCCCGCGAAGTCGGTGTCGTCGGTGTCGGTGTCGTCGGTGTCGGTGTCGGCGTCATCATTCAATGTTAAGTTTTCATGTTACGGTCATTACTTCAACACCTTATCAGCTACAGTCATCAAACTTTATACATACCTTTACTATGATATGTAGATGAATATAGGACTATTAAAAAAATTCCGGGCTCCAGGGTCAAGGTCAAACTATTTCTTTCTATGCTACAAACTGAACATTAATGCATGAAGACCCGTTTTCTCGTGCGCTCATTACACCTTACCTGTAGAGAGAACAATAGCCTTCTCCAGTTGAACACTTGTGCATGTGCAAGCATGTGCAAATTTCCAGATTTGACCACTAAATGTCCAGCTACTGGTAAATTATTACAGGTAATTTATACAGGTAAATTATTATACCTGGGTATTACATTTCCGTAAACGGTGTTGACAATATTGTGGCAATATGTGGACCTGTGCAGATATGATATGTAGATAAACCTTTTTTTTTTAAACTTTTTTTCCATTTTTAGCCAGGTTTTTTTTGGAGAAAAAAAATCCTTTTAAATTTTTTTTTTTTTTTTAATTTTTTTTTCCATTTTTAGCCAGGTTTTATTGGGAAAAAAATCCAGGCTATTGGATTGGCGAAAGCCAGGCGGGCGGGCTGCGTCCACAATCAATGTTAAGTTTTCTGTTTGAGTCCATTTCTTGTTACTGTACCACATAGGACCAACAAACTTTCACAGCAGGGTTGCCCACCACATATCACTATCCAACATGTTACCTTTTTTTGAACTTGACAGGTTTTATTGGGAAAAAAATCCAGGCTATTTATTGGATTGGCGAAAGCCAGGCGGGCGGGCTGCATCCACAATCAATGTTAAGTTTTCTGTTTGAGTCCATTTCTTATTACTGTACCACATAGGACCAACAAACTTTCACAGCAGGGTTGCCCACCACATATCACTATCCAACATGTTACCTTTTTTTGAACTTGACCCATTTTTTCCGCGCAGTCAATGTTAACTTTTCACGTTTACAATGTTAAGTTTTCGTGTTTAAGTCCATTTCTTTGGTACTGTACCACCTAGGACCACCAAACTTTCACAGCTTCATAACCAAGGGGTGCCCACCACATTCAACTATCCAACATGTGACCATTTTTTTTTACCTTGACCTATTATTTCTACGTAATTAACTTTCCATTTTCAAAGTTAACTTTTTAACGTACGTCTGGTTAAAGTTTTTTTGGTTAAAGTTTTTCGTTATACTATATCTCTGCAACTGCTTCGCCCATTACCTTGAAACTTCACATGGGTGTTTATCATCATCCATATTTTCATTCTACCCCCCAACCGTGCGGCCCCTGTGCCCAATTTCAAGGTCAAATTACTTTGAATTTTTTTGTTAAAGTTTTTTTGTGTACTATATCTCTGCAACTGCTTCACCCATTACCTTGATACTTCACATGGGTGTTTATCATCATTGTTGCACCTGCTTGCGGAAAGCGCGATCCTGTGCCCAATGTCAAGGTCAAATTACTTTGAATTTTTTTGTTAAATTTTTTTCGTGTACTATATCTCTGCAACTGCTTCACCCAATACCTTGATACTTGACATGGGTGTTTATCATCATTGTCGCACCTGCTTGCGGAAAGCGCGATCCTGTGCCCAATGTCAAGGTCAAATTACTTTGAATTCTTTTGTTAAAGTTTTTTTGTGTACTATATCTCTGCAACTGCTTCACCCAATACCTTGATACTTCACATGGGTGTTTATCATCATTGTCGCACCTGCTTGCGGAAAGCGCGATCCTGTGCCCAATGTCAAGGTCAAATTACTTTGAATTTTTTTGTTAAAGTTTTTTCATCTACTATATCTCTGCAACTGCTTCACCCAATACCTTGATACTTCACATGGGTGTTTATCATCATTGTCGCACCTGCTTGCGGAAAGCGCGATCCTGTGCCCTATGTCAAGTTCAAATTACTTTGACTTTTTTTGTTAAAGTTTTTTCGTGTACTATATCTCTGCAACTGCTTCACCCAATACCTTGATACTTCACATGGGTGTTTATCATCATTGTTGCACCTGCTTGCGGAAAGCGCGATCCTGTGCCCAATGTCAAGGTCAAATTACTTTGACTTTTTTTGTTAAAGTTTTTTCGTGTACTATATATCTCTGCAACTGCTTCACCCAATACCTTGATACTTCACATGGGTGTTTATCATCATTGTCGCACCTGCTTGCGGAAAGCGCGATCCTGTGCCCAATGTCAAGGTCAAATTACTTTGACTTTTTTTGTTAAAGTTTTTTCGTGTACTATATCTCTGCAACTGCTTCACCCAATACCTTGATACTTCACATGGGTGTTTATCATCATTGTCGCACACCTGCTTGCGGAAAGTGCGATCCTGTGCCCAATGGTAATTAAGGTCATACTGATTCTTGATATTAATGGGTGTTTATATCATTTGTTATCTGCAAAGCACTGCCCTCAACAAATTACTGATACTCGCAATGTTAATCATTCATTGGGTGCACAGCCTGCGGAAAGAAAAGCGATCCTGGCAATGTCAAGGTCAAATACTTTGAAGTTAAAGTTTTTTTGTGTACTATACTCTGCAACTGCTTACCCAATACCTTGATACTTCACATGGGTGTTTATCATCATTGTCGCACCTGCTTGCGGAAAGCGCGATCCTGTGCCCAATGTCAAGGTCAAATTACTTTGATTCTTTTTTTGTTAAAGTTTTTTCGTGTACTATATCTCTGCAACTGTTTCACCCAATTCCTTGATACTTCACATGGGTGTTTATCATCATTGTCGCACCTCCTGCTTGCGGAAAGCGCGATCCTGTGCCCAATGTCAAGGTCAAATTACTTTGACTTTTTTTGTTAGTTAATTTTGTATTTTCGTGTACTATCTCTGCAACTGCTTCACCCAATACCTTGATACTTCACATGGTGTTTATCATCATTGTCACACCTGCTTGCGGAAAGTGCGATCCTGTGCCCAATGTCAAGGTCAAATTACTTTGAATTCTTTTGTTAAAGTTTTTTTGTGTACTATATCTCTGCAACTGCTTCACCCAATACCTTGATACTTCACATGGGTGTTTATCATCATTGTCGCACCTGCTTGCGGAAAGCGCGATCCTGTGCCCAATGTCAAGGTCAAATTACTTTGAATTCTTTTGTTAAAGTTTTTTCGTGTACTATATCTCTGCAACTGCTTCACCCAATACCTTGATACTTCACATGGGTGTTTATCATCATTGTCGCACCTGATTGTGGAAAGCGCAATATCGTCGGCATTTTGGCATACGTCCGTCCGTTCGTCCGTGTGTCCGGCTAAAGTTTTTTGGTTAAAGTTTTTCCATCTACTATATCTATTTTTTTAGTGTCCATGCCTCGCCCCAAGGCGCGACATGCAGGCCACGGCCATCTAGTCTACAAAAAGTGGGTATAATTATGTTATCCAAGTGTCTATGCTTGGAAAAAACCTGGCCTTCGTGGCTTTGCCTCGTTTCTTGTTTTTAATTTGACCCATTTTTTCCGCGCAGTCGACTTAGCCATTTTCAATGTTAAGTTTTCGCGTTTACAATGTTAAGTTTTCGTGTTTCAGTCCATTTCTTTGTTACTGTACCACCTTGGACCACCAAACTTTCACAGCTTCATAATCAAGGGGTGCCCACCACATATTACTATCCAACATGTTACTTTTTTTTTAACTTGACCCATTTTTTCCGCGCAGTCGACTTAGCCATTTTCAATGTTAAGTTTTCGTGTTTACAATGTTAAGTTTTCGTGTTTCAGTCCATTTCTTTGTTACTGTACCACCTAGGACCACCAAACTTTCACAGCTTCATAATCAAGGGGTGCCCACCACATATCACTATCCAACATGTTACCTTTTTTTGAACTTGACCCATTTTTTCCGCGCAGTCAATGTTAACTTTTCGCGTTTACAATGTTAAGTTTTCGTGTTTAAGTCCATTTCTTTGGTACTGTACCACCTAGGACCACCAAACTTTCACAGCTTCATAACCAAGGGGTGCCTACCACATAAAACTATCCAACATGTGACCATTTTTTTTACCTTCACCTAGTATTTCTATTATTTCTACTATATCTCTGCAACTGCTTCACCCATTACCGTTATACTTCACATGGGTGTTTATCATCATTGTCGCACTCGCTTGCAGAAAGCGCGATATCGTCGGCATTTTGGCATACGTTGGAAAAAACCTGGCCTTTGTGTCTTTGCCTCGTTTCTTGTTGTCTAGTAGCATAAGGTCGTAAGTGCTATATACCGACTATTATCATATACTAAAACAATTATTGACAAGTGAGCCATAGAATATAATCTGATATTCTATGGCTCACTAGTCAATAATTGTATAATATGTTCGGGCCAGTGAAAATTGCTTTCTGGCCCAGGCTCGAGGTCAAGGCGGCGGGACAAGGCGAGACATTTGATTCCGCGGAATTCTTGTTGTGGTTGCTGTGCGTTTCCCGTTTTTTCTTCATTGTTTTTATATCACTGCAGAGTGTGTCAGGAAAATCTATTTTTGCTGCCATGCACATGCGCATGAGTTTTTAATTTAGGGGAAACGCTACTTCATGAAAAAATGCATTTTTATTGGATATGAAAAACAGAAACTGGTTTGTACTCAGTAAGAAACAGGAAACCTGTGTTTAAACATTTTCAAACTGGAAAACATGGATTTCATGGGCTAGTATACAGGAAACATGTTTGGACTACTTCACCTCTGGTTTCCGAGTCGAACGTGAACGCTTCTGTGTAACTAAGGGGCCTTGTTTCAATTTACTGTTTACTTTAATACTCAAAGACCTGTGATACATGTACATGATTTTATGGCTAATTTGTCTAAGTGACTTGTGGAAAACATGTCATTGCATTATTTATTCTTCAATTTAAAACGGTTTATAGTTTGCTAAAACTCTTGAACTACAGGGGTTATTTTCGCTGACAATTTGAGTAAGAGAAAAATCAATGAGTTTATTTGGAAAAAATTGATACATGTATATGTTTATATTTTTGATGAGACATTTTCCGAAAATATGTGCGAATCTCTCACTTTTATGCCCCAAAATGATCCCTTGTGTACTAGTTTGGTACTTCATTGAAAGTTATTTTGAGAACTGCAAATTGATTTTTATATCATAGGCACATGCTTATGTGTGTCTAAAGTGCTGTCAAACCATGTTTTTTTGTAAACGTACAATTAGAAAATAAACACTTCAACAACATTTAATTCAGCAATGTAAAGGTTAAGGGTTGCAATACAGCTCCTCAGTATGATATATACATGGGTATATATTGGGTGGAATCGGCTGCAAACCTGGCTGCTTCTGATTCTAAGATTAAACTGCATATACCCAGCTTGTCATAATTTTGTTAGCCAGGTTTTTTGAAAAAAAATCCAGGCTATTGGATTGGCGAAAGCCGGGTGGGCGGCGGGCGGCGGGCGGGCGGCGGGCGGCGGGCGTCCACAATCAATGTTAAGTTTTCGTGTTCGAGTCCATTTCTTTGTTACTGTACCACCTAGGACCACCAAACTTTCACAGCTTCATAATCAAGGGGTACCCACCACATATCACTATCCAACATTTTATTTTTTTTTTAACTTCACCCATTTTTTCCACGCAGTCGACTTAGCCATTTTCAATGTTAAGTTTTCGCGTTTACAATGTTAAGTTTTCGTGTTTAAGTCCATTTCTTTGGTACTGTACCACCTAGGACTACCAAACTTTCACAGCTTCATAACCAAGGGGTGCCTACCACATACAACTATCCAACATGTGACCATTTTTTTACCTTCACCTATTATTTCTACGTAATTGACTTAGCCGTAACTTTTTAACGTACGTCTGGTAAAAGTTTTTTTGGTTAAAACTTTTTTCGTTATACTATATCCTCTGCAACTGCTTCGCCCATTACCCCTTGAAACTTCACATGGGTGTTTATCATCATCCATATTTTCATTCTAACCCCCAACCGTGCGGCCCCTGTGCCCTATTGTCAAGGTCAAATTTCCCTTTGAATTTTTTTGTTAAAGTTTTTTTCGTGTACTATATCTCTTGCAAACAAGGCTTCACCCAATACCTTGATAAACTTACATGGGTTTTGTGTGTGATAATGGTTGTGGTGTTTTTTTTGTTTATCATTCAAATTGTTTTTTCGCACCTGCTTGCGGAAAAAGCGCGATCATGAGACCAATGTCAAAAGGTCAAATTATTTGATTTTTTTGTTAAGTTTTTTCGTTATGTACTATATCTCTGCAAAAACTGCTACTTCAACCCCAATACCTTGATACTTCACATGGGTGTTTATCATCATTGTTGCACCTGCTTGCGGAAAGCGCGATCCTGTGCCCAATGTCAAGGTCAAATTACTTTGAATTTTTTTGTTAAAGTCGTGTACTATATCTCTGCAACTGTTTCACCCAATACCTTGATACTTCACATGTGTGTTTATCATCATTGTCGCACCTGCTTGCGGAAACCGCGATCCTGTGCACAATGTCAAGGTGAAATTACTTTGAATTTTTTTGTTAAAGTTTTTTCGTGTACTATATCTCTGCAACTGCTTCACCCAATACTTAATACTTCATGGGTGTTTATCATCATTGTCACACCTGCTTGCGGAAAGCGCGATATCATCGGCATTTTGGCATACGTCCATCCGTTCGTCCGTGTGTCCGGTTAAAAGTTTTTTGGTTAAAGTTTTTCCATCTACTATATCTATTTTTTTAGTGTCCATGCCTCGCCCCAAGGCGCGACATGCAGGCCACGGCCATCTAGTCTACAAAAAGTGGGTATAATTATGTTATCCAAGTGTCTATGCTTGGAAAAAACCTGGCCTTCGTGGCTTTGCCTCGTTTCTTGTTTTAAATTGTAGCAACATAAACTTAATTTTTGGAATACAGACATTTCTCTTCTACATTATGGCTTAACTTCACATGCAATCTAGCATGTTACATGTACGTAATGACTTCATCATTTATTTATTTTTCCACAATAGTCTGTTGACAGGCCATTAAACATTATTAAATAAATAAATTCTCCACAAACGAGAAGTTAAAATGATAATAATTTGCAAATTCCTTATATACCAATTGTGGCCTAACCGAATACCATGTGATATTTATAAGTATGTATTACCTCTGGCTTAGTGTAAACATACTACTATGTATATGTTTCATTATGTGATTTTTGTATAAAAATGTATGTTCGTATCTGATCTAAGAATGGACTCTTGAATAAATAATATCAACAGAAAATCAGCAATGTTATCTGATGCATATATACAGTGTATATGTCAGAATTGGTGATTACAAATCTGAGCCTAATTTGTACATGTATATCATGCTCGGAGTTTTGTAGTGTTTGATTAGGTGAGGCTTACCTGTGATTCTATCTCGTCATGTGTAATGGCCATGATACTTTAATCTCGTCGGGATTCTAAGTTGGCCATATTTATAAGCAACTATGAGGTATTTTTCCCTGTAAAACATGTCATTGTTGGAGCTTAAAACTACTGGCAAAGCACTCCGTTACATCATTTTCAAGCTTCGCTAACCACGTATTTATCTGGAAAATTAAATACCTTGGGGCCCGTTTCACTAAACTTTGTACGTCTAAAATGTTCGTAAATGCAAATTTAGGATCGTCGGGAAAGTTCAATTGATGGATTTACATTTATTGAGCATAGGCTGCATATGCAGCCTATGCTCACTAAAAGTAAATCCAATAATTGTTTACAAGGAGCATTGTTCAATGTGAAATTACAGACTATCATAATTTTGCACTTACAAACATTTTAGTCGTATAAAGTTATTGTAAATATGCAGTTCTGATTTTGGGATTTTCCCCCCATTTGTACATGTACTTGAACATGTACATGTACTTGTACAGGTAATATATGGGATTTAGTACTAAACCCATTGACCCGGCCTTAAATGACCTTAGCTGTTGACTGGCCTTAAATGACCTTAGCTGTTGATAGGCCGTTAAACCTCAACAAACTAACAAAAACAAACAAAATTTGGTGAAACGGCCTCCTTTTTTTGCAGTATTTATTTCTTAACTATAGCAAAAAACTAACCAACTAATCTGACCCTGTACCCAAATCTCAAACTGGCTCAACCAGGCCAGACTCGGTGCATTTTTCTCAGTGTCGATATATAGAGTATCTTAACCCATACTACGCTGAATGAAATTTTGTCGTCTGCTGGAAATGTTTTATTTTCAATATTTTTCGATAAAAACCTGTTTTGACAGCGCATGAGAATCGTCTCCACTGGAGACGATTCTCATGTGCTGCCAAAACATGTTTTTTGTTAAGAATTAAGGCAAAAATGAAACGCAGCAGACGACAATTTTAGCAAGGGTTAAGACTGAGATGAGTGATAATTTCATGTGATCTTTATTAAACGAGTTTACTGATTTCATAAGAAACGAGGCTCTGCTGAGTTTCTTATGAAATCTGTCAACACGTTTAATACAGCTCATATTTCAAATTTATTACATAAGCACATCGTCATAATTTGAAGCTGTGCTGATTACCTAAAATATTTTCTGTAGTGGGCTCATTTGCATATTTATTGCACTAGTGTATTATTTTTATTACACTGTGTTATTCAACGGTGAAAGCCCATTTTATGCAATGAAGTTTGTTATAGTATAGGGTCAGTGCATTGCATGTGTGTATGCTTATCTGTTCTATTTTACTGACCAGCTTGGTATACAACGTTCCTTGATGTGATGTTTACTAATACTCATAATTAATATAAGACATGCCATGTGATTTTGTACCTTCGGACATCTGCGTAATTTCATTAAATAAGTTTACTAAATTTGCAATATTTTTCTTAAATAAATTCAAAAGTTCCACATGTACTCTGAAAATTTTGTCAACTTTTGACACCATTTACGGAAAATATTGTAAATTTTGTAAACGTATTTCATGAAATTACGCAGATGTCCGAAGGTGCAAAATCTCATGGCGTGTCTCGCATGTCTGTTGTGAAATGTGTACATGTATTACCCTAACTGTTAGGATGTACAAATGTTTGTTGTTAGATGTGTATGTGATCTTCCATAGTAACCAAGTATATGTTACTCATGCATATTTATGTACAGAGCAACCGCTCTACAACAGCCACCCATGGGAAGATGCAAAACTGGCTGTTGTAGAGACGTGGCTGTTGTAGGGAGGTTAATGCTAAATTAAATTTTGTCGTCCACTGTTTATTTAGTTTCTTTGATAATTACCATCAAAACATGCTTTGGCAACATTTTAGAATCATTTCCAATGGAAATGATTCTAAAATGCTGTCAAAACATGTTTTTACTGAGAAAGAAGGCAAAAGCAACAGCAGACGACAACTTTCGTGCTCAGCAGTCTAAAACTTAGATACAGAGGAAATCATCAATTTGGGATATAAAATAGCGGCTGTTACAGAGAGGGTGTTGTTGCAGAGAGGTGGCCGTTCAGGGAGGTTCGACTGTACATGTATCTTAACATACAAGCTGGTTTGGAAATTCTGCACAGTACTCAAGTAATATTGTATTTTAGATGGCTTCGGTAA
This sequence comes from Conchocele bisecta, assembly GCA_029237695.1. Taxonomy (NCBI): domain Eukaryota; kingdom Metazoa; phylum Mollusca; class Bivalvia; order Lucinida; family Thyasiridae; genus Conchocele; species Conchocele bisecta. Next base: position 9,495,846 of record CM055268.1, on the reverse strand, counting down.
TCAAATACCGGTACCCAGTCGTTGTTAACTTGCGTCAGAGTTCTGACGCACTATTTTTTTTATTTCTTGCGATATTTAGGTTTTTTGTTTTGCAATAACAAGATAAAACATTTTCTGATAGGATAGACTACTTTTGAGCAAGAAATATGTAATGTTTTGTTACATATCCTCAATAGTAATACATCATTAATATTGCATTTTAGCCATTTTCGAATACGAGCGAATTCGCTTGCTGGTACTTGATGTGCAAGGTAGCGAGCCGCGCATGCTCCAACTTAATCCTCACAAGAAATCATAATGTGGGTGGCAGGTGGGAGCATGCAATGGGTAATTTAACGATCGGGGTTCATCCTTACCGGAATCCCGACTGGAGACCTGGTTTGGCCCTCACATACGTCTTTGGCATTTTGTATGTGACAGTTGAATCTGGTTATACCCCTTATGTGAGTATTATGATATTCGTAATCCTATTTTAGGGGAAGGGGCCAAGTGACTTGTTGTGGTATGGACCTGGCACCAGGTCAGGTTATTCTAATTTCAGGGCTGAATATATTTGTTCTCAATGTAAATATTCCGTTCTGATTTCGGGATCTTCTCCCCAATGCAGCAGGTTAAAATGGGATCGAACCCGATTGCCCGGCCTTACATGACCTTAGCTGTTGATAGGCCGTTAAACACTAATAAACAAACAAACAAACAAACAAACAAACAAGAAATCATAACACTTTGTAGGCACACCGGGTTTTCCGAGAAAATGTGAGGTTTCGCATCCCGTACCCTAAATCCCTGGTCAAAGATATTTGCCAATCTCTGGTGGTTATTATGCCACCGGGTTTCGAAGAAACGGGTGGCATATAGTGTTTGGACCGTCCGTCCGTCTGTCCATCTGTCCGTCCGTCACACTTTTCGGTTAACCAATTTGTCAGTTTCTCAAATATCCTGCAGGTGGCATCTGCGTTTGACAGATGCATTTCTTGTTTTCATAATATAAATAAAATGGGACAACACGTACATGTATAATATATAATTTTTACATCAAGTGACTATACATACAAGTCATGTACTTGCATTCACATAAGTCATGCTGCCATTTTATGATTCTATTTTTGGAACATAATTTAATGCCATATTTTTGCCATATCATTGTACATGTAAATCGTGTTACTTGTCTGTAAACTGTTGTGTAATTCACTATTATGACCTCTAATTGGTCAATGGAGAATTGATGGCAATATATGAAGTATAATTTCCTACGTGTATTGTGGATTAGTGCGGCCAGTAGTGGGTGGCAGGTGGGAACATGCGGTGGGTAATTTAATTGTCAGGGTTCATCCTTACCGGACTTCCGACTGGCCTTACATGACCTTAGCTGTTGATAGTCCGTTAAACACTAATAAACAAACAAACGTCTTTGGCATTCAAATTGCTGACCTTTCAGACCATAGTTGGTGTTGATGATTGTACAATGTACAGCATCAGAATAAATAGTAATAGTGTCAAACCCTTAAAATCTTACTAAAACCAGTTTGCCCGGCCATAAATGACCTTAGCTGTTGATAGGCCGTTAAACACCAACAAACGAACAAACTGCTCTTGCTGCAGATACACAGTCTGGTCTGGATCTACACTTGCCACAGAGACAGTATACCATTGCACCTATATGTGGCTGTGACTGAAGAAATGGTGCTTATGGGATTTGTGACTAGTGTAGCTCCTGATCAGATAGCACACTCATGTAGCCTTATAATGATCTATATTGCATGTTAGAAGAATGGCGAACAGTGCAGATCCTGATCAGACTGTGCAGATGCACAGTCTGATCTGGATCTACACTGGTTGTGGTCGCAAAACACATTTGCATTTTCAATGTATTCATGTATATTAGTGGAAACGCCATAGCTACCCTAGGAGTACCATGATTTGATTGTCGTTAATAAATATATTTTTAATGTAAAGTTATTTTCACTTATTTTGCAGTCATTGTGCCTATACAATTTACAATTTAATACTGATTTTACATGGATGTTTCATTACTAGCATATTCTCGTTAGATTCAGAATAAATTTTAACTACATCCTGATTCTGTCTTGATGTTGACCTCTATACAGAAAATATAACGATTCTCATTTGAGATGTCAGAAAAGCGGACGTTAAACCCTATTCACTCACTCACTCACTCACTCATTTGAGACACACCTGATGATTTTGTACGCATGAACATGTGTGATTTATACAGAAACTGTATTTTCTGTAAATGCTGTCAAAAGTTCTATTCCACATTTGCTATGGAAATTTTGCTATCGTTTGACGTCGGTTACGGTAAATATTGTAAATATACATGTACTTCATGAGATACAACACATCTTCTTAGGTACAAAATCGCATGGCGCGTCTCATTTGTGACACAGACAGACACAACTCGTCTTATGACTTCACTCGTCTTATGGCATGTGTATTCAGATAGTGTACAGTTTGCCATTAAGTCGAGGAGACACCAGGGGGCCGTTTCACTAAACTTCGTACGACTAAAATGTTCGTAAGTGCAATATTATGATAGTCTGTAAATTTCACATTAACATTGTTTTCTTGTAAATAATTTATGGATTTACATTTATTTAGCATAGGCTGCATATGCAGCCTATGCTCAATAACTGTAAATCCATAAATTGAAATTTACAGACGATCTTAAATTTGCACTTACGAACATTTTAGTCGTAAGAAGTCTAGTAGAGTGGGTGGCAGGTGGGAGCACGCGATGGGTAATCATCGGGCTTCATCCTTACCGGAATCCCGACTGGAGACCTGGTTTGGCCCTCCCATACGTCTTTGGCATTTTTTATGTGAGTATTACGATATTCGTAATCCTATTTTAGTGGGAGGGGCCAAGTGACTTGGTGTGGTTATTCAAATTTCAGGGCTGAATATATTTGTTCTCGATGTAAATATTCCGTTCTGATTTTGTGATTTTCCCCCCAATGCAGCAGGTTAAAATGGGATCAAACCCGTTTGCCTGGCCTTACATGACCTTAGCTGTTGATAGGCCGTTAAACATTAATAAACAAATAAACAAAGAAGTTTAGTGAAACAGGCCCCAGTTGTGCTTATAAACAAGTGTATAATGTACATGTATATTCTTATTGAAACAGTATGCTGGCACCCCAGTAGACTATGTTTTTAAATAGGTCTGTATATGGCACCAATCAATATGATACTACGAGACGACCGGGTTGACGGTTACAATAATCAGATCGTAATTGCCACCGCCTAACAAAAGATCGACCATAACAGGAACATGAATGCGGATATCACCAAGCGCACCGCAAGTAGAACCGATTTCATAAAACCGCAAGCACCCGCAACAGTACAAAGTGCTGCAACAGTGCAAAGTACCCCAGAACAAAGTGCCCCAGCAAGTTCCGACGTTGTTTCAACTGCTGAAACTGATGCCCACGAGGCTTAACAATTAGGTCTTGTCACCCTTGTAGCGATCGGACTATTCACGCTTTGGTTTCATCCTGTTCCGTAGGAACTCTCGGGTGGCGAATAGTAGAAGACCGCCGATCGCGATGATTAAAGCCCAAGCATTCTCGGCAAGCCATCCACCTGTTTTTGATAATATAGATAGCAAGAAGGAGACGAGGCCACCTAGCAGCCCAGGCAGCGCGTCAGCCGCTTTTCCGGCTAATTTAGCCAGGAGACTGGCGATGGCTTTTTTACCCACTCCTTGCCTCAGCCAGCTGGCGTGGGTGCTGGCGCGGGCGCAGCCGCCGCACCTCCTCCCGTGATAGCTAGAACTAGGGTCGATATAGTCATGCTGAGCGCTGTGAGGATGCTTACTATTGTGATGCCCTGCTCTCTGAACAGCGTGCGAAGGTTCTCACCGAGTGTCGTGTCCTCATGCAGGACCCTCAAGATTGTTTCGTGGATCCAATTTACTTCGATGCGGAGTGCCTCACAGTTAGCCGAGGCAGCCTCCAAGCGAGCTTCTCATTCATCCCGCAACGACCGCAGACGTTCAGTGATCCGCTCGATATCTTCGCTATCGTCATGGGCTTCTTCCATTTTTCTTTTTTATTGTGCGATATGTTTATCCAGCGCCGTGAGTTTGGAGAGGTGAAGGACCAGTTCGCTCCGGTATGTCTGAAGGGCTTTGTTAAGTCCCTTGACCATTTTCGTCTATCTCATTTTCGCTGAACGTGGTCTCCATTGTGCGAAGAGCGCCGCTGACTACACGCGGGACCTCGCTGAGCTGGACCGTTTCTATTTCGTTGGCCGTCTTCGCCATCGTTTCGTCGGTATACTGGAGGGCTTTTACCATTTTTTGAGCAGCTGCGACCAGTCCTCAAGCACTCGGAAGAGGCGTTGAGGAACCGGTCCGGGTCGTTCTTGAACGTCAACAACTTCCAATTCTTGCCCCATTTTACCCACAAGACTCCTCTTTTAGTGTTGTGGAACTCCAACGTGTCCTTGATGCGGTATTTAGACACCTCACTCTCCCACCGTTTCACCCGAGACTCCGTTTCCCCGTGAGGCTCCAGATCATCCTTGGCGATCCACGCAGGAATCTCGGTATTGCCCGCCCATGCCGGAGTCTCGGCCCGCTTTCCCAACCTCGGAGGTAACATTGTCATTGTGCTGGGGACTGTTCACCTCGCTTTCACTATTCCACTGAAATCGACAGATGCGGACCGAACCGTCGTTCAGAACCTGGGCCGCGCCATCGTCAAGAAGACCCCGATACAAATTTCTGGTAATGAGGTGATATCGATCGACGATAGCGACGTCTACCATTGTTACCAAGACCTGTGGAAGACCGCGCAAGAGCGCGAAAACAAGGTCTATCAGGGTATTCACACCAGCAGAAATCGGAACGTAAACAGGCTTATAATCGGGGCTCGTGATAAGGCAGATAATGTTGTGAGCAACAACGCGATCGCGGCCGCTTACGGCAACCGTTTCTACATCCCACTCGACTTGAGCTGCTGGATGCCATACTATCAGAGTGCTTTGGCGGACCGCCTCGAATAAGAACTAACGTTCAACGACTATGGCCGAGTTCTCATAGCCACTAACATGGCATCGACATATTCGATCGACAATGTTTCGCTGGAGTACGACATGGTCACGATGCCTGACCTTGCGCGATTGATTAGACCGAGTTGATGCCAGATGACGAAAGAAAAAAGCGGTTCATTGTGGAATATTAATATCAATGTCCCCGCCCGCTCGATGAAAGGCATACTGATGCTGTTCTAGGAGGCCCGGTTCACACTCGGGGCTAGAAAAACCGACCAAATTTTATAACACCAAAATCACAAAGGTCGAGGTGACAATCGAGCTGGAACTGTCAGAACGATAGTCGGTACAAAAGAAAACAGCTACTTCGGAGCGGCACCAACGGCTCGCTGCACTGGTTGCAGGGGGGCAGGTCGAGCAGTATCTGGGGCGACGTGTCACAGCTAACCAGGTTGATAAGATGTCTGACGCAGAGATTTAGAAGTGATATGCCCGATACGAAATGCGGCTAGGCGCGGTGATGACAAAAACCCTAGGGGCGGCAGCCATTCAGCTCTACGCATCGGCGGCGAGTACGTATCTGCCAATCCAGAATCAATCGGGATTGGTCGACGACCTCGAGACTGACCCATTTGTTGGACACGCTAAGATCAGATTTTTGCGTAATTTACCACAAGTTTGGCGTCTTCTTAGCACCGCTGACGACTGCGTTGACAACAGTTAAGCACTGTCAATTCGGACATGTGTGCTCAGAAACTGTTGACACACGACACACCTGCGAGTGACAGCTGGAACCGCAGCAGCAGCTCCAGCAGCAGCAATCTCCGATTGCACGACATAACAACCCAAACAGACAGGCAGCGGGGTGGGCAGGGCCCGCTGCCCGGAAAGCTAAACAAGATAAAATACTCGCCAAGCTTCGAGAGGCCAAGCAGTGCTTAGTTGTTCTAGCAGCTGCCGCTGCGGAAGAACGCCCGAAGCAGTTCTTTCGGAAGAACGCCCAAAGGCAGTTCCAGCAGTTGTCGCTGCGGAACAGGCGCCGACCTGGATAATCCCGTGGGTTGTTGGTGCTCTGACAGTTGCAGGTGCTCTGTGGGTGTCCCGCAGCAACAGCTGCTGGAACTACCTTTTGCGACAACCAGATGCGGTTACTTCGGAATTTGCTGTTCCGAAACCGATTGCGCCCCATTTAAACACTTATCACGACCCCTTTCATATGCAGTAACTTTATTGTTATCACTATAAGCAATGACTGAATACGATGGTAAAGTGATAGTGAAAGCGGTTTATCACGCCATGGTTATATCGAGCCTCAGTATCGGGTTTGCTCGACAATCAAAGATCGTCTTCGGAGGGCCCGCCCCCAAGTTGAACATGACGGCGAGAGACGTAGGTCTCATGACCTTAGACGTAGTGGCCACAGTTGGGACCCGAGATCTAGTTAAAGCCGGAATTCTACTGGCTATATATGGAAGTAACAAATTAGTAATGGCTTCGATCTCAATGCTCGTCGGTGGTGCGGTGGTGAACGCATTGGCATTCAGAGTTAGCAACTTATTATTCTCGAATCTTCGAAGCTCGGACGCAAGCGCCACGATTTAGCTGTAGAACAACTCCACAGCGTACACGCAGCATGGTCCCGAAAACGAACCGCCCGTCTGGACTGGATCAACGAAGATCTTCGCCGCGAGAATCATGCCGTGCAAACTTTCCGGAACGTCGATGACGCCATCCGCGAATACGCGCGGGTATATCCGCAGAAAAACAAAATCTAGCGCCGCTGGATCCCGAGCCCCAGCTTTCAGACTTCTCCGCGCCGTCAGATGCCCAAAAAGACCGCAAGATCGCATTCGTCATCGTGGGAATTGTTGCGACAGGCCTCGTCAGCTACTATATACTATTGCAAAGTAATAAGCATAACTTACGAATCAATAATAATTAGTTACCGGACGATCTGGCAAATGCATGTTGGAGACTGTTCGATCTACTTGAATATCTTGCAGACGATGGACACACGCAAGCTTAACATTCGCCTAGTGCACAAACTTAACGTTCGCTTAGCGAACATATACCACAGCCCACGCGGCTACTGGAAGGGACTCGCAGCCATCAAGAACCTCGCTGCAGGCCCAAGAAGCAGGCCATCTGGCAGATCTATTTGCCCGCGCCGCGCAGTATTCCACGCTCGAAATTCAACGTGCCGGTGCTGAACGAAGTACACCAAGCCGACCTCCTGTTTCTCCCTCACGATCGCGTCGGTCGTAATACGTACACGTACGCCCTAACAGTCGTTGACGTAGCGAGTCGCTATAAGGAAGCTCAACCACTGACCACGAAAGAGGCCAAGAAAGTGGCCGAAGCTCTTTCACGCATATACAAGATGAGCCCTCTCAAATGGCCGAATCTTCTCCAGGTCGATCCTGGCGGCGACTTTATGGGCGCGGTCTCTCGGCTGTTGGAGAAACACGACGTTTCTGTCAGGCGCGGCCGCGTCGATGTCCACCGGAACCAGGGGATTGTGGAGCGGCTGTTCGGACACCAATATGCCCAATAGCTTGTAGACCCTGATACACGATGAACTGAGTGGGTGACCAGGCTGTCCGTCGTGGTCTCTGCACTGAACGTCGAGACGACCAGATTGATTGGTAAGAAGCCCGTGGATGCCATCAAGGCGAAAACGATGTCACACAAGCCCTCTGCCGTCTCGCGCGGACTACCCATTGGTTTAGCGGAGCAAAAGCTTCCATTTGTGTATGAGTCTCGTCAGAGTCGGTCAGTTACCCCCGTCAGACTCTCGTCAGAGTCGTTCAGTCAGTCCGTCATAGTTGGTCAGTTACCCCCGTCAGACTCTCGTCAGAGTCGTTTGGTCAGTCCTTCATAGTAGGTCAATCAGTAACTCCCGTCAGACTCTCCTTAGAGTCGTTCAGGCAGTCCTGCATAGTCGGTTGGTCAGACTCTCTCCTTTTTCAGTCCTTTTTTTTTACCTATCTATAGGCTCGGTGTGTACCCCGTCTTCCATCACTCTCCTCTTGTCGTAGTACGCCGACAACCAAACTTCTCCTGCTTGTACGTCTTCATCACACCGTTAACTATTCGGAATCCCATGTTCTCCACCATGTCACTACTCCCTTCGATTGTGCTCTTGTACCACCCCCACGTCAAGTCGTACGATCGCCTCGACATTCCCTTGGCCGAGTGCTTAGAGCTTCCGTCACCACTACCCCCTCGTAGTAGCACTTGTTACATAGAGCGATAGCTCTATCCCCCTGGAATTCCAGCTTGAACAGTCCAGGAGTTCTGTTGCTCCACCCGTCCCACGCCAACCACTTGACCGTCGCCTTATTGAACTTTCTCTTCATCGTCTTCCTCACCACCTTCTCCAGTGTCTTCTCTGACACCGCGAAGTACATGCTGTCAGTGTCCATTTGTATAAGTTCGAAATATCCGCGATCCACGTATTTGTCCAAGAAGTAGTAGTAGAAATCCAGCATCCGGAGCTTGGCTAACTGGTAGACCGCTATGCCACACTGGAACGGTCTGTTGATCACCACTCGAGGCTTCCTGCTCGATACCTCGTAAGCCTCCAGACCGTGCTCCAGATACCACTTTAGCAGCGGGGAGTATATGATTATCTTCTTAGCGGACAGTGCCCCCACTAGCTTTCTCTGACCTTCGATCCTAGTCCTCCCGGTCCTGGTCAAGTAGTCCTTCATGTGCTGTGGAACGACTTCTTGATTTATGAACAGCGGCGACATTTCCGAGGACTTATCTCGCAACGTTTCCGGGACCTCGTTATCCAACTCCAAATCCGAACCACTTGTCACGCCTGACCTTCCTCACGAAACAGTCTATACACGACTGCCTTTCTGGGTCGTCATACGTCCATATCTCCTCCTCCCCGCTCGGCATGTCCTTCGACAGGGTCGACAGATACAGCGCATTGACATCATACCCCAGCACCGCCTTACACTTCTTCTCCTCCCGATTCCCTACCTGACCCGCTCGTCGACCTGCCAGACTCGGCGTATCTGGAGAACACTATGGACGGACCAAGGCTTCCTTCATCATCGCGTAAGTCTCATCCTTCGGCGACACAGCTCGGGTGTGTGCACCTCCCTATCGATTGTCCCGCGGAGCTGGTACTGAAGGGAAATCCCCAGCAGAGACACCGTGTCCCTGAGTATGTCCACACCCCTCCCCCTGTAGAACTCCGTCATTTTAGTCAGGGCCTCCAGGAACTGTCCGACGTCCATGTCGTTGTAGTGTTGCAACCATTTCTGGAACGTCTTCATCCCCTTTTCTCGGAATACCTTCTTGCACTCTTTCCACTCCGACATCGACAGTAGGTACGCACCCATCAACTTCGAGTACCACTCGGTATAGTCCGGCAACCCCGGATGGTCGAGCTTGTCCGCGCTATCGAACCACTCGTGTTGGAAGTGGGACCGTTTTGCAGTCGTACGCCTTAACCTACCTGTTGTACGTGGTATCGGGTCCCAGCTACTGGATGATGTCGAGAAATCTAAACTATGGGGTAAACAGGAACATGGTCGTGCTCGTCTTCTCCCCGACCATCACTTTGGTCACGGTGGCTGCCTGCTTCTCCCCAGGTAGCGTGTGGTCAGATTCATATCCACTGGACGATCTTCGCTTGCTGAGGCTTCGACAGCATCTCTATGTCGGCCGGCAGATACTTCTTCCTAACCTCCTGCCTGATGACCTTACCTCTCCTCTGCAGCTCCGTCACGAACTTCTCGACCAGCTCGTTTGGATCTCGTTCGCAGATGTGGGTAATACCCTCATGCATCGTATCCTCCAACGACACCGATATATTGTAACACCGCTCCCAATGTACGGGCCTCTTTTATGGGCCGCTATATGGGACGGGAAACAATTATTTGTGGGTCCGGTTTGTCAGGTTGTCGACCGAGAGGTCATGGCGCAAATTATTACACATGGGCAGGTATTCAGTTCAATGTTTATTTAACATGTACACGCGCAGGCCTACACAGTACACATTAGATCAAAATACATGTCTTAATATGTGGAAACGAGGCAGTCACCTAAATCACACAAGTTTGGTAACCTACATCCGTAGTGTCGGATGTTGACAATTGGAATGTGGCCACATGGGAAAACGGAGCGAAATGTTATACAAGTTTACCTCAACAGTTTCTTTGGTGGACATATTTGTATTAATGGACTAAGGCGGTAGGAATTTACTGCAGCGAATGTATTGGGCCAAGATAGTATGAAGTTCTAAATAATGCCGGTGGTAATAGGTCTTATCGAGGGTATATACTATTCAGGCTACGTGTCCAGTTTGAGTGTTACAATGCCACTCACGATATTTCCGGAGATTCGTCCTATATACCCACAAACTCACGGAGACCGCTCGGGCATGCTCCGACCCTACTTCGTGTAGAATCGTAGCTAGCACATTCGGCGACGTGTCGTCATTTGTGACGTAATATTTAGCCCTTGTATTACCAATGGAGAAGACCGATGGTATCCGAACCAATTCTCAAACCCGGAAGCATTAATGAATTCGTCAATTTGCGATGAATTATTATAAACTACAGGTACACAACTCAATATAACCACCTGTGAGAGATAGTGCACCTTCCCACCTTTCAAGTGATTACATATAAATATGACTTCCCATATCGGATGCCCTCAATACTTCAGAAATAATGAGTGATAATGCCTCGTTTCCGTGTAAAATGAGTGGGTGGGGAAAGGTAAAGCGACGTTTGAGATGGCTGGCGTAACAATATGGACATGCTCGACCTCGTAAGTCAGGTCGTTCGTATGTCTCGAGGCCTTTAACTTGTCGAGATACGCCTCGTAGACTATCTGGTGAGGGTACAGGGTCGTCTCCTCCTCGGGCGGTGGTGGCGGGTCGCGGGGATTCCCCTCATTCAACCACTCGCACTCCCTCTTCACCACCAACTCTTAACCCGACTCCCTTATCTTGTCGTCTTGGATGTTCGTCCTCATGTACAGCGATGACGCGTTACCTCTCCTGCAATGCCTCAGACACCCGTGCCAGTAGCATCCGTGGAACTGAAACACGGTCTTTGTCTCATGACAGTAACCGTTGACCGGATCGCCGGCCACCCACCTCTCGCCCTCATGACCGCATCTCGCGTGATGTATGTGCTTTCCCACCCTTTGCTCTTCTCTGCTCAACCATTGAATCGACATCGCACTCACTGACCACTTGGGGTAGAACGCCTTCTTGTATGCCGTCTGCGGTCTGTATCTTCTTGCCCGGACATATCACATATCACTTATTATTCCCACCCATGCAGGTGATCGCGTGCCTGTGCATGTTGCAAGCCTTTGTGAACCTCTGCTGACATCCGGTGCACCCGTACTCGTTAGTCATCTTGCGAAGGTTCTTTACCAGGAACGAGTGGCCCCCGAACAGAATACATTCCCTTCTTTTGTCTTAGCTAAACGGGATTTTTCCCCGCTCCCATGAGGAGTTGTTGCTCACCGACAATCATCTTCACCTCGACCGATATCCAACGAACGAAGGTCCATTTCGTGTTTGTTCTATCAACTTTGTCGATCTCCATTCGACCTCTCTCTCTATCGGGTATCCAACTCTCAGCTTTGGCGATCTCGTTTCGCCACGGACTATCGCGAGAGGTCTTGTGAAATTTCATCGTGTCGTCCGTCTCGATATTCCTAATGCGATACGAGCACGAGTACCGGAGGTAGAACGCCGTGGTCATCTCCGGACGTATCTTATCCATTATACGGTCGGCAATCTCACCGTATATATCCCTCTCGAACGTCCAGATTATTTTCCTCCTAACCCTATCGACGGTCTACCTCGCTTCGGCCTCTTCTGCCAAAATCCTGGGGCCCTCCTCCTTCACCGCCCTGACTAAGTCTCTTATAGTCCTGTGGGAATTCCCCCATCAGGCTTTGGTATATTATGTTGTATTCCATCTTTCGGAGTGCCTGCGCGAGTGCCCTGTGATCCTCTTTAACACTGTGCGCGGAAGCAGTGGCACGCAGACTAGCCGTCGTCTCTTTCTCCAATTTCTCGGAGAGCACTTCCGGTTCGGCATGTAGTCTACCAGTCAAAACAGCACGCTGCCGCCTCTCCTCTCGAACTGCGTCCCGCGCGTCACTTATCCTATTTCCTATGTCCTTCTTTAGTTTCAATCCTTTTAGGGAAATCCCCCCCCCCCCCCAACTCTTCGCTGCGTTATGGTGAGTATAACCAATGGATGGCTTAGTTCTAACAGGTTGTAAAAGGCGGCGGATGCCAGTGACTATGATAGTGGTATATCCTAAGGGTGGCCTTTCTCTAAAACGACTTGCGATGTGGCAGGCTAGGTATGACATGCTAGGTATGGTGGCTATGATAGTGGTATATCCTAAGGGTGACGTTTCTCTAACACGACTCGCTATGTGGCAGGCTATGTATGGCAGGCTAGGTATGCCTGCTAAGATAGTGGTATATCCTAAGGGTGACGTTTCTCTAACACGACTTGCGATGTGGCTGGCTATGTATGGCAGGCTAAGTATGACTGCTATGATAGTGGTATATCCTAAGGGTGACATTTCTCTAACACAACTTCCGATGTGGCGGGTTCGGTATGACAGGCTCGGTATGGTGGCTATGATAGTGGTATATCCTAAGGGTGACGTTTCTCTAACACGACTTCCGACGTGGCTGGCTAGGTGTGACATGCTAGATATGGCAGGCTCGGTATGGTGGCTATGATAGTGGTATTATAACCTAAGGGAGGCCTTTCTCTAACACGACTACAGACGTGGCGGTCTCGGTATGACGGGCTCGGTATAGAGTCGGGAAATACCCGGGAGGGAAATACCATATTCTCATGTTTTTGGCGATAAAGTTGAGCCATACCCCACCCGCACCCCCCTTGGTGATTTTTCTTTTTTAAAAATTGTATATGTATTTATATAGTGATTTTTCAAGCTCGTATCATTTTGACTCCTATAAACTACTAATGCTGACAAATCATGTTTTTACTTTAAGAGGAGACATATAACACAGCAGCAGACGACTATATTCGGTTCCCGCACTCTAAGGGTTAACCCTTAGACTGCTGATACACTTGAAACAACATCAAAATAATAGTTGGATCATTTGAACATACATCATGTACATGTACCCGTCAATGTGTATTCCGAAATGAATGGACGGGTTAACGAATGGTTTATAATATGTGAGTATTCACTGTATGTGCTGTAAATAACGTATATGCCTATCAAGCGCTTTATTTTATTTCATCAAATTCCAACGAGTTCGTGTCGTATTCAATTATATACTATCACAGACTGTAATACACAGGGGAGATAACTTGGTGACGTATCTCCACAATAACTGCCCAGTACGTTTGTTGCATTGCTTACCATCCGGTCATGGTCAGCCATGGTCAGCTCTTGGTCAGCCATTATGACACAATGTGAACATTACTCAAACTCACATGCTCATAATCATGTTATACTGATAGTTGAGGCCGAGTTATTCTGAGATTCAACTATAAGACTGCAACACTTATTGTCCCGTTCATTTACTCCTAGATAGATAGCATGGTAAATTCCGTGGACTATTACATAACTAAACTAATTGGTATTGTTTAAACTTGTAACATGTTAATTAATGACAAGCACTGCAGATCCTGGCGAGACGGCTCGTTGCAAGCCAGCTCATCTGTATTTTCGTGTGTATATATTATCTTTACGATATGTTAATATTGAAATGATTAACCCTTAGACCGCTATCTTAATTGTTTTGTTGTCTGCTGTTTATTTTCTATTTAACATTTGTATCATCAAACACATACTTTGACAACACTTTAGAATAATTTACAACATGCTTTGACAGCACTTCAAAATCATTTCCATTGGAAATGATTCTGAAGTGCTGTCAAACCATGTTTTTATTGAGAAATAAAGCAAGATACAAAAACAACTAAAAGCGGTCTAAGGGTTAAGGTTGTTTTGCTTCTGGCTCTACATATCAGAGTGGTAAGTAGTTACAGTACTTCGCGTCTTTTGTGTTTGCTTTCAAGTGTGTTCGAGGAATAGTTATACTCAACACCGAATGTATATATAATGACCGAAATAATAAATATGGCATCGCCATTGTTTACTCTTACTGTTGTATACAACGTGCGTGATCACGTGGTTACAACAACAACAACGTCGCCCACAACGACAGAAGTTTGGGCGAAAATACAAAGACCACCAAAATGCAGCTTAACAAGACGCGTTTGATGCGCCATATTTCAACAAAATCCGCTACGGAATAAGGACAATATAAAACTAGAGCAGCTTGAGCTGCATCAACGGTTTGAGCCTCAAACATTGATTTCATGTGTAACTAAGCTTTAGCCCAAGGTGTAAACTATCGGTTGCAAAAAGAATTTCTGAAGTTTTAGAATGAACAGTCCAACATTATCACACCGATGTGGGGCCGGTTAACTTAGAGGTAGAGCGATGGACTCGGAGCGAGGGATACCGGGTTCGATCCTCAGCCAAAGTTTTAGCTAAAGGACTGAAATATCGACTACATCAAAAACAATTGAAATCGAATGATAAATAACGAAGCTGACCACATCCGTTTGCTCTATTTTGAAAACTTGAAAAAATACGTTCATCTTTGACATAGAATAGAGCCGTAAGTAGTCAAGATATAGCTCTGAAAATTATCATCTTTCATGCGGCTGACACTCCCCTATCACCCTGGCAAGAAATTATGTTGCCGACAGTACTGTACAAATTGGAAAACGTTTGTAAAGACCACCCGTTATCAGCCGAAATTCGGCAAAATCGTTGAAAAGTATGTACATTTTTCAACTTCAAATGCATCTAACTCTTTTATTTGAGCAGATAGCCGAATTTGTCAGCGAATTTGAGATAGAGAATTTTGTCACCTTTCCAATGCAAAAAGAATTCTTGAAATCGGTTCGAAAATAAGGAAGTTATAGGAAGTATGACGTCACTTCCGTTTTCGTGGAAAGTAGCATTAAAATATATCTGAAAATCTCTGAGTCTCTGCTCACACTTGATCCGTATCGGCATGCAAAATTTGAAATCGATCCGACCAGCGGTTTTGTGTAGATGGAGGGAGCCCTTAAGTCAGCGGATGATTATTTTTCGATAGTTATCGCCCTTAAATTGCAGTTTACGCCATTTGTAAATACACCTAATAAAATTAAATATGTGCAATATTCCGCCAGTGAAGTTTTCGTTTGTTTTTCACCATAGGCCTGGCACAAAGCGGGAAAGTTTTAGCTAAAGAACTGAAATATCGTCCGCAGCAAGAAATTTTGAAATATATTTATAAATAACGAAGCTGACGTCACATTCGTTTGCTCTATTTTGAAAACTTGAAAAAAAGACGTTCATCTTTGACATCCAATAGAACCGGAACTAGTCAAGATAGAGCTCTGAAAATTATCATCTTTTATGCGCTTGACACTCCCCTATCACACTGGCAAGAAATTATGTTGCTGACATTACTGTACAAATTGGAAAACGTTTGTAAAGACCACCCGTTATCAGCCGAAATTTGGCAAAAAATCGGCAAAATCGTTGAAATATATGTACATTCAACTTCAAATGCCTATAGCTTATTTGACAAGATAGCCGAGGATTGTCAGCGAGTTCGAGATAGAGAATTCTGTCAGCTTTCCAATGCAAAAATATTTTTTGAAATCGGTTGGAAAATAAGGAAGTTATAGAAAGTATGACGTCACTTCCGGTTTCGTGGAAAATGACATTAAGAGATTTCTGAAAATCTCTGAGTCTCTGCTCACACTTGATCCGAATCGGCATGCAAAATTTGAAGTCGATCCGACCAGCGGTTTGGGCTGTAGACTGAACGGCTGAATAAAAAAAACCCCCAAAAAAACAAAAAAAAACAAAAAAAAACAACGAATACAATAGGTTTTCGGCGCAGCCGAAAGCCGCCTCAAACCTAATAATTCTTACTTTGAATCAGATGGATTATGGAAGTTTCAGTACTTGTTGTTGTTGTTAGTACCACGTGATCATACAAATATCAGCGCAAGTAACGGTAACTATATTTTGACTCGCCTTCATGTTTGTGACCAGTACAAAATGCACACAGTTCGCGCTATCAATGCTGCGTACTTATAGTTGTTAACCCGTAGACCGCTATGCACAACAATTGTCTGCTGTTGCTTTATATATTGCCTTATTTCTCAATAAAAACATGGTTTGACAGCACTTCAGAATCATTTCCAATGGAAATGATTTTAAAGTGATGTCAATTCATGTTGTAAATTATTTTAAAGTACGTACTGTCAACATTTTTGTGGTGATAAAAATGATAAATAGAAAATTAACAGCAGACGACAAACATTAAAATAGCAAAGACTAATGTATCCATCCATGAAGTACTGTCAAACTTGTGAATAAAGGCCAGCCACGAGAAGAGAAATATCTGACATTTGTTCACAGGTGGTCTTTGTTCACAGGTTCATTTATGTAGTAATTGAATAATTGGGAAAACAAAAGTGTGGCTACTCGACCTTGCACCAGTTATATAAGTAAACATCGGCAGACCGGCTGGCATTCGCCGTGCTATATTCACGATGAGAGCGTTGGTACTAATTGTGCTCTTTGGGTTTATTCTCGGAGCCTCGGCTGGGTAAGTTGCATGGAGTACTGTCAAACTTGTGAATAAAGGCCAGCCATGAGAAGAGAAATATCTGACATTTGTTCACAGGTGGTCTTTGTTCACAGGTTCATTTATGTAGTAATTGAATAATTGGGAAAACAAAAGTGTGGCTTCTATAGACGGCTATTCGGAGGCAACCTTTAGCAGTTTCAACTGTAATCGAAATTTTTGGTAGAATATAGGGGCTAACTGGTAGCCTCCTTCTTCCACTGACCCTTTCAGTTGTTTACTCACGAACAAGAATAGATATAGTTGGCGAACTTATTTATATATGTCGGTTTTGTGGTATGTCGGGCTGAAAGGCTTAATGGTAGATACATATATTTGAACCAGTATGCAGAGCTCCAGTCAAGGCCCGTCACGGTAATTTGATAAACTTTGGGGGGAATTTTGTTATATCTTCACCAAAAATGGCAAGTTGGGAGTTCTTTAGAATCGTCTCATACCAAAAATGTCAAGTTAGAAGTGCTTTAGAATGGTCTCAATGAGAACTCCCAACTTGCCATTTTTGGTGAAGAACTAAGAAAAATACGTAGAATATTTGGTAAAATTACGCATCTTAACTGGAGCTCTGGTATGTATGCGTGCGTGTGCGTGTCTGTGTAATTTTGTCGCGCCGGCTTTAGCCGGCACTTTTTCTGATTTATATTCCACAGCCACACACTTAACATATATCAATTTAAGTTATATGAAATTTACTCCAACATTACGTTTGTGGAGGTTAATCTGTTTCATTTCACGGAACTTCTTGATATTTCACTCATGTATTCCTCTGGGGGTCGTTTCACTAAACTTCGTACGACTAAAATGTTGGTTTAAACATATTTTATTTGTATATTATTTACAAGTAAGGCATCAATCATACTATATACAGAATTATACAAATGGGATTGGATTGAAAGCAATCTTATATAAATCCTTTCCCTGACATGTAACTTGGTATCACAGGCTGCAAGAGGTTTTCCATAGCAAACATAATTAGTACTGCCATTAGCATACAATGGGATTTTATTCTTGCTTTATGCCCATAGTTTCTGCTTCCTGCGATACCCGGTAGATGGATTGTAGATGACAATATGTAAATATACATACATTGACCAATACTTTTAACAAAAAAAAGAAAAAAGGAAAGACAACTATTTTAGTTCGCTATTATCAAACAAAAATAGAGAAAAAAATAGAGAAAAAAATAGAGAAAAAATCCACTGCAGCAGTTCGAGAAATACAAATTATGTTCGCACACCAAACCACCCACGCCCACATTAAGTCTTGGTTGTCGTGATGATGTACAAATGCAGACACGGTGGAACCCCTCCACACCGGACACCCTGGAACGTCCCCAGGGCGTCGGGCATAGAGATGCTCCACTGTAAATCAGTCATATGACCACTCCAACACCTCTTTACATGCTTTGCAATCCCGAACAGACTGTACCATCAGATACAAATACAAATAACACCCACCAGAATTACACACACAGTCATTTACAATGTGTCCGGCTTACTGAGGTTCCACCGTACCGTTCAAAAGCGACTTGTATTCTCTATGTACATTCTTACAGCTGTAAATATTGTTTCATTAGTAGGATCGTCCAGTTGTATATTACCATAGCGTATAGTATGGAGGGTCGGTTGACAATGTGCGTGCATATAATCTAGTAGTTGGTTTCTATGTAGTGCATATCTTGGACAGGAGAAAAAGTAGTGAGTGGCATCTTCAACTTGACCACAGATACAATTTGGCGATTCAACAATATGTTTGCAATATAGGTCATAGTTAAGAGCACTGCATTTTGTCCGGAGTCGTGTATGTATTGCTTGGATATGCCGTTGACCACTGTAATAATAACTTGGAACCTTGTCTGTGATTGTTTTTATTTTGGTTTTAAAACAACTAAGTGACTGAACAGTCCGTGTGTTTTCTGGCATAGAGTTCCAGTCTCGGACTGAAGAGGGAAGAAATGAGTTATAAAAGAGAGTTGTCCTGGATCGTATGGTCTGTAGGTTGTCAGCATTTCTTAAATTGTAACGAGTAGTGTCTGTTTCAGGCGAAAGGATATCCACAAGATAATTAGGTAAAATGCCGTTTTTCATTTTGTAAAAAAGCGACAGTTTATGTGAATGTCGTCTATTTTCTAATGTTTCCCAGCAAATGTCAGCATATAATGAATCAAATGAGATTAGCCGAGTTGCACCTGTAGCTATTCGGGCAGCTTCAATTTGGATTTTTTCCAATCCATTTTTCTCATATTGAGTACAATTATCCCATACGATATCAGCATATTCTAACAGATGTCTAATAAAGGAAACGTATATTATTTCAAGACATTTTCTATCTAGTATGTAGTTTAGTTTTCTCATAATGTATAATCTACGCCATGCTTTCCCTGTTATATATTCTATGTGTTGATGCCATGTTCCTTCATTATTAAACTATATACCTATGTGTTTGTGGCTCTCAACTTCTGAAACATTATCATGTGCTTGTCTGTTACGTTTCCGTGATATAAGTAGTGATTCTGTCCTCTTAGGGTTAAATGTTAGAAGCCATTTATTAGACCAATTGGTAATAGTTTTAAGATCAGGAATTAATGGTCCTAGTAGCAGTTTCAGGAGTGTCTACAATAAGGTATAAGCTGGTGTCATCAGTGAAGAGGCGTATATTGGAGCTTATGTCTATAACAATATCATTTATGTATAGGAGGAATAACAATGGTCCAAGGATAGAACCTTGTGGGACACCAGCTCTAATGTGGTTCCAGTTAGAGATGACTCCTGACAGCACAACCCTTTGTTTCCGCTTACTAAGATAGCTGGCGAACCAGTCATGAACGTTATTAGTAACACCTGCCGCTGTTAATTTTATAAGCAGATCTTCTTTTCCATCATCTAATACATGACAGAATGTATTATAAAGGAAGGTCAGTTGGTTTACAGTTGAATCTCCTGGTACAACTCCTGACTGTAAGGGTGTTAATATGTAAACACTGCCCTTTCAAGGATATGGGGCGATAATTCGAACTGAGAGAGGGATCACCAGCCTTAAATATAGGACACACGTTGGCCTGTTTCCACTCGTCTGGAAAGTGTCCACATTGTATAGATTTATTAAAAATGTCCTTTAAAGAGACAGCTAGTTCATATTTTAATTCTTTAAGGATGCGATTATTGACATCATCTGGGCCAGATGCTTTCCCTAGAGGTAAGTTAGATAATATAGTATGTACATCTATTTCACTTAGAGTGATAGATTCATGAGTATTAGTATCAAGAGTATTATCACGGAAATAATTATTTAGAATGTTAGCTTTTTCTGTACTATCATCAACTATTGTTCCGTTATGTTGTAGTGGTGGAATTGTTTTATTTTCATTATCATTGATAAACTGTTTCAATACGGACCACCAATCTTTTGAACAGAGTTGTCATGCCTTTAATTTATTACTTATCCCGTCATGATAATCTTTCTTGGATGCCCTTATTGCTAAAATGACATCATTCCGAAGTTTACGAAATTTTAACAAGTGTGAGTTATTATTAGTTTATTTTGCCTTATGCTAGAGCCGTTTCCGTTTTGTAATCATCCTCTTTATGTTAGTTGTTATCCAAGGCAAATCGTACTGTCTAACGAATATATCTTTATTAGGAATATAAATCTCGGCAAGTGTAATAATTGTATTAATAATATTATGTGTATATTCATCAATATTTTGCGATTTTAATTCATCCCAGTTTATTCTGGAGATATCCCTGCGTAACATGACATAATCGCCGTTCTCATATTTCCATATTTTACGTTTAAATGGCTTGACCTTAGGCTTGGAGAATTTTAAAAGGCCGAAAATGGGACAATGAAACCGTGTCTGTTGCTGTAAAAAATGGATCGCCTACTCCGCTCATAACTATAGAGTCTTTATTTGAAACGAATAGTAAGTCGATAATGGTCTGCGAATGTTCAGTAAAGTGTGTTATGGAGGATATACACTGCGTTCAAGCAAATTGTGTACAAATAGATGTTACCTTTCTGTTCGAGTGGGCGTTTAAGGTATTATAGTTAAAGTCGCCAACAATTATAATATCTCGGAAACCGGTAAGTAGTAATGGGTGGCACTATGGCGTGGGTTTTTAAGATGTGTTTTTTACATAGACGGATTTTACCCTTGCAACGGTTGTTTATGTAAAAAACACATGTTAAAAAATCACGCCATAGGTGCCACCCCTTATTACTCCCATTATCAGGGGTCGAAACTTCTTGTATCACGCTACAGTGCCACCCCTGAACCATTTTTGATGGAGATTCGTGAATTTTATCCGTGTAGAAACTTCTTGTATCACGCGATAGTGCCACCCTGAACCATTTTTGATGGAGATTTGTGAATTTTATCCGGGTGTAAACTTCTTGTATCACGCTATAGTGCTACCCCTGAACCATTTTTGATGGAGATTCGTGAATTTTATCTTGGTGGAAACTTCTTGTATCACGCTATAGTGGTGCCACCCTGAACTATTTTGTTGGAGATTCGTGAATTTTATCCGTGTGGAAACTTATTGTATTAATCCATAGTGGCACCCCTAAATGGGTGTACTGTTCCCTACATAATTTTCACATATTTTTGACAACTCCAATATTATCAAATACATATGAAAATGTCCTATTTCATCCACTTCAGTTGATGAAAATAAATATTGATTGTAAATCAATATAATGGTATTTTTCAATTTATGGTAAAATTGAATACAATATATGTAATGTTTTAACAATATTTTATTGAACAACAACATATTTACAACATGTAATACACAGTAATTCAATCAAAGTCTCAATGTCCTGTAACCGTATGGTACAGTATTAAAATTGTCAACAATGACACGTTTTGTGTACACAGACCTAAATGTCTTGCTTTGACATTCACTCGTTACTGCCCTGTTTGCACGTCTCCTGATTTTACATGCATACACAACTTTCACCTCGGTACTTCGATCCTCTGCACATTGAACATATGTATCAAAGTTCACCACTTGACTTGTGTTGTAATCGAGTGTCAGTCCTTTAACTTTGCATTTGGACTTTATTTCCCCAGCTTTTGTTATCAACTTGTACGCATAACTCTTTGGGCCTAAACCCCTAAAACTTATTATTTTCTTTCCTGGTTCTTCATCAGTCCATTTACCAAGTCTACTATTGATTATGGGAGGATTCCATTAATTCTGCTTGTGTATGTACATACAACTGTCTGTAACGAAATACAAGACACGCTCATTTAACTTCTCCAAAACACTTTATAGTTCAAGTCTTGCATATGCTGTTACATATGATCCCACTACAACGTTTGATGTTGTATGGGATTCAATGTGTTCAAACCTCGTTTCATAGTTAACCAATATGAATGGACATTCATTATCAAATATTTCTACGTGTTTTACCATTATACATGGATCAGAAATCAAATCAAAATATTTTGAAGGATTATTGATGTATTCCGTTTGTGTCATGATTTCACGTTGTGCCAATTTACCACATACACAATTTAACATAATATTGGCAAATGCTCTACGTCCAGGATTTGTTTGTATGTTTGATGGATCAAAACAAATACCTTCAGCTTCTGCATAGTCCTTAACAATTTTTTCTTTGTCTTTTTCTGATACACACCATCCTGGGTAACCACTTGCTTCTTGTTTGATTTTGAAAAAATTGTCCACATACCCCGAGAAAAAATCATTAGTTTTTTCAGAAAAATGCCATGCTTCATACACGTCTAACAACGTGTAGCCACAGTCCAATGCTTTAAACAATTATATTGTCACCCATGTACCCACCAAAGCACTTTCTTCAATTGTGTGTGTGCACTTTGTGGAACTTTCTTCTCCACATGTTCTACATAGTTGAAACATGAGTTTGTTATTACAATGTGTTGGTAACCCGGGATGAAATAAATTTTCCGGGGGAAGAACTTTACATTTTATCAAACCCTCATTCTGTCGGATTTTTTCTACATCAATATTTTCTTTTGTCACAATGTCGGGGTGTCCTATCGGATATTCTTTGTGTTTACATACAACTGGATACAATGAACACATATCAATATATTTGATTTCGTCATCTGAAATTTATTCAATATCATATTTAATTTTTATGGCATTGCAACGTCCACCAAACAATCCTTCCCTAGGTTCAATCGGATCAGAGTTTGGAAAGAATTGTTCGATCTACTTTTTGTATTCTTTATCAGTTTTCATTTTCAAATCAAACTCATGCTCCCAGATAGTGTGAATTTTGTAACCACTTACACTAAAATATACAATCTTTCAAATGTTTGCGAATATATATTTTGCATTGTTTCTCCATTTATCGGGCATTTTAGATTACGATTTGAGTAACATTTAGGACAACTATGCCACAGGTCACCGATAAACTCATAGATAGTATTTGATTCTTTGTGAAACCCATCTACAGTATAAGGACCAATTTGGTATTCACCACCATTTTTTTTGCATGCCGGATAACAATATTGTTTTCGTGTGCAATACTTTGTATCCATCGAATACCTTTCATTGAAAATTTACGTTTAATCGGATCTCTGCTTGAAATAATTCCGATTTGATTACTTGGCACGTAATTGTTACGCCAAACTTTGTTACATGCGTCAGCGATTGTACTGGCTTCTAAAAACGGATCTATACTATCATATTCCATGAATACCTTCATGAATTCTCCACACCCACGTCTCAAAATATCTACATCCGATCGACAATATTTTTCCATTTCTTGTTTGAAATTGAAACAATCATTGTTTTCCACACGTTCGTTATACCATGATAAAAACTTTTCCCTAGCAGTTATCCCCATTGAATCTGGTTTGTAATAAGAGAAATCAACGTATGGACCAACATAATCTGCAAATGTGTCAGTATTTGCTCAATGTGGAAAATATCCCTTAGCCATTTCTTTCAATTCAAAGGTTTCTGGAAATGTTGCCAATCCTGAATTTATGAAATTATATGAATCAATAAATCAATCGTATTCCTGCAGCTTCCATAACCATGATGTTATTACCGTTCATTATTACCTTTGGTTGACACTTTCCCTTTTCAATGAGATGGTGAAGTATGAATTGTCCATCATACGCTTTGAAAGTATGTGCAATAGCTGTGGCACCTTTATATTGTTTTGAAAACAACCAATTACAAAATTCTGACAAAGTATTTCTTTCTTCAAATACTCTCTTCCTCCAGGAAACCGACTACAACTTTCACAATTGAATTCTAATGGTTCATGGATACATTCATGACAAGCTCTGTGTGCAATACAAGAGTTAGGAATGTGTACACCAGTGTCTTGTTGACATTCGAAATCATAAAATATGAAAAACGGTTCATGATCATCTTCTTCAGTTTTGCTTTTGTACTGTTGAATATGACATTTATGGTCCAAATTAACAATCTCTTTACATTTCGTCTTTCCTTTGCATGTATGATTCTTCTTGGAGTCGGCAAACTGACCTCCACATTTGCCACAACATTTTATGAGTTGACAAATTGATTTCTTTTGTCGTCCTTCAATTTGCTGTGATTTGCAAAACACGTTCCACTATAAAATTTCCTGAGACAATCTTTACACTTGATATAATCTATCATATGACATTTTGTTTTGGAACGACATGCCTTACACGAAGTAGGGCATATATGTGTTTCACGATTTTGGTAACCAACATCAGACATCTCACAATAGTAAGAACATCCAAGAAATCCAACCATATTTGTAATGCAGTCATAGTGATCTTCATTATAGAATACATGTATCACTTTGCTGTAGGACTGAATTTCTGGATATTCAAACAACAATTCTGTTTTCACATGTTGTTGATGAATCTTGATCACATATTCTGGATACATATATTGTTGGATTTTCTTGTATTCTTCAATTCCACAAGCTTTCTGTGGTGAAATTCCAACTTCATTCAATAATTTCTCTGCTTCAATACGTTGTAGAGGTCTTTTGGAATCTCTGATTAAATTCCACCGCATATTCCATGTTGAAGAAACTTCTCGATCAGCATGACATTTTCCAACAACAATAGCTCGGGCTAAACACATATTGTCTTTTGAATTTTCAATTTTCACAACAGTTTTCTTCTTTTTCGTGAAAACTCGAGAATCAATTTCTGAGGTCGTCTTCTTTCTTCCAGAACCTGTTGGCATTTTGGTAAACGTTGTTTCGATTGTCATCTCACCATCGTTCAAATTAAAATCTATATTCGATTGTGTAGCTTTTTCTATTGCTTGTAACAACATGCCCCCATTCTAATCTTCAACATTCAAGAACGGAATCTGAATCCCCATCTATAATGCAGGGTGATTTAATGTCACCCTGATTTTGTCGTGTGGATCTCCATCAATTCGTTCGATGATTTGATGAACGATATCATCAAATAATATCCCCACGAAGTTTTGAGGGTGTTCGTCTACATCAAATTTCTTGAATGTTGTTTTAAAAACTGATGATTCAGTTCTGAATTTTCTTGATCTTCGACTTTTTTCTTGTATAAGATCATAAAATCTTCTAACATCTGGTGACTCTTCGGGTTCGCTCTCGGTGTCCGAGTATGGTACAAGTGGCATGTTGAAGGTTCTAATAAAGTATCAAGCAATCTGCAGCAGATTATATACTATCGCTACACCGTGACGGTTATAAAAGAAGCCACATACTCTAGATGGTCATCATTAGTCTGCTGGACTCTGAAGCGACATGGACTCTCAAGCGATATAACGTTCTTCCATTCAACTACAAAAACATGAGGAACATTTTGTTGACTATTTCGAAAGTATGACATATTGGCACACAGGCTGTGAAATGAATTTATATGTAAATCCGTTTCGAAGTTGAATTCAGCAACATACCAAATACCTATCCGATAAAACATATTGGAAACTTTGTTGGATCGTTTACATCTTACAACTATTCGGGCGATTCTGAGTACCTGATTTCTACATGGAAGAGGTTTACAAAATTCAGCATCGATGATAAATATGGAGGGGACGAAGTTTCACCTAACATATGTTACATCTGTCAATCAACGGAGCATTGGGCTAATAAATGCAGTCAGAAGCTACAAGGAAAGTACTTGGATGTGTTTGTGAATCCATATTCGCACGAAGTTCAATTTTTGGATTCTCCTAGTATCACCAAAGACATGTGTGTTGGAAAATGCATGTCTTATTACAACGAAGACAGTCATCTGAAGCTTCCAAGAAATGTTATATACACAGGATGTTTCATCTGTAAATCGAAATCATATTGGGCTTGTGATTGTGACCAGAACCCAAGTTCAAAGAACGTGGATGTTAAGGCCCCTGAGAAACCATTGGACAGTCGTAAACGTAAACGACAGGTTGAATCGAGTGTTCTAGTCAAGAAGAGGAAATTGGACTTTTAGATTTGAATGATTTATATGTCTTGTTAAATGAATACAAGTTAAAATGTTTTTTCTTGTTTGTTATTTATCATTTTATAATTCATATGAATTATGAATTATAAAATGCAAGGGTTTCTTTCGGAAGTTCATTTTGCTTTTTGTACCAGTACTCGTGCCTTTACACCAAACCATTTCGGCCCTTTTCAGGTTCGTCCCAAATGGCCCTTTTCAGGTCCATCCCGCAAAACTATTTGAACAGAATTTCTTTTCAAATAAAACATTGCTATGCACATGATATTGTATCATAATACATGTGGACCTTGTACTGTAAACAATGGAGAACGAAGACATATGGTCTTTCTTATTTCAACATCCATGTAACATTTATATAGCAGGCCCAAGTGGATGTGGAAAAATTGAAATTGTACAAAAGATTATTGATTATCGCAAATATTGATTTAATATTGTACCCGAAAAAGTAATATTGTGTTACAAACAATGGCAACACAGCTACACTATTATGCAAGAAAAGTTCAATTTCCTTAAATTTATTGAAGGTATCCCAGATGACGAAAATGAAATTGTATCCGATACATCAATTCCACATATTGTAGTATTTGATGATATGTTAGGAGAAAAAGATGAAGAAAAAATAAAATTGTGGTTTACAAGAAAAGGTCATCATAGAAATTCAAGTGTAATATATTTTACACACAATATGTTTCAGCAAACTAAATCGAGTAGAACTATAAGTCTTAATTCTCGATACATGATTTTATTTAGAAATGAACGTGATGGCTTACAAATTAAAACATTATCACGTCAAATGCAAAGTCCACACTTAATTTCAGCCTACAGTGATGCTACTTCTCTCGAACATGGTTATTTGTTAATTGATTTTCAGTCCAGAACTAAAAAAACAATTTCGCTTAAGAAGTGACATTTTTCATCAATAGATTACAGATAAGGATGTTAGAGGACCTACTATTTACTCTCCAATATAGTAATATAGATATCAGTATTGTACTTGATACCAAGGTGTTAACACATCAGGAAGTATTATTCAGGCTTTAAGAAATTTGAGTGATGAACAACATAAAGATACAAGAGAAATAATATTTTAAATCTGGATTAAAAAAGATATTGAAATGGTTTTCATTAGCTGCCCAATATATAGTTGAAAATAAAATAAAATTACCAAAACAAACATTGAGTTTCATGGAAAAAAATGAAAAAGATGTTGAACAATTAGCGGATCCTACAATTGATGATCATGTAAAGAAAACAATTGATGATCATGTAAAGAAAAAAATAATATTAAAGCCTGGTGGTGGAGAATTTTTAGGCGGTGTAATTATTAGAAGTTTACTTCGCTGGAAAGGTACAACAAACGTGAAAAATAGAAAACAAACTGAAAAACAAAAGAAAACACGAAGAAAAAAATCTCAAAAGAAAACAACTAAAAAGCAAAACGAATCTTCAAGATTTTCTCCAATGTCTAGTATATCTATAAATCCGAGTCCTGTTAATTCGTATAGATCTATATCAACGTTTCATACACCATCATCTGCTGCAAAAACTCAGTTCACATCGACACCGAATTCCAAAAAATACCATTTACACCAAGATTTTCTCCAAGGTTAAGTATATCTATAAATCCGAGTCCTGTTAATTCGTATAGATCTATATCAACGGTTCATACACCATCATCTGCTGAAAAAAACTAAGTTCATATCGACACCGATTTCCTTAAGATCTCCACAATTACCATTCACACCAACTTCTAACAATTCCTCATCATCACACAATACATCTTTTCCCAGTAATTCTTACTCAATTGAGCGACAACCTCCAACAAAAAAGAAGTATAAGTATAATCCTGAAATTGAAAATTGGTTTAGACTTGCTGATAAAGCAACAAAAGAACATGAAAAACTGTTTAATGAATTTAATGAATTGGATGCACATCCAATAGCTAGGTTTTCGCCGTTGAGAACATATTTGAGATCTCCTACGGCTAAAGAAGTTATAAAAAAAAAACGTATTCAAATCGAAAAGGAAATTGAAACATCTAAAAGATTTTTCGTTTAAAAATCCTGAATTAAGAGTAAGAATAAAAAAGTACTTAGGGGTATAAAATACAGTTATTTATTAATTTTGAATCATTCAATATAAAGTATTGATAGTATAAAGATGGGTAAGGTCAAGAGTAAAAAGAAACCATTAATTAAAAAACATGGTGCTATGCTTTTGGCTATAGCTAATGAACCTAAAAAGCGTCGTGAATAATTAATAAAAAATGCACCAGATCATATAATTAAGTGTATTTGTGAATGTTGTCACAATCTCATACAAGGCAATGTCACACTTACAGCTGATCAAAAACATAAATTGTATCCGAAGCGTAAACATCTCAGACAACTTGTATCAAAATCAATTTCAATTAAGAAAAAGAAAAATATTATAAATCAGACAGGAGGATTTTTACCATTTCTACTTCCATTATTATTATTTATAGGTAAAGCTGTCATAGGTGGTGCACTTAGTGCTGGTGCTGGAGCCGGTATTCGCGCTCTAGTTAAATAATGTCGGTCATGAAAATGGCACTTGTTCCTTTTCATTTACTGGAAGAAATTAATAAATGGAAAATAAAACAAAGTCAAAAACCTCAGCTTCCACCGGATCCACAAATTGCAAATACAGCTAAACTGGAAACCAAAATATCTAACGTTTTAGAACGAACAGATTTATCGGAAAGTGAAAAGGTAAAGCAACATGGCGAAACATTACATACATTTCAGGAATCATTTACAAAAGTGTTAGGACCTCAACATGTTACAATAAATGAAAGTACAAACATGCCCCTTAATAATAGGATTTTACAAAGTATACAAAAAACAATACAAAGAAAGGCAGAATTATTTTAAGCATGTTGAAAGATAATCCAAAAATCAGTAACATATAAAGGAAAACTTATAAAAGGATCAAATATTATTGATTTAGTTAATGACACTTTACGTCAAAGAAAAGTGTTTAATCCCAGAGGTTGGGAGACATTCGGTACATCCTTATAGGAACTAAATATACCACAAGACGTAGTTGGTAATAGACAACGCTGGAACTGGATGCATAACTATCAACTGATACATCTGACATTAAGTCGGATTCAACATTTAATACACCTAAAACAGTATTGAAACATCGTAAAACACTAACATCAACAATTTCAGTCACACCAACTGGTATACAAAGAGAGTCGGATTCCGTATGTCTTAAAAGATGGAAGCCTTATTAAAGCATAAAGAGAAGAAACGTGATTCAGTACTAAAGAAAATATATTATGAACCGAAAAGTTCAATTGTATGATTCAATTAAGCGAATAAACACATGTTCAGATGTTAGATTAAAACATATATAAGAATGGTTAGTAAACAGAAAACATATACACTTCATAAACCAATTCAAAGACGTTTTACACGTCGTAAGACAATAGTAGGTGGTATCGATCAACAATGGCAGGCTGATTTGGCAGATATGCAACAATTCTCAGGACAAAATGAGAATCAAAGATATCTCTTGTGTGTAATAGATGTATTTTCAAAATATGCATGGGTCATACCCCTTCCTAACAAAACGGGGAAAACATTGATTAACGCGTTTGAATTGATACTGAAAACATCAAAACGCAAACCACTGTCAGGCACGTGCAAAATGACGTCATCACTTAGCAACACAATATTATTTTTGGATATTTTACAATTATAACCGATAGTGGCCGGTGTTTACAAGGTCCAAATTGTATGGATTTACTACAAGCTAAACGAAAGATACGACTCTACTGTCATTACTTATTGATTGACCCTTGTATGTGCATGACGGCCATTTTGAAAATATTAATTAGAACACGCATTTTCAGTACATATATCAAGAAGTATATACAATAAATAACAACAATTTACAAACTTAATGACCTTTTGTAACTAAAATATTTGAAAAATTGACCAAAAAGGCCCACTAGTGCTGACATTATATAACTATGAGACATGCTTCTGGTTGAGTCCCAGTTTGGGAAAAGATACATTACGATGTGCGTGACCAGCATAGCCCCAATAGCAGCTTCATCAGATATATCATCAGATATATTCGCTACATCGTCAGCGCATGTTCGGTGCAACACAGTTGATTTCTCCGATTTTCACGCCATTTGGCGTTTCCTTTAATATAAACTTTGTGTAAGTCTGTGCTTAAGATACCTCCTTGACGGCCTTATCACCGCCCATGTACTACCTTCAACTACTACAGTATATGAAACAGTTTCCACATTAGACTGTACATGTACAGTACATGTACGTCATGTAGCTTGGCTTCCTGTCTCTGTATTCTTGGATAACTTCATCTAAGAGTAATGAACAGTTCATGGTAGACACATTTGATGTAAGCCCTCTCCGTAGCCTGTTTTGAGTATTTTTTCATCGCTGACTGAATAATTTCCCGTAGTACTGATTCAAAAAGCTTTGATATTGTTAACCCAATAATTCTTGGCATCCCTTGGACTGCCTTTCTTTTTGAAGACGGGTGTCAATGTAACAAGTTTCATTGATTCTGTGACTTCACAAAACTCTAAAATTGTATTAATAATGTTTGTCACTGTATATATTAGCTGTTCACCACCAAATTTGAAGTGCTCCGCTGACACTCTGTATAAGTCCATTGCTTTTCCCGTATTTAGCGATTGTATTACTCTATGACTGTACTAGTCAATGGCAATTTTCGGAACCCGGACACTCGAGAGTGTAAGGTTGGTTTTTCAAATTCATGGATATTATGGGTCCCTGAACTAAAAAACGCGAGATGGCAACGCGCCATCCTTGGGCAACTCCCAGTATTCATGGAAATCCAAGATGGCCGCCGTGAATATAGGTCAACTCTAAAAATTGGCAAAACATTGTACTTCATCATGCTACATGTAGCAATGTGATTTTGGTGTTCATACCCCTGTATTGGCATGTGACGAAACCAATGGAATACGTTTCAACAATATCAGACCACGATAACATGACCAAAATTCAAAATGGCCGTCATTTTTCGACAAAAAACGTATAAATTGGCCAAAACTGTTGATTGGATCAAGCTACAGACATGATTTTATTTGTTGATTACTATTATTTCTTATACCAGAAATTGAATGGAATAATTTATAATGCTACTAAGCTATTAACAATTGATAAAAAGAACAACATGAGCGCCATTTAAATAGACAATAGCCAAAACAAAAGATATTATTATTTCAGTTGATGACCGCAAAAACATTTAGTTAAATATCGTTTCCATTGCACTAGTTTTAAAAGTTTTCGTATTGTGCAGCATAGCAAACAGAAGTGAATTTGATTTGCAAGATATTATTTAGTACAGTTAAATAATTTGTCAAGAGAGTAGACTAGTCAGCTACAAGTAGCTAATGGTCACATATACCTGCATTGGTGACTGAAGTAAGGAGATGTATTGCATATGCGACTAGTTAATAATCTGATCCACTTATATATTTATGCTGTACTTTACAGACTACATATCCCTATCGGAAATGCTGAGCATGGTATTAGATCAGGAGGCAGACTGGCGACATTCATCTATACACAGAAACAGAAAAATACCATTTCAGTTAATTTTCAAACTACTATCTGCAGAATATACATCAATATAATCTCAACAAGCAGGCTAAAACATATATATCACAAAGGTAATATAAAAAGCACATCCCATAGAACATTTTTGCATAGTTGATAATGAATTGGTGTCTATTGGCGATTATGTCTGGTAACAATGTTGCAGACATGTAGAATGAACCATCCTCTGCATGTGTAATGGATTTAGCACAGTCCTTATGTGTATACAAATATATATATATGGAGTTGTATAGCTTCTTATTAACTACTGTAAGTCATCATGAAGAATGACCCCCCCCCACCCCCACCCCCCCCCCACCCCCCCCCCTCATACTCATATGAGTTTCACAGTACTTTTGGATTATCTCGTGCAGTTGGTCTAGACAATCACAAAATTTATCATAGTTGACCTTTGCTCCTCTGCAAGGCAGATATATGTATACAGACACCAGCAACATTGGAATTTCGCCTCTCACCTCCACGCATTGTATCCTGTTTCCCTCGTCTGGCATAGCAGTCACTAAATGAGCGATATCCTTCTTCCATAGCATCGCTACACAGCCATATCCTCCCGGCATTTTTACTGGAAGTATAGGGTCTCCTGTATCTACCGCCTTTCCATCACTTGTAAACTACGGGTATGTGGATTCCAATCGTGTCAGACAATCGTAATGCCAGTGCTTCTGCAGCATGATGACATCTGCCGTCAGTTATAAGTCATTTATTGCGCTTGTATTTGTATGCACATTTTTAAAATAAAATAATATTAGCCACCCTCCGTTGCTTCCCACTTGCCTCTCGCTGTGCTATCTCCTCAGTCTGTGATGATGAGCCGGTCCTAAAATGACTCTATGGTTATGACCTTCCGGGTGATTTTGTGTTGTCGTATATTATAGAAGTCGGCCACCGAAATGTATATCGGTTCCATACTGCGAATGTCCTGGCTGCTCACTCTTAGTTCTGATGACTACAGGTATGTTATGTGGCCTAGCTTCACACATACCCGGATCGGTTTGAGTGTTCTGCTGATCAGTGTTTGTTAGGATCTGCATGCTACTAGCCTGACGGACATGCTGTTGGAAGGCTGCCACCAATGCGCTGTTACAATATGTATTTACATTGTGTGAACTAGTCAAATTGTTATTCACTCTGTTACTTTCGTTAGACATATATATGTATGGTTGTTGTGTATCTATAGTCAATCCTGATATATCGATGTCTGATTGGTTTCTATGGCTCCGATTGAAATGCCTAGATTGGGCTGGAGATGTATGTTTAACCTCTGATAGCTCTAAATTGCCTATTTTCCGAGATACGTTCCGTAGTATGATCAGCGGGACCTGGTACCTTACACCTACACTTAGTTTGTCCGTTGACGCTTGGTGATCGGATGGAGATGTTTTATTTGTGTGTGGGTGTTCTGGTTTCCTCTCACTTTCTATTTCATACATACAGTTGACCAACATGAGCAATGCCCATATACACATCAGTTTCTTTGGCCAATAAGCTTAATTTCCTTTGAAGTGTATGTATCGCCTTGTCCATTTCAACATTACATGCTTCGGTCTTAGCCAGGTACTCTTCCGGTCGTCTACATTGATTCACTACGTGGCAGATTTTGCTTGCCGACATTTTAATTCATCCTCCCACTTCTTAAGGTTGTGTGCCAACTGTCGTAAGTCCCTTTGTTTCATGATATTTGATTCCGAGAGTGTTTTATATAGTTTTGATCATGTTTGCTAGAACTCATCTTACTAGTGATGTCATTGGTATTTATAATATCCTGTACAACATTGCTAGCTGATTGCTGTGCCTGTCCGTGATTGGTGCTGGTCATCTTAGATCGCCCTGAAGAAGACATTTCTCTGACTGTTTATCGGTCTTAGTATAAGTTATGTTATTCTCCGTTGGCGGTTGATTTGACGTTATGTGTTGATCTCAGTAGCTGCACAATGTGACACATTTCTAAATCCTGACTGCCCATGCAGATTGTACATGTATGGCAGACTGTTAAACATTTCCTAAATGAGGACACATTATCGGTTAGATCATGAGAACATATAGGACATGTTGTAGCGTTTTCTTCATACTATATGTCTTGTGCCATGTTGCACGAATGTTCTGCCACCAGTCCATCAGTTGCGTTATTCACTATATGGTCAATCTCGGTGTTTGTTAGCTTATCGCATCGATAGTGAATCCAATGCTGACCAATCTCAAAGAGATGCGCGCATTATGCAGTTGTGTTGCATTTTAGACATTTATTGACTGCTTGTATAGTTGTACTCTGTTCGAGGCTTGAAGGTGGCGAGTCACTGCATTGGTGGCTGCTGTTGTCTTTCCCGGGGGGTTGGACTACTTTCTAGTAACTGGAGACACATACTGTTGTTCATAGGTTTCTGATTTTGTGTTTGGACTCAGGTATAATATACAATAACATGTATGTTGAAGTTCCCGCGCAAATGCGGTATTCAGCTGCGGTGCGTAATCAAACTTCCACTCTCGGATTGCTTTACCTATAAGCTCATGGATTGTAGGCAGATGTACAGTCAGAAATCGATCAATTTCTTTTCCAGGGCTCCAGATAAGGACTGACATCAACAGACAGCAATTATTGAAAAAAATTGTTCGAAATGAAAACATGTCTTGGCATTTCATTAGAATTGTCTCCTTGGAGACAATTCTAATGAAATACCAAGATGTGTTTACATGGAAAATAAGAAAAATATGCTATATTTGTGATCTGTTTATTGTTTTCTACAGCATGAAAAGGGTACCACAACATTTTTATAAAGCTATTTGATACTCACTACTTCTGATTTATTTAAATTGGGTTTTTGGCAATTTTAATTGGGTATTTAAGCAAATACGCAGCTATATGGAGCTCTGCTTTTCCATTGAAAAGTGTGTCTAATACACGGCAAAAATACGCACTTCGTCAACACGCCTTTTGATGCGCCGCAGACGTCGCGAACGTGCGACCTTCATCCTCGCATCATGGGGCAATCAGTAACACATTTCATGCTTCGGCTATGCTTATGTGCACTCAGAAGTATATGCCGCGACCACCATTTAAACCGTCTTGTCGAGATGGTTCAAATGAGTGGTCACAACATATACTTTCATTGAGAAATAACAAAAATTAAATATTTAATAAATTTCATATCCGTAAATGTGTATTCCGAAAGGAATGTGTTAAAAAACACTCCAATATAACACAATTTCTGACAATAGTCTGTTACAAATTTAACACGATTTTTATATACAAATAGGCAAAACAATCGGGAGCCAAGGCACAACCGTGTACTAACTGAGCACGTGTTATAGTGAAGCGTGTACTACCGGGTTCACAGTGTAATTGATAGTAGAAAACGGTGAAATATTGACCGGGGAATCATGGACATAGAGTTGGTAAATTACGGACAGAGCAATCTATAATAGGGAAAATACAGACAAAAACGTCCAAGGTACAAATAAAAAAACAGTGCGGGGGAATAAATAATAACAACTTTTTTCAATTTTTTGTTTCATTTTGTTAGGAAAATTGGGTGCATCTTGTACACTCTAGCGACCTATACACAAACAAATACAGTATTATCTTATAATTAAAGATAGCTCTTGTAGGTAGATTTTGATGGTATTTCCGCATTTGACATTGATAACTAGCATTGCTTTATTGAACAATCTCGAAGATTCGTAACATTCCGATCTGGTTTGTTCAGTTTAGTCTTGAGAATTTGAGTGAAATTACGATACGAACTCGTGTCCGACCTAGCGCAGTCGGTTGATTTGTGTCCGCATTTTGGGCTGTTACGGCTTCTGAGCGTAAATTGCTGGCTATGTGTCGATTTTAA
The DNA here is from genome assembly GCA_029237695.1 of Conchocele bisecta. Taxonomy (NCBI): domain Eukaryota; kingdom Metazoa; phylum Mollusca; class Bivalvia; order Lucinida; family Thyasiridae; genus Conchocele; species Conchocele bisecta. The sequence continues at coordinate 9,460,197 of CM055268.1, read as the reverse complement.
TAGGTGCAGGTGGGCTTTAGCTCTGTGTAGGCGCTACCACAAGGAATAATGAGATTTTATGAGAAATAGAAAATATATTATGTCTTCAAACTGGTGATGACGAAATTTAGGCACACTTAGTTCAAGGCCTTGATTATATACATTGACAATAGAATGAATATATTTTCAAAAACAAATCCACATGTCTAAAAAGGTATGCTGTCATTTCGGCTAATCTGTGCATCGGCTAATGCGCAATTCACTTCAAATTTAGCCGTGCGTACGTCATAATAAAATATGTGGATTTCGGAATAAACAAGCGGATTATAATTGCTACACCGTGGCACATTTTTATCACATTCCAATAATTTGGTAAAGTTATTCCGGATATATTATTATTCCGAAAATAACACATCAAGTGCCTATAATGAAAGATTCTAAGCAATTTTCAGAAGTCGGAACTGCATTCTCCAAGAATAAGTGTAAACATATTTTCTCTGAATGTGCCTATTCGTAAAAAGTGGCACCGACTGTATATTGAAAAGAAAATACAAAGAACAAAACAACACCCGGATTTGTTTTCAGAACACAACAACACTTGCTGCTATAATATGTGGCTGTAGCTGGAAACATTAGGCTTGCGTCATTTATGTCCAGTGTAGCCCCTGGCATGCTAGCGCAGCAAAAGTTAACCCTACATTATGATAAGGATCTATTCCGTTTGTTAAGACTATGTCAGATATTGCGCATACTCCATAAACGATGATTTGACTGCGTGTATGCACATACTGATATATGACTACACTTGTATTGAATGCGTCCAATGGCTGCAGTAGCTATCATGCATTTCTTATCAATGGCCGACATAAATGACTGTACGGCGTTTGCTCCCAGTGAAATCCCAGATCAGCATACGCAATTTGATCAGAGCATACAATATTTGCGACTCAAGCATTCACGTAGCCCTGTTACGGCTAGTTGATATATATCGGGTGTCAGATCTCTGTCCGACGGTCTGAACATGCACTTTGGAAATTGTCTATGGCACACTTTATCCATCGGTGGCTTGTATCATAAATTGTTAAGCAGCTGATAAGAAAGAAACACTAAAACGGTTTGCGGCAATCGCAGCCACATGTCAGCCTGCGCATCTGCGCAGTCTGATCTGGGGCTACGATGGCCACTATTCCATCAGATTAATGTTATTTAACTTACAAACTTCGCCAACCTTCGGGTGCGTACGTTCACATACTGATGGGGATCGAGACTGGCAGCACATGCTGTAAGGTGTATTCTCTCATCAGCTGGCGTCTTACATGCGAGTAATCATATTTCCAGGATCCGGCTTCCCACGGCATAAGAAAACAAGGAATTCATTCTAATGGGTTATTCTTGGAAGCGAATAACATTTATGAAACACAGTCAACATGTACATGTATAATGAAATGGTAATGGGATACATGTATTAAAGGTACATGCTCACTCAGTAGGCACAAACTGTTCTTAATATTAGCGACATCATCCGAGACATTTTCTGGCAAAACAAATATTCATTCACCATTACCACACGTATTGATTGTCATGATTATACAATTTATATCACACTGATAACAGGGGCGATAACCGTGTGTACTTCAAATGTTAACGGATGTGCAATGATCATACTTTATAGTCTTTCGAAAATATTTTTTTTTTCAAGTGATGCATTTACTTAGTATAAATAATTAAAAAGGTCATTTGCATATGAAAATAGCCTGATACCACCGCGAGTCACTCACTATCTATAAAATAAAAATTTCTATATTATTAAATCTGTGTAGCGGGCACTCATACGTGTTAGAAATGGCGGAATAGTGACACAATTATATACACTTATTTACTTCGTATACAGAACACTTAGGGCCAAGTGAGTGGGCATGTACTATGTATGGAATGCTATTTATTATTAGTGTATACTAGACAGTGCATTGTATTGTCATATCGGCCAGCTTCGTATGTACACACTATTGATAATCACCTCTTGTAGCAAAGATGGCTCAGATGGCAATTCAATGTACAATATACCCTACATAAAGAAGAACACGGTCAGCTATACTTTATACAAATATTCAATCACACGTACTCGGCTATTATCTTTGAACAAATGACGTTGCTCTATGATGTCAGTCAGTATATAAACCACGAATTGAAAACAAAAAGATTATTGGTGTCAGTAACTCAAGTGTATTCGCAGACTAGAGAAAGCGCATCTGCGCAGACTGTTCAGTATACACACGGTTCAACCATAATTGCATTCAGTCAGAAAGTAAACCGTTAAACAACCCCCTTGCTAACAAGGCCACACGTCAGTATTTATAACGGCTAGAAACTATAAATAAGCAATCGTAACCTGCTAGTTTAGTGCACCAAACCCTAAATCCCTGGAAGGGCCCAGCATTCTGTTTAATTCTAATAACAATATTATATACTGCCGATACAAGTTTGTTTTGTATTAACGACATGTGTGGCCACCGGATCATCATCCTATGTTTGATGCATACTTGCTTCGTAAATGTGGTATATTTATATGCATAGCATAATGTGAACATTCTCTTCTTACTATATCCTACACGGCGCATGGAGTTGCCATGTTGGCCATTTTAGTGTGCACAAGCCATCGGCCAGTTTTACCCTTTTGTGGCGTTTGACACATATCAGTAATAACATGACAAACATTTGAATAAAATTTGGTGCATCATGATCGGAAGACATCAGAGAACATCGTGACTGACATGCGTTGTTTTCATCAAACTTATGTATAACGTCTGATATATATGATGGGTTTGTTGGCCCTTTGTTAAAATATCAAAATGTTAGATATTCAGCCACATGAATGATGCTACTACATCTGAAACTAAGGGTCATATTCTATAAAGTCAGTCCTTACAGTTTGCTGTAACAATTATTTGAAGACTACAGTCTTGTCTCCACTAGTGTAATCTGTCCAATACTTCACATACTGGTGCTTTAATCCAGTAGTCGCGATCTCAGAAAATATCGAGGTTAAGCGTCTGCTGTAAATTCCGGGAATCATTAGATACAGGGGAATACTGGGAAATCTATATTGGGCTGCTCAATTTCATTTCCATTGCATCCTCTACAGAAGACGGCAGATGTACAAGACCAACGTTACACTGCATGTAGTGGGTGGCAGGTGGGAGCATGTGATGGGTAATTTAACGATCGGGGTTCATCTTTACCGGAATCCCGACTGGAGACCTGGTTTGGCCCTCACATACGTCTTTGGCATTTTGTATGTGACAGTTGAATCTGGTTATACCCCTTATGTGAGTATTACAATATTCGTAATCCTATTTAAGGGGAAGGGGCCAAGTGACTTGGTGTGGTATGGACCTGGCACCAGGTCAGGTTATTCTAATTTCAGGGCTGAATATATTTGTTCTCGATGTAAATATTCCGTTCTGATTTTGGGATTCCCCCCCCCCCCCAATACAACAGGTTAAAATGGGATCGAACCCGTTTGCCCGGCCTTACATGACCTTAGCTGTTGATAGGCCGTTAAACATTAATAAACAAACAAACAATACACTGCATGTATCAAATCGCCCCACTGTTACTGTGCATCGGGCGGTTTACTCTCTTTCGCATACTGTCTGTCGCGCTTACTGGACTATACCATGCTATATGCGCCTTGGGATCTACGGCGGAACAAACAACATGGTCTCTAGCTGCCAGTGGCGGCCTTATGGGTGGCTGCGCTGGGCGGGGCTTAGCTGGCCCCTTGTTATGCTGCAGGTGGCAGTTATAGCATATACACTCACACTTAGCCCTATGTCACGGTCTGACTTACCGTCATTGTTCATTATGATAATGAACTAGCTATGTTAAATTAACTGCATCATCGTCTCCTTCATTAATGCACATATTTCGTCTGTATCGCCGTTATTAATAAATTCATAAACAAACGGGCCATCGGCACATTGGCCTGATAATAATTTTCTGGGCTCAAATTCTTGGGTATGGAAGGTCTTCGAGTCAATTCATACCCTTAAACATAAGCTAACTAAATACCTTTCCAAATGTATTACATGCTATTTAAAAACACTTTGTCTCAGATATTCGTATAACGTGATGTAACAGATTAATAAATACAACATTAATCCTTACAATGCTGAATTAAAATTTGTCGTCTGCTGTCTATTTTTTTATTTTCCATTTGTTCTCATTTAAAACATGGTTTGACAGCACTTTAGAATCATTTCCAATGAAAATGATTCTAAAATGCAGTAGTATATAGTAGTAAAAATGAAACAACTTTGAAAAATCACTATATAAATACATATAAAAAGAAATCACTAAAGGGGGTGGGGGTGGGGGTGGGGGGTGGGGGTGGGGGTGGGGGTAGGCTCAACTTTTATCGCCAAAAACATGAGAATGTGGTATAATGACAATGATAATTTGTTAGGGTATTTCCCTCGCGGGTATTCCCCTTCCGGGTATTTCACTTCGGGTTATTTCCCAACTCTATACATAGCCCGTCATACCGAGGCCGCCACGTCGGAAGTCGTGTTAGAGAAACGTCACCATTACGATATACTCAGTATCATCATCATCACACAATGGTTCGAGTTAAGAATAATTATGCGTGGTTTAAGACAGGTAGTCACGAGAGATGTCATCGTACCGGTATTTACGAGTATTGCAAGCATCACCGGGCATGGATGCGAAGAGGACCCGTTTCGCATCGCCCATGTCGGCATTGAGGGACCAGATCCGAGTCATTGCTACGTCCACCACGCGGTGGCAATCGCGCTACGCATCGACTGGTTAGCAAGGAAATACATGCTCGCAAGTAATATCGTTTAGTAATAATTAAAATCAGAAAGTGAGTTAGAAAGATCAAACCGATCTGATGTTGTAGTTTTTCCTCTTGATAAGAGGTCCAAGCTTCACACGTGTCATTCGACAATATTCCTCTCCGCGTAGCAAACACGCAATACGAGATTACACTTCCTAGTGCACACAACTCTTTAGCGGTGTGTGTACGCTAACGACAAGTATGGTGTCCAGTGGTTGACATAATCGCGGTGGTGGACATTGAACCCGAAAGTGTTATGCTTCGAAAGATGGCGCCGACAGCTGGACAGTATGGTGGCGGGACTGTATGGTGACGGGATCTCCTGCTGCTGCAGACATGCAGACATGCGAACAAGCATATCACTTTCCGAGGCGGGCTAGGAAATTCCTTCTCTCGTCGGCCCTCCCCTCCACGACGAGTTTGTTTACGTCTTCGTTCGCAAGAATTTGTGGTCGGGCCTTGGACCGGATAGCGCGCCCTTTAACTCCTGGTACCTGGCCAGCCATCTCTTTGACGACCAGTTTGAACTCACTATCTGATATATCGTTGTTGGCTATTGCTTTCGACACGATAGCGTCGATACTGTTTTTCTTCGACCTCGCGAGAACTGCTATTCTGTCGTGCCTTCGACTCTTGGCCCCGAGGTTGCGGGCCACGAGCCTGTTCGTCATGCAAAGCAGGACTGCCCCTGCCGCGACCGCACTCCAGGCCACCGCGATCGGCGCGGCGACGACTGTTGACAATAGACACACTCCCCAACCCGCTCACAACGGAAGCTGAGGCTAACGTGGTCTTCACCCCCTCGACAACATTGACTGCCCGCCTATATTATTTTGCATAACCTGTCCTCGCCTCTCCTTCATGCTGGAGAATCTTGACGATCCTGGTCATCCTAAAAGATGCCGGGTCAGCCGCCCCGGACGGCAGTTCAGGATATAGTTTTTCGGTATTCATCATAAATCAAGTTCAATTAACAGTGCCACTACAGTGGAGAAACTGGCTTAGTCAGCGTGTTTTGTAACAAAGTTAATAACACTACCGGCGGGAACTTTAATTGGAGCGTCATCGAATGTCGTAAACCCTGACCTCTGCCCCATGTGCATGGTGCCGCTATATTTCTGCTCTTCCCCGTTCAGGACGAGGTTCACTCGGACTTCGGTAGTAGCATGTCCCCTAAAGTTGACCGAGCAGACCGACATTCGCCGTCCCGGACTCTGCCATGGTGTGTCCCGTATATATGTTGCTGGCCTTGGCACCAAATGAATATTCGTGGTCCCCCTCACGCAGTGCACCCCACTCCTCGGCCCAAACTGTTATGACGGGCTTTGGAGTTTGCGATCGCTGCACGTGTGCAATCGCCGTAGCCTCTTCTCTGCGATACGCTCCTCTCCAGCCTTCTCATTGTGGCTTCATCGTTGCTGGGTGCGCGCCCGCAACAGGAACGTCATGTTCTACGCTTGAGCTGGAACTACCTGGGCCTTATATGCTCATGATAATATATGTATGAATATATATTTTATGTTTAAACCTTATCGATTATTTCGAGAACGGCCGAAATCGGGTAATCGTTCTTCAACTCTCGCGCTTTATCATCAAGAATAGAGAGCTTCAATTCGTGGATGTGTCCCGATTCCAAACGTTTCAACTCGGGGGTTGGGAAGTCTAAGGTCAGGGTCTCCCCATAGAAAGAGTCGCTGGCGTGCACGACCTTAAGGAGAGTACTGGGAGCTCCGTCTAACGTGTTGTACGATGAGTTCAGTTGATCTAGGTGCACCCTGAGTGTTTTCGTGAAGGCGAAGTCCACCGGGCCGTCGCTGATGTACTCGCCTGGACCAAACCAACCCCTATTCGTCACCCTAGTGGCTATCGGACTATTCGCCCTTTGGTTTCATCCTGTTCCGCAGGAACTCTCGGGTGGCGAATAGTAGAAGACCAGCGATCGCGATTATTAACGCACAAACATTCTCGGCAAGCCACCCACCTGTTTTTGATAATATAGATAGCAAGAAGGAGACGAGGCCACCTATCAGCACAGGCAGCGTGGCAGCCGCTTTTCCGGCTAATTTAGCCAGGAGATTGGCGAGGGCTTTTAATTGCTTGTTTACCCATTCCTTGCCTCTGCCGGCTGGCGCGGGTGCTGGCGCGAGTGCTGGCGCGGGTGCTGGCGCGGGCGGAGCCGCCACACCGCCTCCCGTGATAGCTAGAACTAGGGTCGATATAATCATGCCGAGCACTGCGAGGATGCTTACTATTGTGACGCCTTGGTCTGAAAAGCGTGCGAAGGCGCTCACCGTGTGTCGTGTCCTCATGCAGGACCCCCGAAATTGTTTCGCGGACACAATTTACTTGGGTGCGGAGTGCCTCACGGTTAGCCGAGGCAGCCTCCAAGCGAGCTTCTCATTCATCCCGCAACGACCGCAGACGTTCAGTGATCTGATCGATATCATCGCTATCGTCGTGGGCTTCTTCAATTTTTCTTTTTTCTTGTGCGATATGTTCATCCAACGCTGTGAATTTGGAGAGGTTAAGGACCAGTTCGCCCCGGTATGTCTGCAGGGCTTTGTTAAGTCCCTGGACCATTTTCGTCTATCTCATTTTCGCTGAACGTGGCTTGCATTGTGCAAATAGCGTCTGTGGCTACACGCGGGACCTCGCTGAGCTCGACCGTTTCTATTTCGTCGGCCGTCTTCGCCATCGTTTCGTCGATATACTGGAGGCTTTTTACCATTTTTTAAGGCAGCTGCGACCGGTCCTCGATCACTCTAAGAGATCGAGCGAGGAGTACTCCATATCGGTTCTCGGAAGAGGCGTTGAGGGACCGGGCCTGGTCGTTCTTGAACGTCAGCAACTTCCAGTTCTTGCCCCATTTTACCCACAGGTCTCCTCTTTTAGTGTTATGGAACTCCAACGTGTCCTTGATGCCGTATTTAGACACCTCACTCTCCCACCGTTTCACCCGAGACTCCGTTTCCCCGGGAGGCTCCAGATCACACTTGGCTATCCACGCAGGAATCTCGGTATCGCCCGCCCATGCCGGTGGGTCCTCCCACATATCGTCAACATCGCTCGCAGCTGAAGTTCTTGGCAACTCTACGAAGGTCGTTTCGTCATCATCGAGGTAATCGTCTCGGTCACCCGTAGTGCGATCGAATTCGTCCATGTTAATATCGTGACCAGCCATCGTTAACGATGTATAGTATCGATAATTTTTGTATTGAACAGAACACAAGACGGGTTCAATAGTATTGTTTGAAGACGTCTTCAAGTCAATACGGGTGCACATTTAATCGTTACTGCAGACTGCGGGAGCCCCTCGGGTCAAATAACGTGAGACAGAGCGTGGTCATTACGAACAACCCATCGACGATTGACCAGAACCAGCAGCTCTTGGCCCGCTTTCCCAACCTCGGAGGTAACGACGTCATTGTGCCGGGGACTGTCCACCTCGCTTTAACTATTTGACTGACGTCGACAGACGCGGACCGAACGGTCGTTCAGAATTTGGGCCGTGCCATCTTCAAGACGACCATGATACAAATTTCTGGTAATGAGGTGATGTCGATCGACGATAGCGACGTCTACCATTGCTACCAAGACCTGTGGAAGACCGCGCAAGAGCGCGAAAACGCTGTCTATCAGGGTATTGACACCAGCCGAAATCGGAACGTAAACAGGTTTACGGCAACCGTTTCTACACCCCACTCGACTTTGAGCTGCTGGATGCCATACTATCAGAGCGCTTTGGCGGACCGCCTCGAATACGAACTAACGTTCAACGACTATGGCCGAGTTCTCATAGCCACTGACATGGCATCGACGTATTCGATCGACAATGTTTCGCTGGAGTACGACATGGTCACGATGGTCACGATGTCTGACCTCCTCGTGCGAATGTTGGAATCCAGTACGCCGGGTGGGTTGCCATACTTTATTACCGAGTTGACGCTAGATGACGAAAGACAAAAGCGATACATTGTGGAATATTAATTCACCGTCCCCGCCCGCTCGATGATGCTGTTCGAGGAGGCCCGGTTCGCACACGGGGCTAGAAAAAACGACCAAATTTTATAACATCAAAATCACAAAGGTCGAGGTGACGATCGAGGGAGTACCCAATCAGCTCTACAGCCAGGGCCTTCGCACACACCAACAGTGGGACGAAGCCAAACAGCAGTTTGCTGCCGGCTGTAAACGCGCCCCAGAGGTTGCCGTAGTGGCCAAAGACCTGCAGCGCTCGGACGGCACTCTCGCAGAGTGCCTGACTTCCAAGTACACGCTATGGCTAGACAACGGCAACAGTGCATTGAACGTGTACATGTATATCATCACAGATGCGCAAGCCAACATCGAAGATGGCCGATTCGTCTCAACACTCTACTCAAAATCTTAAGGATTTTACAAAGGACGCCCACTCTGCCATAATATGCGGGCAGACTGGATGCGGAAAACCTGTTTTCATCCTGGACTTGCTTGAGGGCCCCTACCGCGATGCCTTTCGTCACATTGTGATCCTGTGTCCTAGCTACTGTATGGCACAACAAGACTTATCAGCAGCGCCCTTGGATCTGGGCTGATTCTGATGTATACGCCGGCGACAGGCTCCACGAGTGGCTGCGGGTCTTTTACCAACTAGTTCAGGGCGAGCCCACCCTGTACGTGATTGACGACTGCTCAGCGAAGGCGTCGATGACCAAAGAGAAGGATATGCTCTCTGAGCTCGCATTTTTTGGCCGGCATGCGGTGCAAAGCGTATGGATCTCCACTCAGAAGTACAACGCCGTCATCAAGGATCTGCGCGATCAAACGAAATGGGTCGCCCACTTTCACTGCAAGGACCGAGACTCATTCGATGACTGCCTTCGAGAGAACGACGTTATCATAACGCGTGAGGAGTGGCAGGAGGTTAGCAACTGCTGAACAATTGTGAACGACTACTGAACAAATGCTGAACAATGTGGGAATCAATTTGTTGCTCCGCTGCAAGCTTTGCTGCGAGCATAATGGTGATCATTATATTCGGGTGGTGTGCTTGGCAATATGTTAGACTTATGAGGCGAGTCAAAATAGCACTACTTAAGATGAAACGTACAATGAAGTGTGATGAACTTCTTGATCAGCTAATGGAAGAGACAGTCGTGCCGACTGAAAGTACGACTGCCGACACGGCTGAAACTGTCGGAACGACAGTCGGCACGGTTGAAACTGTCGGAACGACAGTCGGCACAAAAGAAACAGCTACTTTGAAGCGGCGCAAACGGCTCGCTGTACTGGTTGCAAGTGGGGGGGGGGGGGGGCAGGCCGACCAGTATCTGGGGCGACGTCTCACAGCCGACCAGGTTGATAAGATGTCAGACGCAGAGATTGAGAAGTGGTATGCCCGATACGAATCGCGGCTAGCCGTTCAGCCATTCAGATCTACGCAGCGGCGGCGAGTACGTTTCTGACATTCCAGAATCAATCGGGATTGGTCGACGACCTCGATACTGACCCATTAGTTGGACACGTTAAGATCAGATTTTTTCGTAAACACAAGTTCGGTGTTTTCTTAGCATCGCTGACGACTGCGTTGACAACAGTTAAGCACTGTTAATTCGGATATGTATGCTCAGAAACTGTTGACACACGACACACCTGCGAGAGTGACGGAGCTGGAACCGCAGCAGCAGCAGCTCCAGCAGCAGCAATCTCCGATTGCACGACATAACAACCCAAACAGACAGGCAGCGGGGCGGACAGGGGCCGCTGCCCGGAAAGCTAAACAAGATAAATACTCGCCGAGCTTTGAGAGGCCAAGCAGTTCTTAGTTGTTCTAGCAGCTGCCGCTGCGGAAGAACGCCCGAAGCAGTTCCTTCGGAAGAACGCACGAAGGCAGTTCCAGCAGTTGCCGTTGCGGAACAGGCGCCGACCTGGATAATCCCGTGGGTTGTTGGTGGTCTGACAGTTGCGGAGGGTGGCCCGCCCCCAAGTTGAACATGACGGCGAAAGACGTAGGTCTCGTGATCTTAGACGTAGCGGCTGCAGTTGGGACACGAGAGTATCTAGTTAAAGCCGGAATTCTACCGGCTAATATATGGAAGTAACAAATTAATAACGGCTTCGATCGCAATGTTCGTTGGTGGTGCGGTGTTGAACGCATTGGCATTCAGCGATATAAACTTACTATTCTCGAATCTTCGAAGCTCGGACGCAAGCGCCACGATTAAGCTGTAGAACAACTCCAGAATGCACGCGCGGCATGGTCCCGAAAACGAACCGCCCGTCTGGACAGGATCAACGAAGATCTTCGCCGCGAGAATCACGCCGTGCAAAGTTTCCGGAGCGTCGACGACGCCATCCGCGAGTACGCGCGGGCATATCCGCAGAACAACAAAATCTAGCGCCGCTGGATCCCGAGCCCCAGCTTTCAGGCTTCTACGCGCCGTCAGATGCCCAAAAAGACCGCGAGATCGCATTCGTCATCGTGGGAATGGTTGCGATAGGCCTCGACAGCTACTATATACTATTCCAAAGTAATACGCATAAATTAAGAACCAATACTAATCAGTTACCGGACGATCTGGCAAAGGCATGTTGGAGACTGTTCGATCTACTTGAATATCTTGCAGAAGATGGACACACGCAAGCTTAACGTTCGCCTAGCGCACAAACTTAACGTTCGCTTAGCGAACATATACTACAGCCCCTGCGGCTACTGAAAGGGACTCGCAGCCATCAAGAACCTCGCTGCAGCGGCCAATGTGTCTGTAAACGCTGCCAAGGAATGGCTCAAAAACAGGCCATCTGACAGATCTATTTGCCCGCGCCGCGCTGTATTCCACGCCCGAAATTCGACGTGCCAGTGCCGAACGAAGTCCACCAAGCCGATCTCCTGTTTCTCCCTCACGATCGCGTCGGTCGTAAGACGTACAAGTACACCCTGATAGTCGTTGACGTAGCGAGTCGCTATAAGGAATCTCAGCCACTGACCACGAAAGAGGTCAAGAAGGTGGCCGAAGCTCTTTCACGCATATACAAGAGGAACCCTCTCAAATGGCCGAATCTTCTCCAGGTTTGTGAGCGCGGTCTCTCAACTGTTGGAGAAACACGACGTTTCTGTCAGGCGCGGCCGCGTCGATGTCGACCGGGACCAGGGGATTGTGGAGCGGCTTTTCGGACATCAATATGCCCAATAGCTTGTAGACCCTGATACGCGATCAACTGAGTGGGTGACCAGGCTGCCTGTCGTGGTATCTTCATTGAACGTCGAGACGACCAGATTGATCGGTAAGAATGCCATCAAGGGGAAAACGGTGTCACACAAGCCCTCTGCCATCTCAGCGGGTGACCCGTTGGTTTAGCGGAGTAAAAGCTTCCATCGGATGTTGCTGTCCGAGTTGGAGGGCGGCCGCCGCCACGCGACTGATGCGGCGTGGTCTCTCAATGTATATCATCTGGATCGATCTATTACCAAACCCGATGAGCCCGTGCTCTACTACCTTGACAGTGGCCCATCGCGCGGGTTTGTTCGCGAAGAACGTCTTGCGGTGCATTCTGATACCCAGCTACCACGTCAGAGTCATTCGTGTATGACTCTCGTCAGAGTCGGTCAGTTACCCCCGTCAGACTCTCGTCAGAGTCGTTCAGTCAATCCGTCTTAGTCGGTCAGTCACACCCGTCAGACTCTCTCTCGTCAGAGTCGTTCGGTCAGTCCTCCATACTAGGTCAGTCAGTCACTTCCGTCAGACTCTCGTTAGAGTCGTTCAGTCAGTCCTGCATAGTCGGTTGATCAGACTCTCCCCTTCTTCAGAGTCATTTTTGTTTACCTATCTGTAGGATCGGTGTGTACCCCGTCTTCCATCACTCTCCTCTTGTCGTAGTACGCCGATAACCCCAACTTATCCTGCTTGTACGTCTTCATCACACCGTTAACCATTCGGAATCCCATGTTCTCCGCCATGTCCCTACTCCCTTAGAGAGTGCTCTTGTACCTCCCCCACGTCAAGTCGTTCGATCGCCTCGACATTCCCTTGGCCGAGTGCTTAGAGCTTCCGTCACCACTACCCCCACGTAGTAGCTCTTGCTACACAGATCGATAGCTCTATCCCCCTGGAATTCCAGCTTGAACAGTCCAGGAGTTCTGTTGCTCCACCCGTCCCACGCCAACCACTTGACCGTCGCTTTATTGAACTTTCTCTTCGTCGTCTTCCTCACCACCTTCGCCAACGTCTTCTCCGACACCGCGAAATACATGCTGTCAGTGCCCATCTGTATAAGTTCGAAATCTTCGCGAGCCACGTACTTGTCCAAGAAGTAGTAGTAGAACTCCAGCATACGGAGCTTGGCCAACTGGTAGACCGCTATGCCACACTGGAACGGTCTGTTGATTACCACTCGAAGCTTCCAGCTCGATACATTGTAAGCCTCCCCAGTCTCCTCCAGGTCGTCGAACCACGCCGACCTCAGTGCCCGGTCGACAGTCTTCTTATCCTTCGTATAAATGGTGTTCAGGTGTCTCTCTTATGCCTCTATCAGCTTGCCACAAAACGCGTTGCTAACCAGTTTGAATATCTCAGCCAACACTGCCTTGCTCTTGTCGGACGTCCCCCGTCAGTCTGGCGGCAGTGACCTCTTCCACGAACCATTGGAATGGTTTGCCGGGCGTGTAGTCTCTCACCGTATGCACCGCATTGACGACCAAACCGTGTTCCAGATACCACTTTATCAGCGTGGAGTATATGATTTTCTTCTTAGCGGACAGTGCCCCCACAAGCTTTCTCTGTCATTCGACAGTCCTCCCGGTCCTGGTCAAGTAGTCCGAGAACTTATCTCGCAACGTTTCCGGGACCTCTATATCCAACTCCGCAAATCCGAACCTCTTGTCACGCCTGACCTTCCTCACTAAACAATCTATATACGACTGCCTTTCTGGGTCGTCACACGTCCATATCTCCTCCTCCCCGCACGGCATGTCCTTCGACATTGTCGACAGGTACAGCGCATTGGCGTCGTACCCCAGCACCGCCTTACACTTTTTCTCCTCCCGACTCCCTACCTGAGTCCTGATCGTCAACCTGCCAGCCTCGGCGTATCTGGAGAACACAATGGACGGACCTCACCAAGGCTTCCTTTATCATCGCGTAAGTCTCATTCTTCGGCGACACAGCTCGGGTGTGTCCACCTCCCTATCGATCGTCCCACGGAGCAAATACTGAAGGGAAATCCCCTGCAGTGACACCGTGTTCCTGAGTATGTCCACACCACACCACACCGCTGTAGAACTCCGTCATTTTAGTAAGGGCCTCCAGGAACTATCCGACGTCCAAGTCGTTGTAGTGTTGAAAATATTCCTGGAACGTCTTCATCCCCTTTTCCCGGAAGACCTTCTTGCACTCTTTCCACTCCGACCTCACATCGACAGTAGGTACGCACCTATCAACTTTGAGTACCACTCGGTATAGTCCGGCAACCCCGGATGGTCGTGCTTGTCCGCGCTATCGAACCACTCGTGTTGGAAGTGGGACCGTTTTGCAGTCGTACGCCTTAACCTACCTGTCGAACGTGGTACCGGGTCCCAGATACTGGATGATGTCGAGAAATCTAAACTCCGGGGTAACCAGGACCATGGTCGTGCTCGTCTTCTCCCGGCCATCACTTTGGTCAATGAGGTAGCGTTTGATCAGATTCAGATCCACGAGACGATCTTCGCTTGCTGAGGCTTCAACAGCATCTCTATGTCGGCCGGCAGATACTTCTTCCTAACTCCCTCCCTGATGACCTTACCTCTCCTCTGCAGCTCCTTAACGAACTGCTCGACCAGCTGGTTCGGATCTCGTTCGCAGATATGGGTAATACCCTCGTGCATCGTATCCTCCAACGACACCGATATAGGGATGTGCTCGACCTCGTAAGTCAGGTCGTTCGTATGTCGCGAGGCCTTTGACTTGTCGAGATACGCCTCGTAGACTATCTGGTGAGGGTACAGGGTCGTCTCCTCCTCGGGCGGTGGTGGTGGATCGCGGGGATTCTCCTCATTCAACCACTCGCACTCCCACTTCACAACCAACTCGTAACCCGCCTCCCTTATCTTGTCGTCTTGGATGTTCGTCCTCCTGTACAGCGGTGACGCGTTACCTCTCCTGCAATGCCTCAGACACCTGTGCCAGTAGCATCCGTGGAACTGAAACACGGTCTTGGTCTCATGACAGTAACCGTCGACCGGATCGCCGGCCACCCACCTCTCGCCCTCATGGCCGCATCGCGCGTGATGTATGTGATTTCCCACCCTTTCCTTGTCTCTGCTCAGCCATTGAATGTACATCGCACTCGCTGACCCCTTGGGGTAGAACGCCATCTTGTATGCCGACTGCGATCTGTCTATCTTCTTGCCCGGACATATCACGTTAGTCTTTCTACCCATGCAGGTGATCGCGTGTCTGTGCATGTTGCAAGCCTTTGCTGGCATCCGGTGCACCCGCACCCGTACATCTTGAGAAGGTTCTCTACCAGGAACGAGTGGCCCCCGAAAATTCCTATCGTCAGGGTCTTCTCGCCTACCGCGTCGTCCAATTTCTCGGAGAGCACTTCCGGTTCGGCAGGTAGTCTACCAGTCAAAACAGCACGCTGCTGCCTCTCCTCTCGAATGGATGGCTTAGCTCTAACAGGTTGTAAAAGGTGGCGGATGCCAGTAACTATGTAACCATGATAGTGGTATATCCTAAGGGTGGCCTTTCTCTAACACGACTTGCGATGTGGCAGGCTCTGTATGACAGGCTAGGTATGGTGGCTATGATAGTGGTATATCCTAAGGGTGACGTTTCTCTAACACGACTCGCTATGTGGCAGGCTATGTATGGCAGGCTAGGTATGACTGCTATTGTGGCTATGATAGTGGTATTATAACCTAAGGGAGGCCTTTCTCTAACACGACTTCCGACGTGGCGGGCTCGGTATGACGGGCTCGGTATAGAATCGGGAAATAACCCGAAGGGAAATACCCGTAAGGAAAAGAAGGGGAATACCCGCGAGAGAGAAATACCATATTCTCATGTTTTTGGCGATAAAGTTGAGCCATACGCCCCCCCCCCTTGGTGATTTTTAAAAAAAAAAAATTGTATATGTATTTATATAGTGATTTTTCAAGCTCGTATCATTTTTACTCCAAAATACTACTAATGCTGACAAACCATGTTTTTATTGTGAGAGGAGACAACATGTAACACAGCAGCAGACGACTATATTCGGTTAAACCTTAGACTGCTGAGGTTTTCCCGAAGGTTTTCCATAGCAAATATAATTAATACTGCCATTAGCATAAAATGGGATTTTATTCTTGCTTTATGCCCATAGTTTCTGCTTCCTGCGATACCCGGTAGATGGATTGTAGATGACAATATGTAAATATACATGCATTAACCAATAATTAAAAAAAAAGAAAAAAGGAAAGACAACTATTTTAGTTCGTTATTATAAAACAAAAATAGAGAAAAAAATAGAAAAGAAATACACTGCAGCAGTTCGAGAAATAAAAAAGTATGTTCGCACGCCAAGCCACCCACACCCACATTAAGTCTTGGTTGTCGTGATGATGTACACATGCAGACACGATGGAACCCCTCCACACCGGACACCCTGGAACGTCCCCAGGGCGTCGGGCATAGAGATGCTCCACTGTAAATCAGTCATATGACCACTCCAACACCTCTTTACATGCTTTGCAATCACGAACAGACTGTACCATCAGATATAAATCAAATAAAACCCACCAGAATTACCCACACAGTCATTTACAAGGTGTCCGGCTTACTGAGGTTCCATCGTACCGTTCAAAAGCGACTTGTATTCTCTATGTACATTCTTACAGCTGTAAATATTGTTTTGTTAGTAGGATCGTCCAGTTGTATATTACCATAGAGTATAGTATGGAGGGTCGGTTGACAATGTGCGTGTATATCATCTATTAGTTGGTTTCTATGTAGTGCATATCTTGGACAGGATAAAAAGTAGTGAGTGGCATCTTCAACTTGACCACAGATACAATTTGGCGATTCAACAATATTTTTGCAATATAGGTCATAGTTAAAAGCACTGCATTTTGTCCGGAGTCGTGTATGTATTGCTTGGATATGCCGTTGACCACTGTAATAATAACTTGGAACCTTGTCTGTGATTGTTTTTATTTTTGTTTTAAAACAAATAAGTGACTGAACATTCCGTGTGTTTTCTGGCATAGTGTTTCAGTCTCGGACTGAAGAGGGAAGAAATGAATTATAATAGAGTTTTTTTTGCCATTTACAAGCCATTTATTAGACCAATTGGTAATAGTTTTAAGATCGGAATTAATAGTCCTAGTAGCAGTTTCATGAGTGTCTTCGATAAGGTATAAGCTGGTGTCATCAGCGTAGAGGCGTATATTGAGCTTATGTCCATAACAATATCAGTATGTATAGGATGAATAACAATGGTCCAAGGATATAACATTGTGGGACACCAGCTCTAATGTGGTTCTAGTTAGAGTAGACTCCTGGCAGCACAACCCTTTGTTTCCGCTTACCTTACTAAGATAGCTGGCGAACCAGTCATGGACGTTATTAGTAACACCTGCCGCTGTTAATTTCATAAGCAGACCGGTATGCCAGATACGGTCAAATGCTTTACTGATATCACAAAATACAACCTGGACTTCTTTTGTATCATCTAATGTACGACATAATGTATTATAAAGGAATGTCAGTTGGATTACAGTTGAATCTGCAGGTACGAATCCAGACTGTAAGGGTGTTACTATGTAAAAACTGCCCTTTCAAGAACTTTACTAATAGTATTGAGCAAGGATATGGGGCGGTAATTCGAACTGAGAAAGGGATCACCAGCCTTGAATATAGGACACACGTTGGCCCGTTTCCACTCGTCTGGAAAGTGTCCACATTGTATAGATTTATTAAAAAGGTCCTTTAAAGGGACAGCTTTAATTATTTAAGGATGCGATTATTGACACCATCTGGGCCAGATGCTTTCCCTAAAGGTAAGTTAGATAATATAGTATGCATATCTATTTCACTTAGAGTGATAGATTCAATAGTATTACTCACTGCATATGGAGTTAAAGTAGGTAGGTGTGAAGGGGGGGGGGGGGGGGGGTGAGGGGGTCTGGTTAAACTGTTTGGTCACGGAAATAATTATTTAGAATGTTAGCTTTTTATGTACTATCATCAACTTTTTTCCTTTTTTTCGGTTATGTTGTAGTGGTGGAATTGTTTTATTTTCATTATCATTGATAAAATGTTTCAATACTGACCACCAATCTTTTGAACTGAGTTGTCCTGACTTTAATTTATTACTTATCCCGTCATAATAATCTTTCTTGGATGCCCTTATCGCTAAAATGACGTAATTCTGAAGTTTACGAAATTTTAACCAGTGTGAGTTATTATTAGTTTATTTTGCCTTATGATAGAGCCGTTTCCGTTTTGTAATCATCCTCTTTATGTTAGTTGTTATCCTAGGTAAATCGGACTGTCTAACGAATATATCTTTTTTAGGAATATAGATCTTGGCAAGTGTAATAATTGTATTACTAATAGTATGTGTATATTCATCAATATTTTGCGATTTTAAGTCATTCCAGTTTATTCTGGAGATATCCCTGCGTAACATGGCATATTCATCGTTCTCATATTTCCATAGTTTACGTTTACATGGCTTGACCTTAGGCTTGGAGAATTGTAAAAGGCCAAAAATGGGACAATGAAACCGTGTCTCTTGTGGTAAAAAATGGATCGCCTACTCCGCTCATAACTATAAAGTCTTTATTTGATACGAATAGTAAGTCGATAATGGACTGCGAATGCTCAGTAAAGTGTGTTATGGAGGATATACACACGTTCAAGCAAATTGTGTACAAATAGATGTTACCTTTCTGTTCGATTGGGCGTTTAAGGTATTATAGTTAAAGTCGCCAACAATTATAATATCTCGGAAACCGGTATAAATGGTCATGTGAATTGAGTCCTCAATGCTATTGTTATATATAACGTTAGCGCTTGGGAGTCTATACAATACGCCAAATAAGAAATGCTTTTTGTTAAACACAATTTCAACACAGATAGATTCAATATTAGAATGTTCGTAAGTCCAAAAGTATGATAGTCTGTAAATATGACATTAACAATGTTTTCTTGTAAACAATTATTGGATTTACAGTTATTGAGCAAGCTGCTGCCTATGCTCAACAAATGTAAATCCATATATTGAAATTTCCAGACGATTCTGAATTTGCGCTTACGAACATTTTAGTCGTATGAAGTTTAGTGAAACGGACCGCAGATGGTTCTATGTCATGCTGTAGCCAATCCACAAACCACCGGACCCACAATAACTCCAAAATCAAAATAACAGACATTCGCAAAACTTAAAATTGGGGTCCATTTCTTATTTACAACGTGTGTTTCCTTTCACGAAACTTCTTCATATTTCACACATGCATTCATCTGATGGTTCTATATCATTATGTAGCAAATCCTCCTGGCCGCACTAGCCCCAAGATAAATCTCACAGACTTGGTGCATTCACAAAACTGAACGCTAGGATTAATTTATTATACCTTCTGTTTCCTTTAACGGGGCGTCTTGATTTTTCACACATGCATCCTCTGATGGTCACTTATTACGATCTATAATGAATGCACGTACCTCCGAGCCCACCAAGGTCAAGGTCACAACATTTGTCAATTCACAAAACATAACAGTTGGGTATTTTTTTGTATTATTTATTGACGAAACTTCTTAATATTTCACACATGTACTTTTCTGAAGGTCTCTACCATGCTGTGATAAATACACATAAAGCTAAAGCTCGCCCCAATAAAGCTGTCTAAGGCTCAACCGAATATATTTTATATTCGACGGTACTAACCATACGAAACCATACGAAACTTCTTCATATTTCACACATCTACTTCTCTGATGGTCTCTACCATGCTGTGATAAATCCACATAAAGCTAAAGCTCGCCCCAATAAAGCTGTCTACGGCTCAACCGAATATATTTTATATTCGACGATACTAACCATATATGTACTGTTTGTATACTTATTGTCTCGCTTCTTACTACACTCACTATACTCGCTTAATATGTATTCGATTAATTCATCACGATTGTAAAATGGCCTATTTATCATGATAATCGCATTCGTGTCATCGACCGATTTCAGAGGTCCGTACTTCTTTGTGGTCACGCCGGACACGGTGCGCTTCCAGCACGAGGAGACTGTCGTCGTGAGCGTCTTTGGCGCCAAAAATGTGCCAGTTTCCGTGGCTTTCCAGTACGGTGACAAGGTTTTCTCGAAGATAGATGTCGTTATTGAGGACGAAGGTAAACAATTACGGGACCAGGGCAACAACTGAAGGGTTATCTAAAAACTATTTAAGTTATTATTTTTGCGTCGATAAATTGGGGGACATCTTTACGCAAAAAAGGAGAGAAAACAATCAGCATTCAACGGACAACGCGTAACGTCAAATAGCGTCGACATGAACGAAGTTGCTATACTATTATATAGCCTTTGCATCGTGTGTTTAAACTATTGTCTGTTACACGC
Source organism: Conchocele bisecta (assembly GCA_029237695.1). Taxonomy (NCBI): domain Eukaryota; kingdom Metazoa; phylum Mollusca; class Bivalvia; order Lucinida; family Thyasiridae; genus Conchocele; species Conchocele bisecta. The sequence goes on along the minus strand of CM055268.1, from coordinate 9,439,787 downwards.
CTTTCTGTCGGCGAACTTTTGGCTATGAAACACATTACATATAAAACATATTTAAATGTAAATACGTTTTCATCAATCAATAACACATATGCTGACCGTACACTTTCCCTCTTCGCAGCAGTCGGGGGTGGGGTCGGGGTCCCTGGAATTATTTGGACCTAGATGAGGGAGGGGAGGGGACACACATGTGCTACTGACAAAATATTTTCTCAACATTGTAGGCGTGGAAGCTGGCTTGGGGCTACATGTACCGCAGAATAGTATTGTAATGTAACTGTAATGTTTGATTTGCAATAGGCATGCTGGCCCTTGGTCATAAATGCATAGTGTAATACGAAAACGTGGAAATGTGATCACGATGTTCTATAAGATGTCAAACACTGGTGTAAGCATAATACTTAGACTACAATACTATACATATATATATATATTTCGTCAAGTTCTGAGTGCACGCCAAATCATAACACACTGTTATGTATTATGATTTCCCAAGCAGTCACAACATAAAGACGAACTATGTCCCTTACACGTCGGTCGCTGAAGGACATATAATTCGGACATTGCAGATCACGTACATATATTATAGTAAATAGTAAACTAGACCCATTAAATGGTATACTAATTTTGCAGCTAATCCTCAGATTGTACGGATGATTGTCATGGAGGCGGATATAATTAATAAGGATACTATAGATAAACCACGATCGATAAAGATGACAGCCCACTGTGCATTTGGTGATCAAGAGGCAGACTTACTACTTAGCTTCGATACCGGTTTTCTGATTGTACAGACAGACAAGCCGATATATTCACCCAAAGACTTAGGTACGTATTTAGTAGGAAGTTGTATTTAGTTAACATTATAATTATATATAGCTTGAGAAATGGAGCTTATGGGATTTGTGAACAATGTAGGTCCTGGTCAAGTAACACACTCCTGTCCTGATAACGATCTATATAGCTTGTTAGAAGCATGACAGGTGTTTCATTGACGGAATGGCGAACAGTGCACATCATGATCTGGATCTACACTGATCGCAGAACATATAAGCCCCATTTACATGTATTCTGTCACAGCCACACACATTGTGTATAGATCTACACTCAGGAGCATATGCGTTGTTTTGTACATTATACATAAATAAAAGTTCATACAGGTTGTAGAGGCCGGATATGTGCTTGTCGCACATATACACTAGAAGTTAAATCTTAGGCCCGTTGACTTGTTTTCTTCTCAGATTCAAGATTGATGAAACTTAATGTTGACCTCCGGTTAGCCTGCTAATACAAACTTGCACTGAACTTAAGCTTACATGGGTACCCTGACATTGTTTGTTTAACCTACTTTTATATGTACTGACTGAAAGTGAAGTTATTACAGAATTTGCGAGGCCATTCCAGTTATCCACTACTCTATAACCAAACACATTCTTTCCGATTTCGGTTCTGGCTGGTTTCTTGAATAGCGTCTGTGAGTTACCCCTAGTAGCACTATATCTGCTAAATCTGTTCTGATTATCGTCTTGCAAGATAATTTTTGGTGACATTCAAGTATTTACACATGGTGTGATGAGTCATTTAGTATGAAACGCACACATATTTCTACCGTTTGTCTTATGAATATCCTCCTTCCAAAATATTCCTCGGACCTTTCACTTTTTTCCTTGTTTACCCTACCGGTAAAAGCTGCTATTTGCAGGCCCAGGCTTTACATCAGGTGATTAAAATAAGCATGACTTGACGTACATTAAGTCCTTTAAAAATGCCAGCAAATCCAGTGTATGAACTAAATACTGGTAAGTTTTGCCAGTTATGTCATATTGTTCACGAAGTCGAACATACCGTGATTTTATGCATCCGCCATTAACCTGCTCTTTAATATTGTTAAAATCATAAACAATAGAAAAGTTTCAAGTTTTCCTTCACTGTGCGTCATTCATCTGCGAGATGATCAACAGCCAATGAAAACTCGGGACGAATTAACAGATTTATTGACACGTTCGGAACATACCCCGAAAACACCAACCATAAGTCAATATTCAAGATGGCTGACTCCTATGTTGCTAAACGCGCTATCGCGAATTTTAATCTAATATCAATCTTAATTTGAAGGTTAGAAAGAGTGAAAGAAATGTTTACCATTGGATTGAACTGACAAGTTAGCTCACATGTTCTGTTTTATAAAAACAACTTAAAAAACGCGTGGAGTTTGTTACTGAAGTGCACAAAAATTGGAGAGAACAGGATAAGTAAAAAACTCTTCTTTGATATTGCTGCGCCTATATGGGAACATATGCAAGATTCCGATGACAGGCATGTTACTTCCTCCATGAAGGTTCCAGCCTTTTCTGTGCTATGCATTTAACTTTTTGTTTTATAAATATGCGAATCACATATGGAAGTAAGAAACAAAAGACACTAATTTCAGGATTTGTTTTTTATTTCATTATACAGAGCTCCAGTTAAGGAGCATAATTTGGGTAAATTTCTTATTTCTCCATCAAAAATGGCAATTTGGGAGTGCTTTAGAATCGTCTCAATGAGACGATTCGAAAGAAATCCCAACTTGCCATTTTTGATGAAGAAATAACAAAATTTCACCCCAAGTTGGTCAAATTACGCACCTTAACTGGAGCTCTGTCATATATAATTAATATTCGAAGCATTTTAAAAGGACACTATCACATTAGTCCATGTGTTTACATTAATTTAACAACATTTGTATACATGCGTGAGCATTGGCACACTTCAACCCAGGTCTGACTTGATTTACTTCCCTAACAGGGAGACAGCTCACAGATGAAGGAGTCACATGATTACTAATAACACAACTTGAAATGCTAGTAAATGAAGGACTCCTTCAATATTCCGCTGTCTCCTAATTCTGATATAGACATGTAGTTGGGCAGGAAGACAGGGTCCCCATGCACCCAAAAGGTACATTTTTTTAATATACATTTTTGTAATCTTCAAGATGTCTAGTGAAAAATAAAAGATGTTCCCATTGCGAAATCGTGTCCCATGGGGTCCATTTGGCGGCCATTTTGGCGGCCATTTTGGATTTTCTGGCTAAAATTGATAATCTGCATAACGTTTGAACTACATATCATACAGCAACAAACGAAACAGTTTTTTTCTGTATGTTTTTGGCATGAGGAATCTATTGAGATGGTTATTTTCATGATCAGTTGGTTTCTTATGTAAACAAAATGAACAATTATTAAAAGTAATACTCAGTTTTCTGACTGATCTCAGATGAGGTAAATTAATTTTCTCCATTTTTACCATATTATATTGCGAGATGGGTGCATAAATTTCCGTTTGCTACATATACTGAAAATTACAATCAATTATACACATAAGATAAATAAATTGATCAACTGGATGCATGGAAACACCGTCTTGTTGCTCGACTAGAAGCTTATCCAAATGCTTACATGTATTTACTAATGCAATCTATATTTTATTTGCTAGGTGAAGGCATTATTAGCATATTAGCCGTGGTGGTGGTGATAATAAACTAACACTGAGTATCTTATAATAGTTATAGTGTATCTTAGTAATGGTGCTAATGAACTAACACTCATAGACTAGTTATAGTGTAGTGGCAACATGAAATAATCATGCCAAAGTCAAGGAAACGCAAAACTGATAATGGCGGTGGGTCAGAAGAACTGCGGAAGCGTCCGTCTGTAAGTTGTATTGTACATGCGAGTGGCATTCAGCATGGAGATTTCACACCGCTCAGTAATGCCAGGTGATCTGCCACTGATAAACTGGCTCAGCTACACAGTATTCGTGATAGACGACTAGCTGAACCTTCAGATTCACCAAGTCGCATGGAGGATGTCTGTAATGGCATTACAGAGAGTCTTGTTGGTGCAGATTTAGAAGTAATTGGCTATCATCAAGGCTGCTACCAAAACTTTACTAAAAAACAAGATCGCTTGAAGTGTATTGTAGAATCTAACATCACGCTCCCCTCGTAAACTGCCACCACCATGCTCTACCAAGCAGCTGTTCCCGACAGAATGTATTTTCTGTCAAACATTTGAACTTAAAGTGTCGAGAAAGACTGAGCGATGCATCAAGTTTGCAGTATTCAAGGACAAGGATGGAACAATAAAAGAGCCTACTTGGAAACAAGTTGAGCCTCGAGCCCTAGAACTAGGAAATCTTCGTATACATCGCATGGCGCAAGGTGAGGACCTGTTTGCGAGTGAGGCCCAATTCCACCAGACATGTCGCAGGTCATTCAACCTGAAGTACACTAAGCACATGCGTGATACAGCCCAAGCTACGAACCGTGCCATTGATACAGATCAGGAATGTAAGTCTGATGCGCATCAGAATGCGTTCTCTGCAGTGCTTGATTTAATTCAAGAACGAGTGATTGAGCAGAATGAGGTTGTTCAGCTACGTCATTGCGCCTTCTGTATGTCCAAGAGTTAGAGAGACATGGTTTTCCCAATCCCAAGTTCAGAGGCGAGAAGCTGAAGTCTCGTCTGGAAGGTCACGATATTAGTGAGTACATTGCCTTTGCTAAGGTCAATCAGGTGACAAGGGATTTATCACATATAACTTATGTATATAGTGCAGCACGTCCGTTGCAGATGCCGTAGCATTTGCATATAAGCTTGGGTCCACAGACAAGCATGAAGACATGGCCCTGCTTCTTCGTAGTATTATCCAGCGGGCGTACAAGGAGTCGACGTCACTTCCTTGGCCTCCTACAGCTGATGATCTAGAGGTCAAGTCATCAGATGACGTCCTCCCCCATGAATTTCTTAAGTTCCTGAACTTCGTCATCTCTGGTGAAGCAGATATGGATAAGTGTGAGAAGACTTTGCGCATCGTGCTCTCTGTATGCCAGGTATGACATAACCCTCCACCCTGAGACAAACTGACCAAATATGCATATTTTCTATTGCCTATGGATATTGGTATCTTACCCGTCTTCGTATCTATGAATCTGTTTTCAAATTTGTGAATTGTCATTAAACTATCACCAGTATGACATATTAGTTGCTCATGCTCTATCCAATGTTTCAGGACATCTGTCGTGCTGTAACGAATGGAGAGTGGAAGTTGTCCAAACACATCCTCCTCTGTACCACCATACGGCACCTCTACCGCAGTAGACAGCTCACAACTATCCTCAGCCGGCTGGGTCACTGCGAGACCTATGACTTCGGCCTGGAATTGGAGACGGCGCTTGCCAAGGCACGCGATGATGTTTCTACTTCCCTCACTCCCCAGATTATTACCGGGGATGGTAACAGCGTGTTCCATCTCGAGTGGGACAATATGAACAAAATTACGACAAACATTCATGATTCAAATGTTGTTAACAGTGCCGGTGGGATCATGATACAGGAGGTGAAACCCGGGTTTGATGCTACCAACCAAGATCGGACTCTCCCTCTCTACGAACGGACCAAAACGCGCTCCTTAAAGGTGGATACGCCCGAGACCCTAGCCCCTGTCCACATTTTAGCCGAGCCGGACCCAAATTTCCTGAAGGATCTGTGTTCACTCCACCCACCATAAACCATGACGTGTATCTGAATTGTCTCCAAGAGTATCGTGTCTGGTCACTTGCACGTGTTGTGGGGAGCAACGGAGAGAAACAACTTATTCCAGGGTTTGGTGGCTTCATCTCAGCTACTAGTGCCAAACCCTCGCGAAAATCAACCATTGACTATTTCACTCCTATCAACCAGCCATTGCTGAAACGTTCAGAGGATGCCACAAAGGAGGTTGGTCAGGAGTATGTGATCAGCACCTTCGATCTTGGTGGTTGCATGAAGACCCTCCCCCTCATTTGGAAATTCCCAGACGTGTACAAGCAGCATGTGGTCACCCCATGACCATTCCATACCGGGATGAACTATATGGGCATGGCAACTGGTCACAAATGCCGGGGCTCAGGCTACTCTGAAATCTTTATTGAAGCTGGACTCGTCACCAGTGGCTGCCTAGTTAGTGTGCTGAAAGGGAAGGCGTACGCCAAAGCCATATTCTGACTTAAAACAGTATGTGAAGCCATGGAGCGGTTGTTAATTGAGAGATTCATAGAGGATGCGGAAGTTGAGGTCACGAACCCCGTGACGCTGATCAGTCTCACACAAACCTGTAGTCATGATACGCTCGACCATGTGCTGCAAGATCCCTCTACTCTCACCATCCTCGAGAAGTATGTGACCTATGAAGACAAGGTGCGCGCCTGCCATCTCGGCAAGACTGCCACATTCTGGCTCAGAGTGATAGACCATACACGTCTGATCCTGATGCTGCAGTATTCTGTGAAGACTACGGAGACATGGCAGACCTGTTCTTCGCATACGATGGACCAAACTACTCAAGGTAATTATTATGTTAGCCGAACACTTGTATAATTGATGTCACTATCCGATTGTGTAGTTTTTATTAAATTCATGTAGTTACATGTACACACTCGTATGGTTGGATGTATTCCTGACGAGTATTGACCTGTTTCATCCTGGAGCTAAGGAGCTGCTGAAGAATGGAGGCATAGCGGTTGCACGAACATATGGCTGCGATAAATCGCTAATGCTCGTCCTTTATCTTTCAGTACATGCTGACGAACCATCCTATAACCAATGCATGTACCCATTTTTTGTTTTACAGAGCACTCGGTGACAAGTGGTCAGTAAGGCCTGAGGTGACAGATGACCTCGAAGCCTTCACATGTCTGATGTATGGCCTGGCCCGCGAGAAGTCTGCGAATGCTGTACGCAGCACCATGCTGAAGAAAATGGTGGGGGAGGATGAGCTACTGACGACGAAATCTAGGGTGGACCTCTCCCGACTCCCACCTTGCAGAGACAACCATGTCCCACACATCTGCCGCGTGAACCACCGCCTTGCCAACTACAAGCGTGCTGACAAGCCGATCTTCTGGCACCCCAACCCATACGATCCTGAACAAGGCTGGGAGAAGAACGAGGAGGGCATCTTGGAGCCAGTGTGGTCGAATGGTCCTATCCTTCCCCCTTCCCTCATTGACTTGCAGGAGAAAACAGCTGAAGAGATTGAGGATGATGATGAAGAGGAGCAACAGATTGACTATGACGATCTTAATGACGATGACTAGATCATAGTCTATGAATATAGTAGTGCGACAACAAATTCCATTTTCTTACCACATCTGTAGCGCATCATATCGCGCAATATGAGAACAGTAGTTGAATGTTTTATATTTTGGCTTCCCATCACTGACCCATAAAACACACTTTCACTATTATCATATGTTGGCCTATTCAACTCATATTTTGTTATTGTTTCCCTAATTGCAGGCAAGGTTTGTTTTGTCCGGACTTCACTATGGATCGCTCGACTCAATATATATTGATTCATGAGCATCTTATTGTTTTTTATGCAAGAAAAATATATTTTGCAAGATTTTAAGTGTTAATTATGCCGATTATATTCGTAAGTTTTAATGTTTAAAGTAGTCTAAATCATGAAAATAACCATTTCATTTGATTCCTCATGCCAAAAGCATGCAGAAAAATGGGGTCACTTGTCTCTGTATGACTTCTAGATCAAATGTTATGTAGATTATAAATTTTCGTCAGAAATCCAAGATGGCCGACAGAATGGCCGCCAAACGGAACCCATGGGACACGATTTCGCAATGGGAACATTATTTTTTTTCACTAGATACTTTGAGGATTACAAGTTAAAAAAATGTACCTTTTGGGTGTATGTGTAAATATGATCAAAATACGCGAGCATTGACCTACCCACTCGACAGCATACCACGCCATTCATATTATATTATATAGCAAAACCGTCGTAAGCCGAAACGCTTTGCACTGTCCCCGTGACATCTGTGCTCACTTATGTTTCCCTCCCCGTCCTTCCTGTCTCAATCTCCGCTCCCTCTCATCTCCCTCCCATAACTGATTCTCCATGCACATCGTACAACCAATGTGTTCACCCCCTCTATGTCATATGTGTACATTGGTGTATTTATGCCAAAATATTTTTTTAACAAAAATATCACCATTTTCTGTAAATGTTTCTATCCAATTCTATGTAAGTTCTACTATACACATCTCTGCCTAAATTAGTATGCCTGTTTATCACAACAAGAGGAAGAAATGATGCTTATATTTTCAGATTCTCATTAATGTTTCTTGCCTTGGTGACAGCTTCACATATATCTTCGCTGTCTGGCCCATCTTTGATGGGCGTATCTTGTGACTTACGGCACTCTTGTTCACTCTTGGAAAAAATTGTTTATTTTCTAACATTTTTAGTGAAAACTTTTCCCTATTTTGAAGGGCTAACTTGAACCCTGCATTACACACGACGGAAATTTTCAATTATCTGCACTTTCACAGTTTCAAACTTTCGGACCCCTTTATATTGTGAAACTACCCAAAGGAAAGAAAGCTTTTTTAATATTTGGCCATGCGTTGCTTTCAGACCGATTATATCATCAATTTTCAACCACAGCTTCCTAATTCAGGTTCCATCGATTCATGAGACATATATCAATCTGCTGATGCCGATATATTATGTGAACGTGAACAACATTTATCTGTACAGGGGTGGATCCGCCCCTGCTGTACCTACATTCAATACATTAAAATACATACAATTGTGATATTTCTGTCGATCCCTGAAAGCGGAGACTACACACGTGACGTGCCATTTGATTGGATAGCTATTTCCGCGATGCATCAAAATCCAATACGACATACTCCGTCACTGTGTCCGCCAATGAACGTCGCACTGTAGTCTGTAAAGTTGTAAACACAATGTGTAACCAAGCCACTCCGCGTTGGAAGCTCAACCATCATGTGTATCATTGACATTTTTCGGACGATATATAAATGTTTGACTTGCATTGGTGGTTGAGGTGCAATAAATTAATCCTAACAAACAATTTGGGACCGGTTTTATTGTTATCGGTTAACAAATAATGGTTGTATTGGTTAAAACGTAGTCAGGTAGTATCTCGGTTTCTTACCTCGTAAATTAACGTACTTATATGCGTACTAACTCGCGGGAGGTAACGTAATAGTATGTTGGCAACAATGCACTCAAACCACCAGATATACTGAAATAACCTATAAAACACTGAAATATGAACCGTTCTTCAAGAACCTGAGCATCTCCAGTCGAAAAAGCGCATGTGTACGAGACTGAATTGACCTAGACTGTAGATGGTCAATTCAGTCTCGTACACCAGCGTCTTGGATATACATGCTAAAAGAATATGTCGTCTATTGAAATGGGTGGTGGGATACTTAACACATTTTTTGGGTCCTAGGTCTGAGTATTTCACATACGTTGAGGATCAGCTAAACGTAAACAGGTTTATTTAGCTGTTCCTTTCTTCTTTTGCCATGATTATTGTTTCATTGCAGTGAAAGTCCGTGTGTTGCCGTTGACTGAGGATCTGCACAGCGCCAACACGTGGCCTCTAACCATCGACATTAAAGTAAGTAGTTTTATATTGTTTAGAAGCATGACATATGTTTCATTGAGGGAATTAGAGAATAGTGTAGATGTACAGGCTTATATGGATCTACATGTACACTAGTTGTAAAACCAGGGGGCCGTTTCACTAAAATTTGTACGACTAAGAAGTTCGTAAGTGCAAATTTAGGATCGTCTGGAAATAATTTCAATTGATGGATTTACATTTATTGTCATAGGCTGCTATCCAATAATTGTTTACAAGAAAACATTGTTACTGTGAAATTTACAGACCATCATAATTTTGCACTTACGAACATTTTAGTCGTACAAAGTCTAGTGAAACGCGCCAATCGTGCTTAGAAACATGGACCGGCTCGTGACTAGCCGTCTCGTCAGGATCTGAACTTTTGCAGTAATGTTCATATTTTTAGCCAGGTTAGCGGGCGGCGGCGGCGGGCGGTGGGTGGCGGGCGGCGGGCGGCGGGCGGCGAGTGGCGGGCGGCGGGCGGCGGGCGGCGGGCGGCGGGCGGCGGCGGCGGCGGCGGGCGGCGGGCGGCGGGCGGCGGGCGGCGGGCGGCGGGCGGCGGGCGGCGTCCACAATCAAAGTTTGAGTCCATTTCTTTGTTACTGTACCACCTAGGACCACCGAACTTTCACAGCTTCATAATCAAGGGGTGCCCACCACATATCACTATCCAATATGTTACCTTTTTTTTGAACTTGACCCATTTTTTCCGCGCAGTCGACTTAGCCATTTTCAATGTTAAGTTTTCGCGTTTACAATGTTAAGTTTTCGTGTTTAAATCCATTTCTTTGGTACTGTACCACCTAGGACCACCAAACTTTCACAGCTTCATAACCAAGGGGTGCCTACCACATACAACTATCCAACATGTGACCATTTTATTTACCTTCACCTATTATTTCTACGTAATTGACTTAGCCATTTTCAACGTTAACTTTTTAACGTACGTCTGGTTAAAGTTTTTTGGTTAAAAGTTTTTCGTTATACTATATCTCTGCAACTGCTTCGCCCATTACCTTGAAACTTCACATGGGTGTTTATCATCATCCATATTTTCATTCTACCCCCAACCGTGCGGCCTATATGCCCAATGTCAAGGTCAAATTACTTTGAATTTGTTTGTTAATGTTTTTTCGTGTACTATATCTCTGCAACTGCTTCACCCATTACCTTGATACTTTACATGGGTATTTATCATCATTGTCAGCGCGATATCGTCGGCATTTTGGCATACGTCCGTCCGTACGTCCGTGTGTCTGGTTAAAGTTTTTTGGTTAAAGTTTTTCCATCTACTATATCTATTTTGTTAGTGTCCATGCCTCGCCCCAAGGCGCGACATGCAGGCCACGGCCATCTAGTCTACAAAAAGTGGGTATAATTATGTTATCCAAGTGTGTCACAGATAATTACACATGTATATAGCAGGTTGGCCGACCAGGATCATTATCCAGCCATAGTGTACCTTTTGTCATGATGGGCTATACATGCAGTGGATTGTAACTTGTAAGGTACAAGTATTGCCTGGGGCTGAGATGACCAATATTGAATGAATGGAAATCTTGTGAGATTGCTCATGGGTAATCTGTGGTCAGTGAGATGTGTTTTAGTATACCCGGGGACAGCTTTGGTTTGAGGGAAGTCAGGATGTGTTGAATGTTTATGGAGACAAGATGTGTTGATAGACAGAGGACAGTTTAGGGCTAAGATGTAGAGAAGTTTACATGCAATCGTATTGGATTATTTCATGCTGACGGGGAAGATGGTCAGGTATGTTTAATTAGTCATTAGATGTGTATCGTGCATTGTACTCGCGTGAAATAGGGCGGTCACATGTAGTTTATTGGAGGGGTAGATAGAATATCGGGGATTGTTCTTTGATTTCAGCAGACGGACGGGCTGTCACTAGGGCGTATTTAGAGCAGGGCCATAGGTGTAGTCGAGATACGAGTCGGACGTGATCGAGCGTTAGACGAGTCGGGACGTGGTTGAGCGGATAGATAGCGGTCTACAATGCAGGCGCATCGCCTATCACAGTCAGGCATATGCAGGAATCGTGATAGCGGTATACGATGCCATCGCATCGCCTATCTACAGTCAGGCATATGCAGGAATCGTGATAGCGGTATACGATGCCATCGCATCGCCTATCTACGGTTGTGTACATGTAGGAAGGTTTCCTGATGTGATCACCTTGCAGGTTACGGCAATATAGTGACGTCAGCGGTGCTATATATCTATATACAGTAGTGAACGGAATCGTGGGGATTGTCGGGAAAATACACATATTTCAGTCTTGGAAATATCTGGATGTAGAGCAGCCACTACATATTCGGACGGATGTTTGACATTTTTGTGGAATGAGTCATAGTGGTATGGAGGGCGCTTTGGGTGCAAATTACTGTTGAGTGGACATCAGTTACTAGTTGTGAACTTTGACATTACATATACCATTGAAGGGATTTACATTGACTGTATCATTCGGAAGAGACTTCTTATGCGTGTGATCAATGACATTTGGTGATAGGTGGTGATAGTAGTAAGGGGGTCACTTTGGGTACAATTTAGCGTATATCAAAACATTTAAAGGAACTGTGACTTGTGCGTGATTAAATTACATGTATTTTGATATATAGTGTTACCATGTGGAAATACCAATTTCAATGATCATTACTTGTGACAATAGTGAAGCCTTAACAGACTAAATTGTATTCTATCTGTGATATTGATGTATGATGTATGAATGGTGTGTATGTGTGTGTGAATTCTGTATTGTGTAATACATGCTGTAAATAACATAATTGTACATAAATACATGAAGAAGAAAACCATTGGCTCAATATCCTAAATCCAATTGAATTCAGACAATGTAGAAGAAGGTGATATATGGTTTCATAATTATGTACTACTTATTTCCCTTCGCAACTCATTCATGAAATATGTATAGTCTTCGTCATTCTGTCATATGAAGTTCGTGAATAATTATGTGTACAAGTTTACTGTTTTACTACAAATAGCATAATTCCGATTGCAGTCCACAAACACCGAGTGTATGTATCGCATCCGGGCTCTAACAAAGTGTCTATGCTTGGAAAAACCTGGCATTCGTGGCTTTGCCTCGGTTCTTGTTATAAATGAACTAGTCTGAACAACATTTTATGACAATTGGATTGGTTAGAAAGTTAACATTACAACATATTCCAGTTATTTAGGGTTAAAGTTGGGGATCTATTAGCCACACCATGTTCTTTATTGGAATTAAATAAGTTTAAAAGTGTGTAACTATTCCACCAGATTAAAACAAACATGAGTGCCCGCTTTACAGAAATAATGATTTAGTAATATTTAATTTACGGATAAAGACGTTTGTTTGTATCAAGCTATTTTGATATGCAAATAAGGCAGGATATTTTTTAATTAGTTATCAATTCAATGTGTCACTTGAATAAATAGTTTTATCAACATATTATAAAGTATGATCATTGCACATCAAAAAATAAATAGCAAATCATTGTGGACCTCGTGACTTTGTTGTTTTAAGTTCTCAAGGTCACAATGTCAATATGTTTTGTAACTTCTCAATGGTCACAATGTCAATACGTTTAAATGGTCGCAAAGTCAATATGTTTTAAGTTCTGAAATGTCACAATGGCAATAAGTTTGTAAGTTCTCAATTATAGTTACAGTGTCCATACGTTTGTAAGGTCACAATGTCAATGCGTTTGTAAGTTCTCAATGGTTGCAATGTCAATATGTTTTGTAAGTTCTCAAAGGTCACAATGTCAATACGTTTTGTAAGCTCTCATAGGTTTGTCAATACGTTTGTAAGTTCTCAATGGTCACAGTGTCAATACGTTTGTAAGTCCTCAATGGTCACAATGTCTATACGTTTGTAAGTTCTGAATGGTCACAATATCAAAATGTTTTGTCCGTTCTCAATGGTCACAATGTCAATAAGTTTATCAGTTCTCAATGATAGCGATGTCGCTACGTTTTGTAAGTTCTCAAAGGTCACAATGTCAATACGTTTGTATGTTCTCAATGTTAGCAATGTCAATTCGTTTGTAAGTTCTCAATGGTCACACTGTCAATACTTTTGTAAGTGCTGAAAGGTCACAATGTCAATATGGTTTGTAAGATCTCAATGGTAGCTATGACGATACGTTTTGTAAGTTCTCAAGGTCACAATGTCAATACGTTTCAATAGTCGCAAAGTCAATATGTTTGTAAGTTCTCAAAGGTCACACTGTCAATACGTTTGTAAGTTTTCAATGGTCACAATGTCAATATGTCTGTAAGTTCTCTAAGGTCACACTGTCAATACGTTTGTAAGTTTTCAATGGTCACAATGTCAATATGTTTGTAAGTTCTCTAAGGTCACACTGTCAATACGTTCGTAAGTTTTCAATCGTCACAATGTCAATACGTTTGTAAGTTCTCAATGGTCACAATGTCAATATGCTTGGTAAGTTCTGAAAGGTCCCAATGTCACTATGTTTTGTAAGTTCTCAATGGTAGCAAAGTCAATACGTTTCAATAGTCGCAAAGTCAATATGTTTGTAAGTTCTCAAAGGTCACACTGTCAATACGTTTTGTAAATGCTCAAGGTCTCACTGTCAATACGTTTGTAAGTTCTCAATGGTCACAGTGTCAATACGTTTGCAAGGTCTCAATGGTCACAGTGTGAATACGTTTGTATGTTCTCAATGGTCACAATGTCTATACGTTTGTAAGTTCTCAATGGTCACAATCTCAATATGTTTTGTCCGTTCTCAATGGTCACAATGTCAATACGTTTGTAAGTTCTCAATGGTAGCAATATCGCTACGTTTTGTAAGTTCTCAAAGGTCACAATGTCAATTCGTTTGTATGTTCTCAATGTTAGCAATGTCAATTGGTTTGTAAGTTATCAATGGCCACATTGTCAATACTTTTGTAAGTGCTCAAATGCCACAATGTCAATATGGTTTGTCAGATCTCAATGGTAGCCATGTCGATACGTTTTGTAAGTTCTCAAAGGTCACAATGTCAATACGTTTCGTAAGTTCTGAATGGTAGCAATGCCAATACGTTTGTACGTTCTCAAAGGTCACAATGTCAATATGTTTTGTAAGTTCTCAATGGTCACAATGTCAATACGTTTCAATGGTCACAAAGTCACTATGTTTTGTAAGTACTCAAAGTTTACAATGCCAATACGTTTGTAAGTTATCAATTGTAGTCACAGTGTCAATACGTTTGTAAGTTCTCAATGGTCACAATGTCAATAAATGTTGTAAGTGCTCAAGGTCACAATGTCAGTGCATTTGTAAGGTTTCAATGGTTGCAATGTCAATATGTTTTTGTAAGTTCTCAAAGTCAATACGTTTGTAAGTGTTCAAAGGTCACACTGTCAATATATTTGTAAGTTCTCAAAGGTCACAATGTCAATACGTTCGTAAGTTTTCAATGGTCACAATGTTAATACGTTCGTAAGTTTTCAATGGTCACAATGCCAATACGTTTGTAAGTTCTCAATGGTCACAATGATAATACGTTTTTAAATTCTCAAGGTCTCACTGTCAATACGTTTGTATGTTCTCAATGGTCACAATGTCACTATGCTTGGTAAGTTCTCAATGTCAATACGTTTCAATGGTCACAAAGTCAATACTTGTTGTAGGTACTCAAAGTTCACAATGCAAATAAGTTTGTAAGTTCTCAATTGTAGTCACAGTGTCAATACGTTTGTAAGTTCTCAATGGTCACAATGTCGATACGTTTTGTAAGTCCGCAAGGTCACAATGTCAGTGCATTTGTAAGTTTTCAATGGTTGCAATGTCAATATACTTTTTTGTAAGTTCTCAATGGTCACAATGTCAATACGTTTGTAAGTTCTCAATGGTCACAATGTCAATATGTTTTGTATGTTCTCAAAGGTCACAATGTCAATACGTATTGTAAGTTTTCAACGGTGACAATGTCAATACGTTTGTAAGTTCTAAATGGTCAAAATGTCAATACCTTTGTAAGTTCTCAATTGGCACACTGTCAATATGTTTTGTAAGTTCTCAATGGTCAAAATTTCAATACGTTTGTAAGTTATCAATGGTAGCAATGTCAATATGTTTGTAAGTTCTGAATAGTCACAGTGTCAATACGTTTGTAAGTGTCCAATGGTCACAAAGTCACTATGTTTTGTAAGGTCTCAATGGTCACAATGTCACTATGTTTTGTATGTTCTCAAAGGTCAAAATGTCAATACGTTTTGTAAGTTCTTAATGTTCACAATGTCAATACGTTGGTAAGTTCTGAATGGCAGCAATGTCGCTACGTTTTTTAAGTTCACAAAGGTCACAATGTCAATACGTTTTGTAAGTTCTCAATGGACACAATGTAAATACGTTTGTAAGTTATTAATGGTTACAATGTCAATACGTTTGTAAGTTCTCAATGGTAGCGATGTCAAAATGTTTGACGCTACGTTTTGTAAGTTCACGAAGGTCACAATGTCAATACGTTTTGTAAGTTCCCAATGGCCACAATGTCAATTCGTTTGCACGTTTTCAATGGTCAAACTGGCAATACGTTTGTAAGTTTTCAATAGTCACGCTGGCAATACTTGTTTACAAGTTCTCAATGGTCACAATGTCAATTAGTTTTGTACGTTTTAAATGGTCACACTGTCAATACGTTTGAAAGTTATCAATGGTCACAATGTCAATATGTTTGTAAGTTGTCAATGGTCACAATGTCAATACGTTTGCAACTTCTCAATGGTCACAATGTCAATACGTTTGTAAGTTCTCAATGGTCACACTGTCAATACGTTTGTAACTTTTCAATGGTCAGAATGTCAATAAGTTTGTAAGTTCTCAAGGGTCACACTGTCAATACCTTTTTGCAAGTTCTCAATGGTCGCAATGGCAATACGTTTGTAAGTTCTCAAGGTCACAATGTCAATATGTTTTGTGAGCTCTCAATGGTGACAATGTCAATACGTTTGTAAGTTTCCCATGGTCACAATGTCACTATGTTTTGTAAGACCTCAATGGTCACAATGTCACAATGTTTTTTTAAGCTCTCAATAGTCACAGTGTCAATATGTTTTGTATGTTCTCAAAGGTCACAATGTCAATACGTTTGTAAGTTCTCAATGGTCACAATGTCAATACGTTTGTAACTTTTCAATGGTTAGAATGTCAATACGTTTGTAAGTTCTCAAGTGTGACACTGTCAATACCTTTTGTAAGTTCGTAATGGTCACAATGTCAATACATTTGTATGTTATCAAGGTCACAATGTCAATATGTTTTGTAAGCTCTCAATGGTGACAATGTCAATACGTTTGTAAGTTTCCAATGGTCACAATGTCACTATGTTCTGTAAGTCCTCAATGGTCACAATGTCACTATGTTTTTTTAAGTTCTCAATGGTCACAATGTCAATATGTTTTGTATGTTTTCAAAGATCACAATGTCAATACGTTTTGTAACTCCTGTATGGTCACAATGTCAATACGTTTGTAAGTTCTCTATGGTAGCAATGTCGCTACGTTTTGTAAGTTCACAAAGGTCACAACGTCAATACGTTTCGTAAGTTTTCAATGAGCACAATGTCAATACGATTGTACATTCTCAATGGTTACAATGTTAATACGTTTGTAAGTTCTCAATGGTAGCGATGTCAATACGTTTGTAATTACTCAATGGTAGCGATGTCGCTACGCTTTGTATTTTCACAATGGTCACAATGTCAATAAGTTTGTAAGTTTTCAATGGTCACACTGGCAATACGTTTGTAAGTTTTCAATGGTCACACTGTCAATATGTTTTTTAAATTCTCAAGGTCACACTGTCATTACGTTTGTAGTTTCTCATTGGTCACAATGTCAATACGTTTGTAAATGTTCAATGGTTACACTGTCAATACGTTTGTAAGTTCTCAATGGTAGCGATGTCGCTACGTTTTGAAAGTTCACAAAGGTCACAATGTCAATACGTTTTGTAAGTTCTCAATGGTCACAATGTCAATATGTTTGTAAGTTTTCAATGGTCACACTGGCAATACGTTTTTTAAGTTCTCAATGGTCACAATGTTAATACGTTTTATAAGTTCTCAATGGTCACAGTGTCAATATGTTTTGTAAGTGCTCTATGGTCACAATACCAATATGTTTGTAAGTTATCAATGGTCACAATGTCAATATGTTTTGTATGTTCTCAAATGTCAGAATGTCAATACGTTTTGTAAGTTCTCAATGGTAAGTTCTCAATGGTACCAATTTCAATACGTTTGTAAGTTCTCAATGGTCAAAATGTCAATACGTTTGTAAGTTCTCAATGGGCACAATGTAAATACGTTTTGTAATTTTTCAATGGTCACACTGTCAATACGTTTGTAAGTTCTCAATGGTCAAACTATCAATACGTTTGTAAGTTCTCAATGGTCACAATGTCAAAACGTTTGTAAGTTTTCAATGGTCAAACTGGCAATACGTTTGTAAGATTTCAATGGTCACACTGTCAATACGTTTGCAAGTTCTCAATGGTCACAATTTCAATACTTTTGTAAGTTCAATGATCATAATGTCAATACGTTGGCATGTTCTCAATGGTCACACTGTGACATTTTGTAAGTTCTCACTGGTCACAATGTCAATACGTTTGTAAGTTCTCAAGGTCACAATGTCAATACGTATTTTAAGCTCTCAATGGTAGCAATGTCAATACGTTTGCAAGTTCTCAATGGTGCCAATGTCAATACGTTTGTATGTTCTCAATGGTCAAAATGTCAATACGTTTGTAAGTTCTCAATGAGCACAATGTCAATACGTTTGTAAGTTCTCAATGGTCACAATTTCTCTGTGTTTTGTAAGTTCTCAATGGTCACAATGTCAATACGTTTGCAAGTTATCAATGGTCACAGTGTCAATACGTTTGTAAGTTATCAATGGTCACAGTGTCAATACGTTTGTAAGTTATCAATGGTCACAATGTCAATACGTTTGTAAGTTATCAATGGTCACAGTGTCAATACGTTTACAACTTCTCAATGGTCACAATGTCAATACGTTTGTAAGTTCTCAATGGTCACAGTGTCAATACGTTTGTAAGTTTCCAATGGTCACAATGTCAATATATTTTGTTAGTTCTCAATGGTCACAATGTCACTAGGTTTTGTAAGTTTTCAATGGTCACAATGTCAATAAGTTTGTAAGTTCTCAATGGTAGCGATGTCGCTACGTTTTGTATTTTCACAAAGTTCACAATGTCAATACGTTTTGTAAGTTCTCAATGGTGACAATGTCAAGGCGTTTATAAGTTCTCACGGTCACAATGTTAATACGTTTTGTAAGTGCTCAATGGTCACAATGTCAATATGGTTGTAAGTTTTCAATGGTCACAATGTCAATTCGTTTGTAAGATCTCAATGGTGAAAATGTCAATATGTGTGTAAGTTGTCAATGGTAGCAATGTCGCTACGTTTTGTAAGTTCACAAAGGTTACAATGTCTATTCGTTTTGTAAGTTCTCAATGGTCAGAATGTCAATACGTTTGTAAGTTCTCAATGGTCACAATGTCAATACATTTGTAAGTTCTCAATGGTCACAATGTCAATACGTTTTGTAAGTTCTCAATTGTCACAATGTCAACAAGTTGAGTAAATTCTCAAGGTCACAATGTCACTATGTTTGTAAGTTCTCAATGGTCACACGGTCACTATGTTTTGTAAGTTCTCAATGGTAGCAATGTCAATACGTTTCTAAATTCTCAATGGTCAAAATATCAATACGTTTGGAAGTTCTCAATGGTCACAATGTCAATAAATTTTGTAAGTTCTCAATGGTAGCAATGTCGCTACGTTTTGTAAGTTCACAAAGGTCACAAAGTCAATACGTTTTGTAAGTTCTCAATGGTCATACTGTCAATACGTTTGTAAGTTTTCGATGGTCACAATGTAAATACGTTTGTAAGTTCTCAATGGTCACAGTGTCAATACGTTTGTAAGTTCTCAATGGTCACAATGTCTTTATGTTTTGTAAGTTCTCAATGGTCACAATGTCAATACGTTTGTAAGTTATCAATGGTCACTGTGTCAATACGTTTGTAATTTATCAATATTCACAATGTCACTATGTTTTGTAAGTACTCAATGGTCACAATGTTAATACGTTTGCAAGTTAACAATGGTAGCAATGTCAATACGTTTGTAAGTTCTCAATTGTCAGAATGTCAATACATTTGTAATTGTTAAATGGTCACAATGTCAATACGTTTGTAAGTATTCAATGTTCACAATGTCAATACGTTTTGTAAGTTCTCAATATTCACAATGTCAATACGTTTGTAATATTTCAATTGTCACAATGTCAATACGTTCGTAACTTTTCAAGGGTCACAATGTCACTAATATGTTTTGTAAGTTCTCAGTGGTCACAATCATGTCAACTATGTTTTGTAAGTTCTCCAGTTGTTCAAACAATTCATAATGCTTGTAAGTTCTCAGAGGTCCCAATGTCACTACGTTTTGTAAGTTATCAATGGTCACACTGTCAATACGTGTCAATGGTCACAATGTCAATATGTTTTGTACGTTCTCAAAGATCACAATGTCTATATCTTTTGAAATTTCTCAATGGTCACAATCTCAGTATGTTTTATATGTTTTCAATGGTCATAGTGTCAATATGTTTTGTAAGTTCTCAATGGACACAATGTCAATATGTATTGTAAGTTCATAATGGTCACTATGTCAATATGTATTGTAAGTTCATAAAGGTCACAATGTCTATACGTTTTTTAAGCTCTCAATGGTGAAAATGTCGATACGTTTGTAAGTTCTCAATGGTTGCAATGTGAATACGTTTGTAAGTTCTCAATGGTCAAAATGTCAATATGTTTTAGAAGTTCTCAATTGTCGCAATCTCAATACGTTTGTAAGTTTTCAATGGTCACAATGTCAATACGTTTTGTAAGTTCTCATTTGTCACAATGTCAATACGTTTTGTAAGTTCTCAATTGTAACAATGTCAATACGTTTAGTAAATTCTCAAGGTCACAATGTTACTATGTTTGTAAGTTCTCAGTGGTCACAATGTCAATGTCAATACGTTTGTAAGTTCTCACTAGTGAAAATATCAATACTTTTGTAAGTTCTAAATGGTCACAATGTAAAAACATTTTTCAATTGTCAATTGTCACTATGTCAATACGTCTGTAAGTTCGCAAATGTCACAATGTCAATAAGTTTTCTAAGCTCTCAATGGTGACAATGTCAATACATGTGTATGTTCTCAATGGTTGCAATGCCAATATGTTTGTCAGTTCTCAATGGTCAAAATGTCAATATGTTTTGTAACTTCTCATTGTCACAATGTCAATACGTTTGTAAGTTATCAATGGTCACAGTGTCAATACGTTTGTAAGTTATCAATGGTCACAGTGTCAATACGTTTGTAAGTTATCAATGGTCACAATGTCAATACGTTTGTAAGTTCTCAATGGTCACAGTGTCAATACGTTTGTAAGTTTCCAATGGTCACAATGTCAATATATTTTGTTAGTTCTCAATGGTCACAATGTCACTAGGTTTTGTAAGTTTTCAATGGTCACAATGTCAATAAGTTTGTAAGTTCTCAATGGTAGCGATGTCGCTACGTTTTGTATTTTCACAAAGGTCACAATGTCAATACGTTTTGTAAGTTCTCAATGGTGACAATGTCAAGGCGTTTATAAGTTCTCACGGTCACAATGTTTATACGTTTTGTAAGTGCTCAATGGTCACAATGTTAATATGGTTGTACGTTTTCAATGGTCACAATGTCAATTCGTTTGTAAGATCTCAATGGTGAAAATGTCAATACGTGTGTAAGTTGTCAATGGTAGCAATGTCGCTACGTTTTGTAAGTTCACAAAGGTTACAATGTCAATTCGTTTTGTAAGTTCTCAATGGTCAGAATGTCAATACGTTTGTAAGTTCTCAATGGTCACAATGTCAATACATTTGTAAGTTCTCAATGGTCACAATGTCAATACGTTTTGTAAGTTCTCAATTGTCACAATGTCAACAAGTTGAGTAAATTCTCAAGGTCACAATGTCACTATGTTTGTAAGTTCTCAATGGTCACACGGTCACTATGTTTTGTCAGTTCTCAATGGTAGCAATGTCAATACGTTTCTAAATTCTCAATGGTCAAAATATCAATACGTTTGGAAGTTCTCAATGGTCACAATGTCAATAAATTTTGTAAGTTCTCAATGGTAGCAATGTCGCTACGTTTTGTAAGTTCACAAAGGTCACAATGTCAATTCGTTTTGTAAGTTTTCAATGGTCACAATGTCAATACGTTTGTAATTTCTCAATAGTCACAATGTCAATTCATTTGTAAGTTTTCAATGGTCACAATGTCAATACGTTTGTAAGTTCTCAATGGTCACAATATCAATACGTTTGCAAGTTCTCAATGGTCACATGATCAATCGTTTGTAAGCTTTCAATGGTGACACTGTCAATAACGTTTTACAAGTTATCAATGGTCACACTGTCAATACGGTTGTACGTTAGCAAGGTCACAATGTCAATACCTTTGTATAGTAAGTTCTAAAGGTCACAATGTCTAATAGTTTTGTAAGCTCTCAATGGTGACAATTTCATTACGTTTGTAAGTTGTCAATGGTAACAATGTCAATAGGTTTGTAAGTTCTCAATGGTCAAAATGTCAATACATGTATGTATTGTAACATCTCAATGGTCACAATTGTCTAATACGTTTGTAAGTTCTCAATGGTAAACAATGTCAATACGTTTGTAATTTCTCAATGATCACAGCGTCAATACGTTTGTAAGTTTCTCAATGGTCACAAAGTCACTATGTTTTTTAAGTTCTCAATGATCGCAATGTCAATACGTATTGTAAGTTATCATGGATCACAATGTGTACGTTTAATAAGTTCACAGAGGTCACAATGTCAATACGGTCGTAAGTTCTCAATGGTCGCAATGTCAATACTTATGTAAGTTCTCAATTGTCAATACGTTTGTAAGTTCTCAATGGTCACAATGTCAATACGTTTGTAAGTTCTCAATGGTTACAATGTCAATACGTTTGTAAGTTTTCAATGGTCACAATATCAATACGTTTGTAAGTTGTCAATGGTCACAATGTAAATACGTTTGTAAGTTCTCAATGGTCACAGTGTCAATACATTTGTAAGTTTTCAATGGTCACAATGTCAATACTTTTGTAAGTTGTCAATGGTCACAATGTAAATACGTTTGTAAGTTCTCAATGGTCACAGTGTCAATACGTTTGTAAGTTCTCAATGGTCACAATGTCTTTATGTTTTGTAAATTCTCAATGGTCACAATGTCAATACATTTGTAAGTTCTCAATGGTAGCAATGTCGCTACGTTTTGTAAGTTCACAAAGGTCACAAAGTCAATAAGTTTTGTAAGTTCAATACGTTTTGTAAGTTCTCATGGTCATACTGTCAATACGTTTGTAAGTTTTCGATGGTCACAATGTAAATACGTTCGTAAGTTCTCAATGGTCACAGTGTCAATACGTTTGTAAGTTCTCAATGGTCACAATGTCTTTATGTTTTGTAAGTTCTCAATGGTCACAATGTCAATACGTTTGTAAGTTATCAATGGTCACTGTGTCAATACGTTTGTAATTTATCAATATTCATAATGTCACTATGTTTTGTAAGTACTCAATGGTCACAATGTTAATACGTTTGCAAGTTAACAATGGTAGCAATGTCAATACGTTTGTAAGTTCTCAATTGTCAGAATGTCAATACATTTGTAATTGTTGAATGGTCACAATGTCAATACCTTTGTAAGTATTCAATGTTCGCAATGTCAATACGTTTTGTAAGTTCTCAATATTCACAATGTCAATACGTTTGTAATATTTCAATTGTCACAATGTCAATACGTTCGTAACTTTTCAAGGGTCACAATGTCACTATGTTTTGTAAGTTCTCAATGGTCAAAATATCAATATGCCTTGTAAGTTCTCAGAGGTCCCAATGTCACTACGTTTTGTAAGTTATCAATGGTCACACTGTCAATACGTGTCAATGGTCACAATGTCAATATGTTTTGTACGTTCTCAAAGATCACAATGTCTATATCTTTTGAAATTTCTCAATGGTCACAATCTCAGTATGTTTTATATGTTTTCAATGGTCATAGTGTCAATATGTTTTGTAAGTTCTCAATGGACACAATGTCAATATGTATTGTAAGTTCATAATGGTCACTATGTCAATATGTATTGTAAGTTCATAAAGGTCACAATGTCTATACGTTTTTTAAGCTCTCAATGGTGAAAATGTCAATACTTTTGTAAGTTCTCAATGGTTGCAATGTGAATACGTTTGTAAGTTCTCAATGGTCAAAATGTCAATATGTTTTAGAAGTTCTCAATTGTCGCAATATCAATACGTTTGTAAGTTTTCAATGGTCACAATGTCAATACGTTTTGTAAGTTCTCATTTGTCACATTGTCAATACGTTTTGTAAGTTCTCAATTGTAACAATGTCAATACGTTTAGTAAATTCTCAAGGTCACAATGTTACTATGTTTTGTAATTCTCAGTGGTCACAATGTCAATGTCAATACGTTTGTAAGTTCTCACTAGTGAAAATATCAATACATTTGTAAGTTCTAAATGGTCACAATGTAAAAACATTTTTCAATTGTCAATTGTCACTATGTCAATACGTCTGTAAGTTCGCAAATGTCACAATGTCAATAAGTTTTCTAAGCTCTCAATGGTGACAATGTCAATACATGTGTATGTTCTCAATGGTTGCAATGTCAATATGTTTGTCAGTTCTCAATGGTCAAAATGTCAATATGTTTTGTAACTTCTCATTGTCACAATGTCAATACGTTTGTAAGTTTTCAATGGTCACAATGTCAATACGTTTTGTAAGTTCTCAATGGTCACAATGCCAATACGTTTTGTAAGTTTTCAATTGTCACAATGTCAATACATTTTTGTAAATTCTCAAGGTCACATTGTCAATACGTGTTTAAGTTCTCAATGGTCACAATGTCTCTATGTTTTGTAAGTTCTCAATGGTCACAATGTCAATACGTTTGTAAGTTCTTAATGGTAGCAATGCCAATACGTTTGCAAGTTCTCAATGGTCACAATGTCAATACGTTTGTAAGATGTCAATGGTCACAATTTCAATACGTTTGTAAGTTCTCAATGGTCACAATATCAATACGTTTGTAAGTTATCAATGGTCACAATCTAAATACGTTTGTAAGTTCTCAATGGTCACACTCTCAATACGTTATTAAGTTCTCAATGGTCACAATGTCAATACGTTTGTAAGTTCTCAATGGTCACAATGTCAATACGTTTTGTAAGTTCTCAATGGTCACAATGTCAATAAATTTTGTAAGTTCTCAATGGTAGCAATGTCGCTACGTTTTGTAAGTTCACAAAGGTCACAATGTCAATTCGTTTTGTAAGTTTTCAATGGTCACAATGTCAATACGTTTGTAATTTCTCAATAGTCACAATGTCAATTCATTTGTAAGTTTTCAATGGTCACAATGTCAATACGTTTGTAAGTTCTCAATGGTCACAATATCAATACGTTTGCAAGTTCTCAATGGTCACAATGTCAATACGTTTGTAAGCTTTCAATGGTGACACTGTCAATACGTTTTACAAGTTATCAATGGTCACACTGTCAATACGGTTGTACGTTAGCAAGGTCACAATGTCAATACCTTTTGTATAGTAAGTTCTAAAGGTCACAATGTCAATACGTTTTGTAAGCTCTCAATGGTGACAATTTCATTACGTTTGTAAGTTGTCAATGGTAACAATGTCAATACGTTTGTAAGTTCTCAATGGTCAAAATGTCAATACATGTATGTATTGTAACATCTCAATGGTCACAATGTCAATACGTTTGTAAGTTCTCAATGGTAGCAATGTCAATACGTTTGTAATTTCTCAATGATCACAGCGTCAATACGTTTGTAAGTTTCTCAATGGTCACAAAGTCACTATGTTTTTTAAGTTCTCAATGATCGCAATGTCAATACGTATTGTAAGTTATCATGGATCACAATGTGTACGTTTAATAAGTTCACAGAGGTCACAATGTCAATACGGTCGTAAGTTCTCAATGGTCGCAATGTCAATACTTATGTAAGTTCTCAATTGTCAATACGTTTGTAAGTTCTCAATGGTCACAATGTCAATACGTTTGTAAGTTCTCAATGGTTACAATGTCAATACGTTTGTAAGTTTTCAATGGTCACTATGTCAATACGTTTGTAAGTTGTCAATGGTCACAATGTAAATACGTTTGTAAGTTGTCAATGGTCACAGTGTCAATACGTTTGTAAGTTCTCAATGGTCACAATGTCTTTATGTTTTGTAAGTTCTCAATGGTCACAATGTCAATACGTTTGTAAGTTCTCAGTGGTCACAGTATCAATACGTTTGTAAGTTCTCAATGGTCACAATGTCTTTATGTTTTGTAAGTTCTCAATGGTCACAATGTCAATACGTTTGTAAGTTCTCAATGGTAGCAATGTCGCTACGTTTTGTAAGTTCACAAAGGTCACAAAGTCAATACGTTTTGTAAGTTCTCAATGGTCATACTGTCAATACGTTTGTAAGTTTTCGATGGTCACAATGTAAATACGTTCGTAAGTTCTCAATGGTCACAGTGTCAATACGTTTGTAAGTTCTCAATGGTCACAATGTCTTTATGTTTTGTAAGTTCTCAATGGTCACAATGTCAATACGTTTGTAAGTTATCAATGGTCACTGTGTCAATACGTTTGTAATTTATCAATATTCACAATGTCACTATGTTTTGTAAGTACTCAATGGTCACAATGTTAATACGTTTGCAAGTTAACAATGGTAGCAATGTCAATACGTTTGTAAGTTCTCAATTGTCAGAATGTCAATACATTTGTAATTGTTGAATGGTCACAATGTCAATACGTGTGTAAGTATTCAATGTTCACAATGTCAATACGTTTTGTAAGTTCTCAATATTCACAATGTCAATACGTTTGTAATATTTCAATTGTCACAATGTCAATACGTTCGTAACTTTTCAAGGGTCACAATGTCACTATGTTTTGTAAGTTCTCAATGGTCACAATATCAATATGCCTTGTAAGTTCTCAGAGGTCCCAATGTCACTACGTTTTGTAAGTTATCAATGGTCACACTGTCAATACGTGTCAATGGTCACAATGTCAATATGTTTGTACGTTCTCAAAGATCACAATGTCTATATCTTTTGAAAGTTCTCAATGGTCACAATCAGTATGTTTTATATGTTTTCAATGGTCATAGTGTCATATGTTTTGTAAGTTCTCAATGGACACAATGTCAATATGTATTGTAAGTTCATAATGGTCACTATGTCAATATGTATTGTAAGTTCATAAAGGTCACAATGTCTATACGTTTTTTTTAAGCTCTCAATGGTGAAAATGTCAATACGTTTGTAAGTTCTCATGGTTGCAATGTGAATACCTTTGTAAGTTCTCAATGGTCAAAATGTCAATATGTTTTAGAAGTTCTCAATTGTCGCAATCTCAATACGTTTGTAAGTTTTCAATGGTCACAATGTCAATACGTTTTGTAAGTTCTCATTTGTAACAATGTCAATACGTTTAGTAAATTTCTCAAGGTCACAATGTTTACTATGTTTGTAAGTTCTCAGTGGTCACAATGTCAATGTCAATACGTTTGTAAGTTCTCACTAGTGAAAATATCAATACTTTTGTAAGTTCTAAATGGTCACAATGTAAAAAACATTTTTCAATTGTCAATTGTCACTATGTCAATACGTCTGTAAGTTCGCAAATGTCACAATGTCAATAAGCTCTAAGCTCTCAATGGTGACAATGTCAATACTGTGTATGTTCTCAATGGTTGCAATGTCAATATGTTTGTCAGTTTCTCAATGGTCAAAATGTCAATATGTTTTGTAACTTCTCATTGTCACAATGTCAATACGTTTGTAAGTTTTCAATGGTCACAATGTCAATACGTTTTGTAAGTTCTCAATGGTCACAATGTCAATAGTTTTGTAAGTTTTCAATTGTCCACAATGTCAATACATTTTTGTAAATTCTCAAGGTCACATTGTCAATACGTGTTTAAGTTCTCAATGGTCACAATGTCTCTATGTTTTGTAAGTTCTCAATGGTCACAATGTCAATACGTTTGTAAGTTCTTAATGGTAGCAATGTCAATACGTTTGCAAGTTCTCAATGGTCACAATGTCAATACGTTTGTAAGATGTCAATGGTCACAATTTCAATACGTTTGTAAGTTCTCAATGGTCACAATATCAATACGTTTGTAAGTTATCAATGGTCACAATCTAAATACGTTTGTAAATTCTCAATGGTCACACTCTCAATACGTTATTAAGTTCTCAATGGTCACAATGTCAATACGTTTGTAAGTTATCAATGGTCACAATCTAAATACGTTTGTAAGTTCTCAATGGTCACACTCTCAATACGTTATTAAGTTCTCAATGGTCACACTCTCAATACGTTATTAAGTTCTCAATGGTCACAATATCAATACGTTTGTAAGTTATCAATGGTCACAATCTAAATACGTTTGTAAGTTCTCAATGGTCACACTCTCAATACGTTATTAAGTTCTCAATGGTCACAATGTCAATACGTTTGTAAGTTCTCAATGGTCACAATGTCAATACGTTTTGTATGTTCTCAATGGTCACAATGTCAATAGGTTTGCAAATTCACAATGGCCACAATGTCAATACGTTTGTAAGTTCTCAATGGTCACAATGCCAATACGTTTGTAAGTTTTCAATAGTCACAATGTCAATACGTTTGTAAGTTCTCAATTGTCACAATGCCAATACGTTTGTAAGTTCTCAATGGTCACAATGTTAATACGTTTGCAAGTTCACAATGGTAGCAATGTCAATACGTTTGTAATTTGTCAATTGTCAAAATGTCAATATGTTTGTATCTGTTCAATGGTCACAATGTCAATACGTTTGTAAGTTTTCAATGGTCACAATGTCTATACGTTTTATAAGTTCTCAATATTCACAATGTCAATACGTTTGTAATATTTCAATTGTCACAATGTCAATACGTTTTGTAAGTTCTCAATTGTCACAATGTCAATATGTTTAGAAAATTCTCAAGGTCACAATGTCACTATCTTTGTAAGTTCTCAGTGGTCACAATGTCAATACGTTTGTAAGTTCTCAATGGTGAAAATATCAATACGTTTTAAAGTTCTAAATGGTCACAATGTAAATATGTTTTTCAATTGTCAATTGTCACAATGTCAATATGTTTTTCAATTGTCAATTGTCACTATGTCAATACGTTTGTAAGCTCTCAATGGTGACAATGTCAATACGTTTGTATGTTCTCAATGGTGACAATGTCACTATGTTTGTATGTCCTCAATGGTTGCAATGTCAATATGTTTGTAAGCTCCCAATGGTCAAAATGTCAATATATTTTGTAGCTTCTCAATTGTCACAATGTCAATACGTTTGAAAGTTTTCAATGGTCACAATGTCAATACGTTTTGTAAGTTCTCAATTGTCACAATGTCAATACGTTTTGTAAATTATCAAGGTCACACTGTCAATACATGTTTAAGTTCTCAATGGTCACAATGTCTCTATGTTTTGTAAGTTCTCAATGGTCACAATGTCAATATATTTTTAAGTTCTGAATGGTAGCAATGTCAATAAGTTTGCAAGTTCTCAATGGTGACAATGTTTATACGTTTGTAAGTTCTCAATGGTCACAATGTCAATACGTTTGTAAGTTCTCAATGGTCACAATGTCAATACGTTTGTAAGTTTTCAATGGTCACAATGTAAATACGTTTGTAAGTTTTCAATGGTCACAATGTCAATAGGTTTGTAAGTTCTCATTGGTAGAAATGTCATTACGTTTGTAAGTTTTCTATGGTCACAATGTCAATACGGTTGTAATTTCTCAATGGTCACAATGTCAATACGTTTGTAAGTTCTCAAATGTCACAATGTACATACGTTTGTAAGTTCTCAATGTTCACAATTTCAATACGTTTGTAAGTTTTCAATGGTCACAATGTCAATATGTTTGTAAGTTTTCAATGGTCACAATGTCAATACGTTTGTAAGTATTCAATGGTCACAATGTCAATACGTTTTGTGATTTCTCAATGGTCACAATGTCAATATGTTTGTAAGTTTTCAATGGACACAATGTCAATACGTTTGTAAGTTTTCAATGGTCACAGTCTCAATACGTTTTGGAATTTATCAATATTCACAATGTCAATACGTTTGTAAGTTTTCAATGGTCACATTTTGAACACGTTTGTACGTTCTCAATGGTCACAATGTCAATAGGTTCGAAAGTTCTCAATGGTCACAATGTCAATACGTTTTATAAGTTCTTAAGAGTCACAATGTCAATACGTTCGCCAGTTCTCAATGGTCACAATGTCAATACGTTTTGTAAGTTCTCAATGGTAACAATGTTGCTACGTTTTGTAAGTTCTTCAAGGTCACAATGTCAATACGTTTTGTAAGTGCTCTATGGTCACAATGTCAATACGGTTGTAAGTTCTCAATGGTCACAATGTCAATACGTTTGTATGTTTTCAATTGTCACAATGTAAATACGTTTGTAAGTTCTCAATGGTCACAATGTCAATACGTTTGTAAGTTTTAAATGGTCACAATTTCAATACGTTTGTACGTTTTCAATGGTCACAATGTCAATATGTTTGTAAGTTTTAAATGATCACACTGTCAATACGTTTATAAGTTCTCAATGGTCAAAATGTCAATACCTTTGTAAGTATTCAATGGTCACAATGTCAATACGTTTTTCAGTTTTCAATTGTCACAATATCAATACGTTTGTAAGTTCTCAATGGTCACAATGTCAATACGTTTGTAAGTTTTCAATGGTCACAATATCAATACGTTTTGTGAGTTCTCAATGGTCAGAATGTCAATACGTTTGTAAGTTTTCAATGGACACTGTGTCAATCCGTTTGTCAGTTTTGAATGGTCACAGTGTCAATACGTTTTTGAATTTAGCAATATTCACAATGTCAATACGTTAGTAAGTTCTCAATGGTGACAATGTCAATACGTTTTGTATGTTCTCAATAGTCACGATTTCAATACGTTTGTAAGTTTTGAATGGTCACAATGTCAATATGTTTGTAAGTTCTGAATGGTCACAATGTCAATACGTTCGTAAGTTCTCAATGGTCACAATGTCAATATGTTTGTAAGTATTCAATTGTCACAATGTCAATACGTTTTTCTGTTTTCAATGGTCACAATGTCAATACGTTTGTAAGTTTCAATGGTCACAGTGTCAATACGTTTTGTAAGTTATGAATATTCACAATGTCAATACGTTTGTAATTTTTCAATAGTCACATTGTCAACACGTTTGTAAGTTCTCAATGGTCACAATGTCAATACGTTCGCAAGTTCTCAATGGTCACAATGTCAATACGTTTTGTAAGTTCTCAATGGTAGCAATGTTGCTACGTTTTGTAAGTTCTTAAAGGTTACAATGTCAATACGTTTAGTAGAATATATGGAGTTAAAATGATACCACCAACCTACACACCACCCCTACGCTCCATATACAGTCCCACACCCCTCGAATTTGTGTATAAACTGAATAGACAATATGTGCGTACCACCTATTGAATACAGAGCCGAGTTAGACAACTGTGTGAGATTTAAAGCGAATGATTAGTGGGAAGGGCCCAGAAGGGTTTTGCTGGCGCGGGTTCGAGCCTCGGTGGGACCTAAAACTTTTTTTTTTTAAATTGTTTAAATTGTTTATTATTATTAATAAATTGTTTAATATAACCAATATAATTAATTTTATAATTTTAAGAAAATTTTAAAATTATTTTTTAAAAATTAATTATAAAATTTCGTGGATGGTGGTGCTGTAACATTTCCTACGACTTTATCTCCAAGTTTTACCCTCAATTTATCCCAATCAGTACTCTCAATCTTGGGCATGGTGGCGCGCGCTTTGATTCTAATATCATTTTTTAATTCTTCATATCTCCTCATTTCTTCCACAACGGATTCAAACTCAAATTTGATATTTCATTATCGGCCAACGCTTTGGACACTATAATGTCGATGCTATTTTTCTTAGACCTAGCGAGAACGTATATTCTATCATTTTATCTACATTTTTTCTCGAGTTTTCGACCAGCCACCCTAATGAACATACAAAGTATTCCAGATACAACTGTAATTCCACTCAAAACCCCAGCAAGTGGAACTGTTACAATTGTAGAGAGCGTTGCGGCAGTCCCCGCACCACTCATTACAGATACACTTGCCAGAACCGTACTAGATGCCTCTGCTAAATTTGCAACGCGCTTATATTTTTTAGCAATTCTTTTTCTATTTTTACATTCGCTAACTAAACTATCCTGCATAACGACGATATTATCCTACCTAAAATCTAAACATCTTTCGCGAATTGGATACAGTGTTGATGGATTGGTATTGACAATAGGATACAGTGTTGATGGATTGGTATTGACAATTGGATACAGTGTTGAAGGATTGGTATTGACAACGGTAATTCGTTCATGATTACAAATCCAGTTCATTTAACATTGTTACAATAGTGAAAGAACTCACCGGGTCCGTGATTTTCGCAACAAAGTTAATAACACTACCTTCGGAAAGTCTAATTGGATCGTCACCGGCGAACAAAACCACCGCGGAACTATCTCCAGCGAGTTTATTGACTCCAACCCCCCGTTCTTCCCCATCCACTACAAGATTTATCACGACCGCGCCCACAGATTTACCATTAGCATTAACTGAGCAGACAGCCATTCGGAGAAGTGTACCTGTAGCTGGCATGGCGTATCCCCCATATTTATTGCTCGCTTTGGCACCGAATGAATATTCATAGAGCCCCTCAGTCAATGGGCCCCGCTTCTCAGCCCAAACTGTGATGACACGTTTTTGCGTTTTATTTGTTTTCAACAGTCCGGCAAGCCCCCCGATAGAGGTATAGGCCTCAGCACGAATCTTTTCAGAGGTCTCCTCAAGTGCTTTGTTCGCGGCTCTACGAACACGTTTCAGTTTTTCGGAAACTTCGGTTATTTTTCCATTTAATTCAGTAAGTGCTGCAGAGTCCTCTGAGCGCAACACCCCATATGCCTCCGTAAGGGCCGCCTGGTGGTCTTCTCGGGCTTTCTCAATACCCGTTCGGACTCCCTCAACCCCCAACCGGGCCTCTTCCCGAAATTTTGTTATTTTTTCACCTAGTTCAGTAAGTGCTGCTTCTCTGTTGGGAGAGTCCTCTGAGCGCAACACCATATAAGCCTCCGTAAGGGCCGCCTGGTGATCTTCTCGGGCTTTCTCACTACCCGTTCGGACTCCCTCAACCCCCAACCGGGTCTCTTTTTGAAATTCTGTTATTTTTTCGCCTAGTTCAGTAAGTGCTGCTTCTCTGTTGAGAGAGTCCTCTGAGCGCAACACCCTATACGCCTCCGTAAGGGCCGCCTGGTGGTCTTCTCGGGCTTTCTCAATACCGTTCGGACTCCCTCAATCCCCAAACGGGCCACTTTTCGAAATTTGGTTCTTTTTCCTCCTAGTTCAGTAAGTGATGCTTCTCTGTTGAGAGGGTCCTCTGAGCGCAACACCCTATAAGCCTCCGTAAGGGCCGCCTGGTCTTTCTCAAACCCGTTCGAACTCCCTCAATTCCCACCAGGGCCTCTTCCCGAAATTCGGTTATTTTCCCACCTAGATCGTTTAGTTCTGTATGTGTTTCTTCACGAACTTGTGCAGTCACAGCCAGGGTATATACTCTAAGTTGTGATAGTAGACTCTTGTGAATCTCGTCCGTGGCCGCCGATATAGTTTTATTGATCAGGGCCTTGGATTTTCCGATAGTTAAAAAGTCGCTCTCTGTCGGGATGAATCCCCCTTCTGCCGGTTCCAAATTATTTGAATCTGTCACCCAATCCCGATTGGAATTGGAAGAATTACCTGGTCCATAATACTCATTTTCAATAATATATATATATATATATATATATATAAATTACGAACATGCGTTTAATTCAAATTAATTTTAAAAAATTATAAAATTAATTAATTTGAAATTTCTAGGACGACCGAAATCGGGTAATAGTTCTTTAACTATCTCGCTTGATCATCAAGAATAGAGACCGTAAATTCGTGGATTTGTCCCGATTCTAAAACTTTCATCTCGGGGCATGGGAAGTCTAAGGTCACAGTCTCCCCAAAGAAACAATCACTGGCTTGCACGGTTTTCAGTAATGTGCTGGGAGATCCGTCTACCGTGTTGTACGATGTGTTCACCCGATCCAGGTGCACCCTGAGAGTTTTCGTGAAGGCGAAGGCCACCGGGTTATCACCGACGTACTCACCCGGGACAAACAATCCTTTATTCGCGGCGTATGTCTCTCTAAAACCGAGTCGAATACCCAACGCCGGGGAGATCCTTACCCGGCTGTCTGGGCCGATGGTCATTGTTGCGAGCCCGGTAGCCTTCGATACTGTGAGGTTGACTCTACCGTGAATCTCTGAGGTGACAAAATCTTTGACTTGTCTAAAACTCCACAGTCCGGGAGGCAGCTTTACACCTACTGAGCGTCCATCCTTCACATACCCAAACCCTTCACTCTTCCCCACATTCTCCCACCCAACCGTGAAGGTGATTGATCTAAGGCCTACCCTGCGTTTTCCGCAGCAGTTGTTGATTGACTTCTGAAGTTCACAACTCTCTTTTTGAACATTAGTGATAGTAGCAAACATAATAATATCTTTCAATGGATACCAAGGCATTTAGCTTTAATTCAAATGCAAAGTACGCGGTCGGCGAGGTATATGACACTAAGGCTCCCTGGCTGGTGCACCCCACTATCCAAGTTAGCGGCGGAAAAGGCTTTCAAACCAACTTTCCCGACATCTTTGAACAATATAGGCTGCCCAAGATTACTACCATGGAGGCCGTGAACGGGTGGAAAAGAACACCGATGCAATTTTGGCAGAATCAGCTCAACTTCGCCGTATGGTGCGCAACAGCCGGATGCGGGGTTTCCTCTCAGGACCATCTGTCCGCGGAGGATCCCTTCTTGAGGGCCGTTTACAACTTTCACACGTATTACACTATTAGGAGGATTCTCAAAGAACAGAAAATCTCTGCCGCAGGACGACGGCTGGAATCCAATTTCCAGCGCATACGACCGTAGGGCGTTCGAAAGAATTTGTAACGAATTTGGGGTCCCAAAAGACGCGGACTGGCACCAGAAAGCAATTCCTAGCAGAACCGGCCTCGGGGACGTTCTCATTCGGTGCCAGTCCGGGAATTGGACGCAGACTGATTTTAGACACGATCACTCCGGCGACCACATCGTCAGTCGGAACGCCGGGAATTTTGACCCCACGACGATGACCTTCGGGCCGGAAGTGTCTGGAGGTCGGCACTGCGGCGTCTCATCCTGCGAGTGGGTACCTCCGAAGCGAGCTCACGTCGATTACATACAGCTGGCTGCTAAGGTCCAGGACGCGTGGGGTACATTTATGTTAGATAAGGGTCTGGGGTTCACGCAGGCCGGAGTTACTCGCCTCAACGACTCCATTCGCAAGCGCGCAGTTCTATACTAGGAGCCGGGACGGCGTTTAAAGCGCAAAAACAGTTCTTGGCAAATGTCGAGGACGCAATAAACAAACCGGTGGACCTCCCGGCGGCGATCCAGCGGTATCAAGACGTTTTGCAGTATACCGGCACCCCAGTAGATTATGTATTTGGAATAGGTGTGTATATGGCGCCGAGCAATATGATACTACGAGACGACCGGGTTGACGGTTACAATAATCAGATCGTAATCGCCACCGCCAAACAAAAGATCGGCCATAACTGGAACGTGAACGCGGATATCATCAAGCGCACCGCGCATGGAACTGATTTCATAAAACAGCAAGCACCCACCCAAGCACAAAGCACCTCATCAAGTTCCCACAATTGACGAATTGGAATAGGAGCGGGAACTAGTGTCACAGTAAGTTCCACCGTTGTTCCAACGGCTGCAATAGGACTTGATGCACCAGCAAGTTCCTTCGGAACTACAACCCACGAGGATAAAAAATCAGGGCTCGTCGTCGCCCTCGTGGCGATCGGACTATTTGCGCTTTGGTTTTAGTAACTCGCGGGCGGAGAATAGTAGGAGACCGGCGATCGCCACGATTAAGAATTCTCGGCGAGCCATCCGGCAGTTTTTGATAATATAGATAGCAAGAAGGAGACGAAACCCCCGATCAACCCAGGCAGCGTGGCAGCCGCCTTTTCGGCTAATTTAGCCAGGAGACTGGCGAGGGCTTTTTGATGCTTCTTTACCCACTCCCTGGCTCCACCGGATGGCGCGGGTGCTGGCCCGGGTGCTGGTGCGGGTGCAGCCGCCGCACCACCAGTGAAAACTAGAACTATGGTTGATACAGTCATGCCGAGAGCTGTGAGGATGCTTACTATCGTGACGCCCTGTTCTCTGAACAGAGTGCGAAGTCGCTCACCGAGTGTCGTGTCCTTGTGCAGAACCCTCGAGATTGTTTCGCGGATCCGATTTATTTGGGTGCGGAGAGCCTCACGGCAAGCCGATGCAGCCTCCAAGCGAGCTTCTCTTTCATCACGCAACGACCGCAGGCGTTCGGTGATCCGCTCGGTAGATTCTCTATCGTCACGGACTTCACCCAGTTTCCTTTCTTCTAGCGCGATATGTTCATCCAGCGTTGTTAAGGCCCAGTTCACCCTGGACCGTTTGCAGAGTTTTATTGAGTCCCAGGATTTCGCGAAGAGGTAACGGGGGATCATCCATCATGCTGTCTATTTCACTGACCGTGGTCTCCACCGTGCGAATAGCGTCGGTGGCTACACGAGGGACCTCACTGAGCTCGATTGTTTCTATCGCGACGGCCGTCTTCGCCATCGTTTCGTCGGTAGACTGTAGGGCCTCTACCGCGCGAGTGGGCATAATTGTTTTACCACGCACCCAATCTACGAATCCTAGTTCGTTGTTTATGATTTCGCCACCGCCCCGGGTTCCAACAATGGTGTTCAGCGATAGGGGTTTTTTCCCTTATTCATGTTGACGATTGGGGTATTTGATGCTTTTAGCCGCAACCTACCACGCCGATCCAATTCGAACTTGGAGTAGTCGCGGCCGACAGCCGGGACCACACCTTTTTCTGCAATTGTTGTAGTAGTCGTCTACAGCTGACTCGAGTAATTCTCGACTTAGACTAATGGTGTTGGTAGCGCCACCTATTTCCTCGCCGGGTGGATTCCCTATCGCGTCTATGAAGGGTGTTTCGTCATCGATGTCATCATCGATGTCATCATTTCGGGCATCGTCTCGGTCGCGGCCGGATTCGTCCATGTCAAAATCATCCATCTTTTAATTATTTATAATTATGTATTAAAGACAAAACAATATGGGTTTAATAGAGATATTTAGTTTCACTGAAAATATGTCTTCGAGTCAATACGGTCGCAAACTCAATCCATACCGCAGACTGCGGGAGACCCTTGGGGCGAAAGGCGTGAGACAGAGTGTCGTTATTACGAACAACCCATCGACGATCGGCCAGAACCAGCAGCTGTTAGTCCGCTTCCCCAACCTCGGAGCTAGCGACGTCATTGTGCCGGGGACTGTTCGCCTCGCTTTCACTATTTCGCTGACGTCGACGGACGTGGACCGAACCATCGTTCAGAACCTGGGTCGCGCCATCGTCAAGAAGACCATGATAAAGATTTCTGGTAATGAGGTGATGTCGATCGATGACAGCGACGTCTACCATAGTTACCAGGACCTGTGGAAGATGGCGCAAGAGCGCGAAAACGCGTAATATCAGGGTATTGACACCAGCAAAAATAAGAACGTAACCAAATTTAGAATCGGGGCTGGTAACAAGGCAGATAACAACTCGAGCGACAACGCAGTCGCGGGCGCTTACGGCAACTGCTTCTACATCCCGCTCGACTTTGAGTTGCTGGAGAGTCACATGCCCTACTATCAGAGTGCTTTGGCTGACCGCCTCGAATACGAACTAACATTCAACGAATACGGCCGAGTTCTCATAGCCACCGACATAGCATCGACGTTTACGATCGACAATGTTTCGTTGGAGTACGGCATGGTCACGATGCCCGAACTCGCGCGATTAATCAGATCCCAGTATGCCGGGCGCGTTGCCATACTTTACGACCGAGTTCTTCGTCACCGCAAGATGACGAATGACAAAAGCGACACATTGTGGAATATTAATGTCAACGTACCCGCCCGCTCGATGAAAGGTATACTGATGTTGTTCGAGGATGCCCGGTTCGCGCTCGGGGCTCGAAAAACAGACAAATGTTATAACCCCAAAATCACGAAGTTAGAGGTGACGATCGAGGGAGTCCCCAATCAACTCTACAGCGCGGGTCTTCGCGCACTCCAGCAGTGGGACGAAGTCAGAAAGCAGTTTGCTGCCGGCTCTAAACGCTCCCCGTAGGTTGCCGTGGTTGCCAAAGACCTGCAGCTCTCGGCCGTCTCCCTCGCGGAGTTCCTGACTACCTACCAAATACACGTTATGGCTAGACATGCGAGCCAGCGACGATGACCAAATACACGGTAGAGGACACCAAGTTGAGAACGCTAGCGAGGGTGTGACGATCCAGATAACCAAAGAGGCGGATGGAAATGGTCCATTGAACGTGTACTTATATATAATCACAGACGCACAACTCAACATCGAAGATGGCCGATACGTCTCAGCACTCTACTGATTTAATAAATCAATATAAATCTAAAGATTTAAAACCTTCAAACAAATCCAATTTACCAATTGGTGATGCCCACTCTGCCATAATATGTGGGTAGACAGGATGCGGAAAAACGATTTTCATCCTGGACTTGCTCGAGGGCTCCTACCGCAATGCCTTTCGTCACATTGTGATCCTGTGTCCCACTTTGCGGCACAACGAGATTTTATCAGCAGCGCCAGTGGATATGGACCGACCCTGAGGTATACGTCATTGACCCCGGCGACAGGCTTCACGATTGGCTGCGTGGTTTATACCAAAGATTCCAGGGAGAGCCCACCCTATACGTGATTGACGACTGCTCGGCCAAGGCGGCGATGACCAAAAAGAAGGCAATGCTCTCCGAGCTCACATTTTCTGGCCGCCATGCGGGGCAAAGCGTATGGATCTCCACTCAAAAGTACAACGCCGTCCTCAAGGATCTGCGCGATCAAACGAAATGCGCCCACTTTCACTGCAAGGACCGAGACTCATTCGATGACTGTCTTCGAGAGAACGACGTTATTCCAACGCGCGAGGAGCGACTGGAGGTTCGACAGATGCTTTCGGAAACTAAGCACGCCCAGCTTTTGTTAAAGACTGATCAACCAACTGCTTACAAAGTAATAAGCAATTGTTGAGCATTAACAAATGCTGAGCAATTGCTGAACAATTGCTGAACATTGCTTAACAATGCTGAGCAAGTGCTTAACAATGCTGAACAAATGCTGAACAATGCCGAGCAATTGCTTAACAATGCTGAACAAATGCTGAACAATGGTTAACAAATGCTGAACAATGTGGGAATCAATTTGTTGCTCCGCTGCGAGCTTTGTTGCGAACATAACGGTGATCATAAGTATCGGATGGTGCGCTTGACAATATGTTTGACTTATGAGACTAGTCAGAATAGCACTGCTTGCGATAAACACAATGAACTGCGACGAACTTCTCGATCAGCTAATGGAAGAAACAGTCGCTCCGACTGCCGACACGACTGAAACTAGGAACACCTGTCAGCACGATTGCCGACACGGCTGCCGATAAGGTCCCGAAAGAAAATGAAAACGCGGCACGACGCGAGCTAGCCGGCTAGCTGCGCTGGTTGCTGGGGGAAAATCGGAGCATTATCTCGGTATGCGTCTCTCAGTTTGTCAGGTGGATAAGATGTCAGATGCGGAGATCGATAAAATGTATGCGCGATACGAATCTAGGTTAGGTGTGGAGATGACAAAAACTCTCGGATTGGCGAATATTCATTTGTACGCAACCGCCGTTAGCATTCTTCTCCCTATACCAAACACCACGGGATTGATTCGCGATTTAGAGACTGACCCTTTTATAGGACACACTCTTAGAACAGCCTGCTGCTCAATTTATCACAAGTTTGGAATGTACTTAGTTCCGCTGACAACCACGTTGACCACGGGTAAGCACTGTCAATTTGGAAATATATGCCCACGAACTATAAGCTCTAATATTAATATTATAAATGATGACACAAGATGCACCTGCGAGAGTGACAGAACCGCAATCCCCGATTGCTCCAACACTGTTGAACCCGATTGCAGCACTTCCAACGGGGTTGGGGGAACAAGGTCCACATGAACAAGCTCCACAGGAGCAAGCTCCACAGGAGCAAGCTCCGGTTGCACGACACAAAACCCAAAAGGACAGGCAGCTGGGCGGGCAGCGGTTGCCACCCGAAAAGCTAAACAAGATAAAATACTCGCCGAGCTTCGAGAGGCCAAACGGTCATTATTTGTTCCGGCCGCTCCTAAGCTGGAGCCCCAATCACAATTGGGGTTGGGGCAGAAACAGCAAAACACCAGAATAGACAGCTGCGGTTCAATCTCCGCAGGAATCCCCGATTGCTGTAGCTCCTACCCCCTATTACCTCAACATTGTTGAACCTGATTGGAAAGTCATCCCGTGGGTTGTTGGTGGTGGTCTGGCAGTTGTGGGCACCCTATGTGCGTGGAACTACCTTTCGAAACAACCCCCAACCGCACCTCTATTTCGTGATTGGTGTTTGAGTCGGTTCCGAAGAAAGTTACGAAACCGATTGCGCCCAATTTAAACATTGATCGCGATCCCTTTTATATGCAATAATTATAAAAATGGCTGAACAAGATGGTAAAATGATAGTGAATGCACTTTATCACGCCGTGGTGATATCGGGTTTCAGTATCGGGTATGCTCGACTATCAAAGGCGGCCTTAGGATGGTCCGCCCCCAAATTGGACTTTACTGTGAGAGACGTAGGGCTCGCGACCTTAGATGTAGCGGCCGCAGTTTGGACCCGAGATTATCTAATTAAAGCTGGAATTCTACCCGTTAATATATGGAAATAATGGCTTCGATCGCAATGGTATTAGTTGGTGCTATAGTGAACGCATTGGCTTTCAGCGGTAGCAACTATTTCTTCTCGAAACTGAAAAGCTCGGACGCGGATGAGGAGCGCAAGCGTCATGATTTAGCTGTAGAACAACTCAATAGCGCAAAGGAAGTATGGTCTAAAAAACGAACCGCCCGTCTGGACTGGCTCAATGAAGATCTTCGTCGCGAGAATCACGCCATACAAACTTTCCGGAACGTTGACGACGCTATCCGCGAGTACGCGCAGGCATATCCGCAGAAAAGTCTCTCACCGCTGGATCCCGAGCCCAGGCTTTCAGGTTTCTATGTACCGTCAGAGGGCCAAAAAGACCGCTAGATCTCGTTCGTCGTCGTGGGAATGGTTGCAACGGGTCTCGTCAGCTACTACATTGGAAAAGCAATAAGCAAAAAACAATAATTAATTAAAAAAAATATTTTTTTTTAAATAATATATATATATATATATAGAACGATGTTAGTTGACGAGCTTGATTACGCTTTGATCGATGTAGGCTACACGGCCCTTAAACACCGTTGAGTTGGTGCAAAGGGTCTGATCCGTCTGGCCCAAGACTCTCTACAGACGTGGCGTGAAGAAGAAAAAGCGGCCACCCTTTTCGCAAAGCGGATGTTAGATTCCTCCGAGTTCTCACTCCTGTTCCAATCCAATCGCGATTGGACGTCCAACAAAGGTTTAGTATCGCCGACGCAATTACCGGACGATCTGGCGAGGGCATGTTGGAGATTGTCCGATCTATTAGAATACCTCGCATACGATGGACACGCGCAAACTTAATACGAAACTACCGGTTCGCCTAGCGCGCAAGTTAGCGAACACATACTAGAGCCCCTGCGGCTACTGGAAGGGGCTCGCGGTCATCAAGAACATCGCGGCGGCGACCAAGGTTTCCGAAAACGCAGCCAAGGAATGGCTCAAGAAGCAAGCCATCTGGCAGATCTATTTGCCCGCGCCTCACAATATTCCGCGCCCGAAATTCGATGTGCCGGTGCCGAACGAAGTCCACCAAGCCGACCTCCTATTTCTCCCTCACGATCGCGTCGGTCGCAAGACGTACAAGTACGCCCTGACAATCGTTGACATAGCGAGTCGGTATAAGGGGGCTGAGCCGTTGGCCACTAAAGAGTCTAAGGAGGTGGCCGAGGCTCTTTCCCGAATATATAAGAGGAGTCCTCTCAAATGGCCGAATCTTCTCCAGGTCGAGCCCGGCCGCGAGTTCATGGGCGCGGTATCTCATCTATTGTCTAAACACAAAGTTTCTGTCAGACGCGGCCGCGTTAACATCCACCGGGACCAGGGGATCGTGGAGCGGTTCAATCGAACCCTGGCTGAGAGGCTGTTCGGGCACCAATATGCCAAAGAGCTTGTAGACCCTCATTCGCGATCGACCGAGTGGGTGACCTGGCTGCCCGCTGTGGTCTCGGCACTGAATGGTGAGGTGACCAGATTGATCGTTAAGAAGCCTGTAGATGCTATCAAGGCAAAAATGGTGTCGCACAAACCATCCGCCGTCTCGCGCGGGCGACCCGTTGGTTTAGCGGAGAAACGGCTTCCATCGGATGTTACCGTCCGGTATCTTTATCAACCGGGAGAGCTCGAAGGTGGCCGCCGCCGCGCGACTGATCCCGTGTGGTCTCTCAATGTATATCATCTGGATCGATCTATTACCAAACCCGATGAGCCCGTGCTCTACTATTTGGATGATGGTCCATCGCGCGGGTTTGTTCGCGAAGAACTTCTTGCGGTGCCTTCTGACACCCGGATGCCTCCGGATTACCATTTTACATAGTAATTTAAATCTTGATTCGTTTTATTACATCAACGGTTCCGTGTGGATACCGTCGGGTAACACCCTCCTCTTATCGTAGTACGCGGATAGTCCCAACTGTGTCTGTGAGTAAGTCTTCATGACTCCACTGTTCATTCTGAAACCCCTGTTTTTTTCCAATGTCTAGACCAGCCTCCAACGCTTTCTTGTATCTATCCCAGTTCAGACTGTTTGTTCTCTTGGACATACCTTTGGCGGAATGTTTCATGAAATCATACGGTTTAATTTTTTTGTCTTCTTCTTTCCGAAGGCAATCACTCGGTGTCCGCGGAACTCCATCTTGAAGAGTCCTGGCTCGCGGTTGCTCCACTTATCCCAAGCTATCCAATCTCGTTTCTCTCTTTCGAAAGAGTCGATCATATCCGACTTTTTTTATAGAATCCAGGCTGTTGCTGAAAATTCCTATATACATACTGTTTGTATCCATCTGTGTAAACTCGAAATTGCTTCGGTCAACGTATTTATCTAGAAAGTCGTAGTAGAACTCCAACATCCTCAACTTTGCCAACTGATAAA
This sequence comes from Conchocele bisecta, assembly GCA_029237695.1. NCBI lineage: Eukaryota > Metazoa > Mollusca > Bivalvia > Lucinida > Thyasiridae > Conchocele > Conchocele bisecta. The sequence continues at coordinate 9,396,691 of CM055268.1, read as the reverse complement.
CTGCTATCCCACAGTGAAACGGTCTAGTCATTGCTACTCTCGGTTTCCTGCTAGATATCTCTTAAGCGTCTCCAATCTCCTCGATATCTTCGAAGAATGCGGATCTCAATGCTTTGTCAACGCAGCTCTCGTTGTTAGTATACGTTGTGTTTAGATGGCGCTCGGAACATTCGATCATCTTTCCGCAACAAGAGTTGCCCACCAACTTGAATATCTCGCCCACAACGGCTTTGCTACTGTCGACATCTCCTGTTCTACGTGCTGCGGTTACTTCTTCTACGAACCATTCGAACGGCTTTCCTTCTTGGTAATCCAAAGTTCTGTACACAGCAGTTATCTCTAATCCGTGTCGCAGATACCACTTCAGTAGCGGCGCGTACAGCAACGTCTTCTCTGTAGACATAGTTCCCACTAGTTTCTTACCGTCTCCCCTGTTCCTACCTGTATTCTCTAAGTAAACCAACATGTGCTCTGGAAAAGCCTTCTACCCAAGATCGCACGCCAGCAAAATGTCGATAGACTGGATAAAATAATTAGAAGGCAAATCGTCGTTGTATTTATCTAACGCGTACATGCCCTTCTTGATCCTCAACCAATCCGGAAGAGGTCCTCCGGATGCTACTGTTGAGGCTACCCCTGTGTCTTCCCTCCTATCACCTAAAACTAGTTTTACGAATACGTCTACCCACCGGACAAACGTCCATTTCGTGTTTGGTCTGTCTATCTTATCCATGTTCATACGAGTTTCTTCTTGGCTCTTCACCCATGTACGTACCTCCTCGTAAGAACTCATCCATTTGCTACCTCCGAGGTTTTTGTAAAATATTACAGTTTTCGCTCTACCACGACTGGCTTTCTCCTCTATATGTGATAGTTTGTAAGAAAAAAGAGTATCTCAGATAGAAGTTGCTCGTCAGCATCGGAGCCAACTTGTCAACTATCCTTTCAGATATTGTCCCTTCTATACCCTTACGAAAAGAAAACTCTATGTTTCTCCTACCTTTCTTTCACCCGTTCCTTACTTTCGTCGTGGCTGCCTAATATCTTCTCACCTTCGTCGGCTATTGCGTTCACCAACTTTCGGTTCAACTTCGCCACCACTTTCTGTGGGGTATTTTTCTGCGCGATAGCATTGGCACGCAGACTCATAATACTCTCTTCCGCAAGTCTATGCCCAACTTTATCAGCATTGTCTATATTATTGAAGGCACCTCGCTTGTAGGCCCTGGTAAACCTAGTCATGAATGCTGTGTTTTTAGCCTCGTTCAAGAGTTTTGTCAACCCTGGAACACTTAGGCGTTTACTGTATGTCAACCATAGCGATGAGGCTTCTGCTCTGAGTTTTTCAACTTGTGGTAACATTTTCAAATCTTGTTTTAAGCCTTGGTTTAAACCCTGGTTTAACTCAATGTTTGAATAACTACTAGTTTTCGTTTCTTTAGCTTGAAATTTTATTATTTTTGTCAACCCAGGAACTCTTAGGCGTTTACTGTATGGTATGTTGAGATCGTCCGCTTGTTTTCGCAGTTGATCTCTAGTTATATGAAGCTTTTCTACACCGCTAATCAGTTGAGGCGGAATAATTTTCTCATCCATTACTTTTCTCATTTTTCTTCGTCCGAAGAAATTTCTCGCAAGCATATTTTTATACTTCCTATATGTTGGCAAATATACTTTTTTTTTAAATAATTAAATAATTAATTAATTATTTAAATATTTAATTATTATATTTTCTATATAATAATAGGGATGTTCATTTTAAATAATTAATTAATATTGTCAAACTTCCTATATGTTTGCAAATATAATATTTAAATAATTAATTAATTATTTAAAACGACTGTATGGTATAAGAGAGATAACTCTGACAAGGAAGACCCGCTTTAGAAGTACACAGTTGTCTAACTTGGCTCTGTATTCTATAGGTGGTCCGCACTTTTTGTATATTCAGTTTATGCACAAATTCGAGGGGTGTGGGACTGTAGATGGAGCGTAGGGGTGGTGTGTAGGTTGGTGGTATCATTTTAACTCCCTATATACTACTCGTTTTGTAAGTTCTCAATAGTCACAATGTCAATATGTTTGTAAGTTTTGAATGGTCACAATGTCAATATGTTTGTAAGTTCTTGATGGTCACAATGTCAATACGTTTGTAAGTTCTCAATGGTCACAATGACAATAAGTTTGTAAGTATTCAATGGTCACAATGTCAATACGTTATTAAGTTTTCAATGGTCACAATGTCAATACGTTTGTAAATTTTAAATGGTCACAATGTCAATATGTGTATAAGTTCTCAATGGTCACAATGTCAGTACGTTTGTAAGTATTCAATGGTCACAATGTCAATACCATTTTCAGTTTTCAATGGTCACAATGTCAATACGTTTGTAAGTTCTCAATGTTCACAATGTCAATACGTTTGTAAGTTTTAAATGGTCACAATGTCAATACGTTTGTAAGTTCTCAATGGTCACAATGTCAATACGTTTGTATGTATTCAATGGTCACAATGTCATTACGTTTTTCAATTTTCAATGGTCACAATGTCAATACGTTTGTAAGTTCTCAATGGTCAAAATGTCAATACGTTTGTAAGTTTTCAATGGTCAGAATGTCAATACGTTTTTAAGTTCTCAAATGTCACAATGTCTATACGTTTTGTAAGTTCTCAATGATCACAATGTCAATAGGTTTGTAAGTTTTCAATGGTCACAATGTCAATACATTTGTAAGTTCTCATTGGTAGCAATGTCAATACGTTTATAAGTTCTCTATGGTCACAATGTCAATACGGTTGTAAGTTCTCAATGGTCACAATGTCAATACGTTTGTAAGTTTTCAATTGTCACAATGTAAATACGTTTGTAAGTTCTCAATGGTCACAATGTCAATACGTTTGTAAGTTTTAAATGGTCACAATGTCAATACGTTTGTAAGTTCTCAATGGTCAAAATGTCAATACGTTTGAAAGTTTTCAATGGTCAGAATGTCAATACGTTTTTAAGTTCTCAAATGTCACAATGTCTATACGTTTTGTAAGTTCTCAATGGTCACAATGTCAATACCTTTGTAAGTATTCAATGGTCACAATGTCAATACGTTTTTCAGTTTTCAATGGTCACAATATCAATACGTTTGTAAGTTCTCAATGGTCACAATGTAAATACGTTTGTAAGTTTTCAATGGTCACAATGTCAATACGTTTTGTGAGTTCTCAATGGTCACAATGTCAATACGTTTGTAAGTTTTCAATGGACACAATGTCAATACGTTTTGGAATTTATCAATATTCACAATGTCAATACGTTTGTAAATTTTTAATGGTCAAATTTTCAACACGTTTGTAAGTTCTCAATGGTCACAATATCAATACGTTCGCAAGTTTTCAATGGATACAATGTCAATACGTTTTGTAAGTTCTCAATGGTAGCAATGTCGCTACGTGTTGTAAGTTCTTAAAGGTCACAATGTCAATACGTTTTGTAAGTTCTCAATAGTCACAATGTCAATACGTTTGTAAGTTTGGAATGGTCACAATGTCCATATGTTTGTAAGTTCTCAATGGTCACAATGTCAATACGTTCGTAATTTCTCAATGGTCACAATGTCAATAAGTTTGTAAGTATTCAATAGTCACAATGTCAATACGTTTTTCAGTTTTCAATGGTCACAATGTCAATACGTTTGTAAGTTTTCAATGGTCACAGTGTCAATACGTTTTGTATGTTATCAATATTCACAATGTCAATACGTTTGTAAGTTTTCAATGGTCACATTGTCAACAGCTTTGTAAGTTCTCAATGGTCACAATGTTAATAGGTTCGCAAGTTCTCAATGATCACAATGTCAATACGTTTTGTAAGTTCTCAATGGTAGCAATGTCGCTACGTTTTGTAAGTTCTTAAAGGTCACAATGTCAATACGTTTTGTAAGTTCTCAATAGTCACACTGTCAATACGTTTGTAACATTTTAATGGTCACAATGTCAATATGTTTGTAAGTTCTCAATGGTCACAATGTGAATAAGTTTGTAAGTATTCAATGGTCACAATGTCAATACGTGTTTCAGTTTTCAATGGTCACAATGTCAACACGCTTGTAAGTTTGAAATGGTCACAATGTGAATACGTTGATAAGTTCTCAATGTTCACAGTGTCAGCACGTTTGTAACTATTCAATGGTCACAATGTGAATACGTTTATAAGTTCTCAATGTTCACAGTGTCAGTACGTTTGTAACTATTCAATGGTCACAATGTCAATACGTTTTGTGAGTTCTCAATGTTCACAATGTCAATACGTTTGTAAGTTTTCAACGGTCACAATGTCAATACGTTTGTAAGTTCGCAATGGTCACAATGTCAATACGTCACAATGTCAATACGTTTTGTAATTTCTCAATTGTCGCAATGTCAATTCGTTTTTGTAAATTCTCAAGGTCACACTGTCAATACGTGTTTAAGTTCTCAAAGATCACAATTTCAATACGTTTGTAAGGTTTCACTGGCCACAATGTCAATACGTTTGTCAGGTTTCACTGGTCACACTGTCAATACGTTTGTAAATTTTCAATGGTCACAATGTCAATACGTTTTGTAAGTTCTCAATGGTCACAATGTCAACATGTTTGTCTGTTCTCAATGGTCACAATGTATCTATGTTTTGTAAGTTCTCTATAGTCACAATGTCAATACGTTGTAAGTTTTCAATGGTCACAATGTCAATATGTTTGTAAGTTCTCAATGGTAACAATGTCAATACGTTTGTAAGTTCTCAATGGTCACTGTGTCAATACGTTTGTAAGTTGTCATTGGTAACAATGTCAATAAGTTTCTAAGTATTCAATGGTCACAATGTCAATACGTTTGTAAGTATTCAATGGTCACAATGTCAATACGTTTTGCAGGTTCTCAATTGTCTCAATGTCAATACGTTTGTAAGTTCTCTATGGTAACAATGTCAATACGTTTGTAAGTTTACAATGGTCACAATGTCAATACGTTTGTAAGTTCTCAATAGTAGCAATGTATCTACGTTTTGTAAGTTCTTAAATATCACAATGTCAATACGTTTGTATGTTCTCAATGGTCACAATGTCAATACGTTTTGTAAGTTCTCAATGGTCACAATGTGCATACGGTTGTAAGTTTTCAATGGAATCACTGTCAATACGTGTATAAGTTCTCAATGGTAGCAATTTCAATACGTTTTGTAAGTTCTCAATCAATGGTCACAATGTCAATACGTTTGTAAGTGTTCAAAGGTCACACTTTCAATATGTTTTGTAAGTTTTCAATGGTCACAAAGTCAATACGTTTGTAAGTTCTCAGTGGTCACACTGGCAATACGTTTTGCAAGTCCTCTATGGTCAGAATTCAATACGTTTGTAAGTCCTCAATGGTCACAGTGTCAATACGTTTTGTACGTTCTCAATGGTCAAAATGTCAATACGTTTATAAGATCTCAATGGTCAAAGTGTCAATACGTTTGTAAGTTCTCAATGGTGACAATGCCAATACGTTTGTAATTTTCAATTGTCACAGTGTCAACATGTCTGCAATTTTTCAATGGTCACAATTTCAATACGTTTGTAAGTTTTGAATGATCACAATGTCAATACGTTAGAAAGTTCTCAATGGTCACAATGTCAATACGTTTGTAAGTTTTCAATGGTCACAATGTCAATACGTTTTGTAAGTTCTCAATATTCAGAATGTCAATACGTTTTTAAATTTTCAATGGTCACAATGTCAATACGTTTGTAAGTTCTCAATGGTCACTGTGTCAATACGTTTTATAAGTACCAATTGGTCACAATGTCAATACTTTTGTATGTATTCAATGGTCACAATGTCAATATGTTTGTAAGTTTTCAATGGTCACACTGTCAATACGTGTGTAAGTTCTCAATGGTCACAATGTCAATACGTTTGCAAGTTCTCAATGGTCAGAATGTCAATACGGTTGTAAGTTCTCAATAGTCACAATGTCCATACGTTTGTAAGTGTTCAATGGTCACAATGTCAATACGTTTTGTAAGTTCTCAATGGCCACAATGTCAACACGTTTGTACGTTCGCAATGGTCACAATGTCAATACGTCCGCAAGTTCTGAATGGTCACACTGTCAATATGTTTGTAAGTTTTCAATGGTCACAGTGTCAATACGTTTGTACGTTCGCAATGGTCACAATGTCAATACGTCCGCAAGTTCTGAATGGTCACACTGTCAATATGTTTGTAAGATTTCAATGGTCACAGTGTCAATTCGTTTGTAAGTTCTCAATGGTCACAATATCAATAAGTTTGTAAATTCTCAATTGTAGTAATGTCAATACGTCTGTAAGTTCTCAATTGTAGCAATTTCAATATATTTTGTAACTTCTCAAAGGTCGCAATTTCAATATGTTGTGTAAGTCCTCAATGGTCACAATGTCAATAGGTTTGTAAATTCTTTTCAATGGTCACAATGTCAATACGTTTGTAAGTTCTCAATGGTCACAATGTCAATATGTTTGTCAGATATCAATTGTAACAATGTCAATACGTCTGTAAGTTCTCAATGGTAGCAATGTCAATATGTTTATAAGTTCTTAAAGGTCACAATGTCAATACGTTTGTTAGTTCTCTATGGTAGCAATGTCAATACGTTTATAAGTTCTTAAAGGTCACAATGTCAATACGTTTGTTAGTTCTCTATGGTAGCAATGTCAATACATTTATAAGTTCTTAAAGGTCACAATGTCAATACGTTTGTTACTTCTCTATGGTAGCAATGTCAATACGTTTATAAGTTCTTAAAGGTCACAATGTCAATACGTTTGTTAGTTCTCTATGGTAGCAATGTCAATACGTTTATAAGTTCTGAAAGGTCACAATGTCAATATGTTTTGTAAGTTCGCAATTGTCACAATGTCAATATGTTTGTAAGTTCTCAATGGTCACAATGTAAATATATTTTGTAAGTTCTGAAAGTTCACAATGGAAATACGTTTTGTAAGCTCTCAATGCTAACCATTTCAATACGTTTGTAAGTTCTCTATGGTATCAATGTCAATAGGTTTGTTAGTTCTCAATGGTCACAATGTCAAGACGTTTTGTAAAGTTTCAAGGTCACACTGTCAATGCGTTAGGAAGTTCTCAATGGTCACAGTGTCAACACGGTTGTAATTTCTCAATGGTCACAATGTCAATACGTTTGTACGTTCTCAATGGTCACAGTATCAATACGTTTGCAGGTTGTCAATGGTCACAATGTCTATACGTTTGTAAGTTCTCAATGGTAGCAATGTCGCTACGTTTTGTAAGTTCACGAAGGTCGTAATGTCAATACGTTTTGTAAGTCTCAATGGTCTCGATGTGAATACGTTTGTAACTTTTCAATGGTCACAATGTCAATATGGTTTTAAGTTCTCAATGGTCACAATGTAAATACGTTTGCAAGTTCTCAATGTTCACAATGTCAATACGTTTTGTCGGTTATCAATGGTCACAATGTCAATACGTTTGTACGTTTTCAATGGTAGCAATGTCAATACGTTTGTAAGTTCTCAATGGTCACAATGACAATACGTTTGTAAGTTCTCAATGGTAGCAATGTCAATACGTTTGTAAGTTCTCAATGGTAGCAATGTCAACACGTTTGTAAGTTTTCAATGGTAGCAATGTCAATACGTTTGTAAGTTCTCAATGGTAGCAATGTCAATACGTTTGTAAGTTTTCAATGGTAGCAATGTCAATACGTTTGTAAGTTCTCAATGGTAGCAATGTCAATACGTTTGTAAGTTTTCAATGGTAGCAATGTCAATACGTTTGTAAGTTTTCAATGGTAGCAATGTCAATACGTTTGTAAGTTCTCAATGGTAGCAATGTCAATACGTTTGTAAGTTCTCAATGGCCACAATGTCAATACGTTTGTAAGTTTTCAATGGTAGCAATGTCAATACGTTTGTAAGTTCTCAATGGTAGCAATGTCAATACGTTTGTAAGTTCTCAATGGTAGCAATGTCAATACGTTTATAAGTTTTCAAAGGTCACAATGTCAATATGTTTTGTAAGTTCTCAATGGTCACACTGTCAATATTTAAGCGACCCAGCTAGCGAAGCATCGCTATACACAGCTGTGTATTGCGTATGCTTCGCTTCGCATGTATCACTCATTTTGGATAACAAAACACGTGTGTCATTTTATGCACATAACTTACCACGATCTCCGATGCATGCCTGGATGTTTACAATTGTCAATAGTTTATTATCGGCGTCTTCATACACCAGGGAACTTGTTTAGTTAGTTACAATTCACAATAGTTTGTTGACATTTCCTGTGTGTGTTGAATACGGCCGCCATTTTATACTGCGTAAACCTGGTTAAGCTCGGTAATTTCCGCCAAACCTCTCCGACCAATCAACGATGCGGGACAACTTTCACGTTTCGTTAAAATGGGAAAGTCCGGGAATCCGATTACACCTTCCACCCAATCCACTGTGCGGAATCAGGGACAACTTTCACATGTTGTTCGCGGATTCCAAATTTGGTCCTCATTGTCCGAATGTTGTCCTCGGAGACTTTACGAGCCAATCAAAGGGCTGGATTCGCGGACAACATTAAGACCGAAGGTTATAAATTGGAGTGAAATATGTCAGTTGTCGACTTTGTCCCGAGAGACGCAACTCGAGACGCAACTACTCGCGTCTCTGAACTCCCAAGGCCCAAATATCCTCCCCCTTAACCATTGCTCACCGACGATGTTGCCAATGGTCCATTAGTCGTTAGATGTGATGATTTGAACGTGATTATGACATTATTGATTATTAATATTGGTTGGAACCATGATAATGCCAATATCCCATTACCCCACCCACTTTTTCCCCATTGCCATACGTTCCCGACTCAAGTTTCGTGACCCCTGCTGTGTGACTCCCCTCCCACTCCTGTTAGTTGAACCCCACTACATTGTCATGCGTCCTAGCTGTTGTGTGCCCCCCCCCATTCAGCTAGTGTCACGATTTCCACCCCAGCTTCGTGACCCACGGCTGTGTGAGTCCCACACACAGCTTATTTCCCAACCCCAGCTTCGTGATTCCCGCTGTGCGACTACCCAACCCAACATTAGTCCCAACCCCAGCTTTGTGATTCCCGCTGTGTGATTCTCCCCAACCCAGTATTATTCTTCCCACCCAAGCTGCGTGATTCCCGCTGTGTGACTCCCCCATCCAGCAATATTCCCTCCCCCATCTTCGTGATCCCCGCTGTGTGACTCACCCACCCAGCATTATTTCCCACCCCCAGCTTCGTGATCCCCGCTGTGTGACTCACCCACCCAGTATTATTTCCCATCCCCAGCATCGTGATTCCCGCTGTGTGGCTCCCCCACCCAGCATTATTTCCAACCTTCAGCTTCGTGATCCCCGCTGTGTGACTCCCGCTGTGTGACTTCCCCACCCAGCATTATTCCCACCCCAGCTTCGTGATACCCGCTGTGTGACTCCCCCACCCAGCATTATTTCCCACCCCAGCTTCGTGATTTCCCACCATGACTTGGGTTTGCGTTAGTGTGATTTTCCGCCATATTTAAGCATAAATCTAGTCCGTGTTTACATGCGCTAATATCCTTTCTTGAGTCTGCTTACTCCCACAGTCGCCTGTTGTGCTTTTGTTTCTTGCCATGTATACATCTCATATTAGTCATTATCTGTCCATAATCAGATCACCCTCATCGTTGTTATCATAGTTTGTCACCACGCTTTAATTGTACACGTTGAGTAATACTGACTGCATGTTAGAACTATTATCAAAATATCAGATGTTACTAAAATCTCGTCACTATCGTCTTTTCATTGCCAAGTAGATATACTCGTTAAATTTTCCTACCCCGTATTCTTGAAGGCAGACGCAATAAAGGGTCGTTACAATATGTCTCGTAAGTTCTCAAAGGTCACAATGGAAATACGTTTTGTGAGCTCTAAATGGTAACAATGTCAATTGGTTTGTAAGTTCTCAATAGTAGCAATGTCAATACGTTTGTAAGTTCTCAATGGTCCCAATGTCAATATGTTTTGTAACTTCTCATTGGTCACAATGTCAATACGTTTTGTAAATTCTCAAGGTCACACTGTCAATAAGTTTGTAAGTTCTCAATGGTCACAGTGTCAATACGTTTGTAAGTTCTCAATGGTCACAATGTCAATACGTTTGTAATTTCTCAATGGCCACAGTATCAATACGATCTTAAGTGTCAATGGTCACAATGTCAATACGTTTGTAAGTTCTCAATGGTAGCAATGTCGCTACGTTTTGTAAGTTCACAAAGGTCACAAAGTCAATACGTTTTGTAAGTTCTCAATGGTCACAATGTCAATACGTTTGTAAGTTTTCAATGGTCACAATGTCAATACATTTGTAAGTTCTCAATGGTCACAATGTCAATACGTTTGTAAGTTTTCAATGGTCACAATGTCGCTACGTTTTGTAAGTTCACAAAGGTCACAATGTCAATACGTTTGTAAGTTTTCAATGGTCACAATGTCAATACGTTTGTAAGTTCTCAATGGTCACAATGTCAATACGTTTGTAAGTTTTCAATGGTCACAATGTCGCTACGTTTTGTAAGTTCACAAAGGTCACAATGTCAATACGTTTTGTAAGTTCTCAATGGTCACAATGTCAATACGTTTGTAAGTTTTCAATTGTGACAATTTAAAAATACGTTTTGCAAGTCGTCAAAGGTCATAAAGTCAATACGTTTGTAAGTTCTCAATGATAGCAATTTCAATTAGTTTGTAAGTTCCCAATGGTCACAATGTCAATACGTTTGTAAATGCTCAATGTTCACTATATCTATCCGTTTGTAACTTCTCAATGTTAGAAATGTCACTACGTTTGGTAAGTTCTCAATGGTCACAATGTCAATACGTTTGTAAGTTCTCAATGGTCACAATGTTTACGTTTGTAAGTTCTCAATGGTAGCAATGTCGCTACGTTTTGTAAGTTCTTAAAGGTCACAATGTCAATACGTTTTGTAAGTTCTCAATGATCACAATGTCAATACGTTTGTAAGTTTTCAATGTTAGCAATGTCAATACGTTTAGTCAGTTCTCAACGGTCACAATGTCACTACGTTTTGTAAGTTCTCAATGGTCACAATGTCAATAGGTTTGTAAGTTCTCAATGGTAACAATGTCGCTACGTTTTGTAAGTTATAAAAAACAATGTCAATTCGTTTTGTAAGTTCTCAATGGTCACAATGTCAATACGTTTGTAAGTTTTCAATGTTAGCAATGTCAATACGTTTTGTCTGTTCTCAACGGTCACAATGTCACTACGTTTTGTAAGTTCTCAATGGTCACAATGTCAATACGTTTGTAAGTTCTCAATGGTAGCAATGTCAATACGTTTGTAAGTTCCCAATGGTAGCAATGTCGCTACGTTTTGTAATTTCACAAAGGTCACAATGTCAATACGTTTTGTAAGTTCTCAATGGTCACAATGTCAATACGTTTGTAAGTTTTCAATGGTGACAATTTCAATACGTTTTGTAAGTTGTCAAAGGTCACAAAGTCAATACGTTTGTAAGTTCTCAATGATAGCAATTTCAATTCGTTTGTAAGTTCTCAATGGTCACAATGTCAATACGTTTGTAAATGCTCAATGTTCACAATGTCTATCCGTGTGTAAGTTCTCAATGGTAGAAATGTCACTACGTATTGTAAGTTTTCAAAGGTCACAATGTCAATACGTTTGTAAGTTCCCAATGTTAGCAATGTCAATACGTTTTGTAAGTTCTCAATGGTCACAATGTCAATACTTTTGTAAGTTCGCAATGGTCGCAATGTCAATACGTTTGGTAAGTTCTCAATTGTCACAATGTCAATACGTTTGTAAGTTCTCAATGGTAGCAATGTCAATACGTGTTGTAAGTTATCAATGGTCACAATGTCAATACGTTTGTAAGTTTTCAATGTTAGCAATGTCAATACGTTTAGTCAGTTCTCAACGGTCACAATGTCACTACGTTTTGTAAGTTCTCTATGGTCACAATGTCAATACGTTTGTAAGTTCTCAATGGTAGCAATGTCGCTACGTTTTGTAAGTTCTTAAAGGTCACAATGTCAATACGTTTTGTAAGTTCTCAATGGTCACAATGTCAATACGTTTGTAAGTTTTCAATGTTAGCAATGTCAATACGTTTAGTCAGTTCTCAACGGTCACAATGTCACTACGTTTTGTAAGTTCTCTATGGTCACAATGTCAATAGGTTTGTAAGTTCTCAATGGTAGCAATGTCGCTACGTTTTGTAAGTTCTTAAAGGTCACAATGTCAATACGTGTTGTAAGTTCTCAATGGTCACAATGTCAATACGTTTGTAAGTTTTCAATGTTAGCAATGTCAATACGTTTAGTCAGTTCTCAACGGTCACAATGTCACTACGTTTTGTAAGTTCTCAATGGTCACAATGTCAATATGTTTGTAAGTTCTCAATGGTAGCAATGTCGCTACGTTTTGTAAGTTCTTAACGGTCACAATGTCAATACGTTTTGTTAGTTCTCAATGATCACAATGTCAATACGTTTGTATTTTTTCAATGGTCATAATTTCAATATGTTTATAAGTTCTCAATGGCCACAATGGCAATACAGTTGTAAGTTTTCAATGGTCACAATGTCAATACGTTTATAAGTTCTCAAATGTCACAATGTCAATACGTTTGTAAGTTCTCAATGGTCACAATGTCAATATGTTTGTAAGTTCTCAATGGTAGCAATGTCGCTACGTTTTGTAAGTTCTTAACGGTCACAATGTCAATACGTTTTGTTAGTTCTCAATGATCACAATGTCAATACATTTGTATTTTTTCAATGGTCATAATGTCAATATGTTTATAAGTTCTCAATGGCCACAATGTCAATACAGTTGTAAGTTTTCAATGGTAGCAATGTCAATACGTTTGTAAGTTCTCAATGGTAGCAAGGTCAATACGTTTGTAAGTTCTTAATGGTAGCAATGTCAATACGTTTGTAAGTTATCAATGGTCAAAATGTCAATATGTTTTGTAAGTTATCAAAGGTCACAATGTCAATATGTTTTGTAAGTTCTCAATGGTCACAATGTCAATATGTTTTGTAAGTTCTCAATGGTCACAATGTCAATATGTTTTGCAAGTTCTCAAAGGTCACAATAGAAATACGTTTCTAATTTGTCAATGGTAGCAATGTCACTACTTTTTGTAAGTTCTCAAAGGTCACCATGTAACTACTTTTGCTAAGCTCTGAATGGTCACAAAGTCAATACGTTTGGTAACTTCTCAATGGTCACACTGTCTATAGGTTTGTAAGATCTGAATGGTAGCAATGCCAATTCGTTTGTAAGTTCTCAAAGGTCACAATGTCAATACGTTTGTAAATGCTCAAGGGTCACAATGTCTATACGTTTGTACGTTCTCAATGGTAGATATGTCACTACGTATTGTAAGTTCTCAAAGGTCACAATGTCAATATGTTTGTAAGTTTTCAATGTTAGCAATGTCAATACGTTTTGTAAGTGCTCAATAGTCACAAGGTCAATACATTTGTAAGTTCTCAATGGTCGCAATGTCAATACGTTTTGTAAGTTCTCAATGGTCACAATGTCAATACGTTTGTAAGATATCAATGCTTTCAATGTCGCTACGTTTTGTAAGTTCTTAAAGGTCGCAATGTAAATACGTTTTGTAAGTTCTAAATGGTCACAATATCAATACGTTTGTAAGTTTTCAATGGTCACAATGTCAATATGTTTATAAGTGCTCAATGGTCACAATGTCAATACATTTGTAAGTTTTCAATGGTCAGAATGTCAATACGTTTGTAATTTCTCAATGGTCACAATGTCAATACATTTGTAAGTTCTCAATTGTAGCAATGTCAATACCTTTATAAGTTCTCAAAGGTCACACTATCAATACGTTTGTAAGTTCTCTATGGTAGCAATGTCAATACGTTTATAATTTCTCAAAGGTCACAATGTCAATATGTTTTGTAAGTTCTCAATGGTCAAACTATCAATATGTTTTGTAAGTTCTCAAAGGTCACAATGGAAATACGTTGTGTAAGCTCTCAATGGTAGCAATGTCAATACATGTGTAAGTTCTCAATGGTAGCAATATCAATACGTTTGTAAGTTGTCAATGGTCACACTGTTAATACGTTGTGTAAGTTCTCAATGGTCACAATGTTAATAGGTTTGTAAGTTCTCAATGGTCACAATGTCAATACGTTTGTAAAATCTCAATGGTAGCAATGTCAATTCGTTTGTAAGTTCTGAATGGTCACAATGTGAATACGTTTGTAAATGCTTAATGATCACAATGTCTATCCATTTGTATGTTCTCAATTGTAGCATTGTCAATACGTTTTGTAAGTTCTCAATGGTTACAATGTCACTATGTTTTGTAAGTTCTCAATGGTCACAATGTCAATATGTTTGTAAGTTCTCAATTGTAGCAATGTCAATACGTTTGTAAGTTCTCAATGGTTACAATGTCACTATGTTTTGTAAGTTCTCAAGGGTCACAATGTCAATATGTTTGTAAGTTCTCAATTGTAGCAATGTCAATACGTTTGTAAGTTCTCAATGGTCACAATGTCACTATGTTTTGTAAGTTCTCAAGGGTCACAATGTCAATAGTTTGTAAGTTCTCAATTGTAGCAATGTCAATTACGTTTGTAAGTTCTCAATGGTCACAATGTCACTATGTTTTGTAAGTTCTCAATGGTCACAATGTCACTATATTTTGTAAGTTCTCAATGGTCACAATGTCAATATGTTTGTAAGTTCTCAATTGTAGCAATGTCAATACATTTGTAAGTTCTCAATGGTCACAATGTCACTATGTTTTGTAAGTTCTCAAGGGTCACAATGTCAATATGTTTGTAAGTTCTCAATTGTAGCAATGTCAATACGTTTGTAAGTTCTCAATGGTCACAATGTCACTATGTTTTGTAAGTTCTCAAGGGTCACAATGTCAATATGTTTGTAAGTTCTCAATTGTAGCAATGTCAATACGTTTGTAAGTTCTCAATGGTAGCAATGTCAATATGTTTTGTAAGTTCTCAATGGTCAATCATTTTTATCATCAAAAACATGCTTTGACAACACTTAAATAATAATTGTGAACATGCTTTGACAGCACTTCAGAATCAAATTCTGCTGTGCTGTCAAAACTTTCTTTTATTGAGAAAAATAAGGCAAGATATAAAGCAACAGCAGACGACAATTGTTGTGTGTAGCGGTCAAAAAGTTAATGCACTGTGCAAGTACATTTTATACAGTAAACATATATATGTGGCTGTGACTGGAGTAATGGGGTTTATGGGTTTTGCAAGCAGTGTATATCCAGATCAACATGTGAATCCACACAGTCTGATCGGTATCTGCACTCTTTCGTCATTCCATTTATAAAACACCCGTCATGCTTCTAGCAAACAATATAGATCAGTATCAGGCTACATGAGTGGTGTGCAATTTGATTAGGAACAACATTGATCACAAATCCCATAAGCCGTATTTATCTAGTCACCGCCACATAATACGTCATTACCCTTCAGTAAAGTGCGGTATTATTATATCTAATTAGGAAAGACCATATGGGCATCACTTGGAAACACTTACAATGAAGTCCTGTCATAACCCAGAAACTAGATAACTAGATGTTTGTAAATCATGGCTAAGTGTTTCAGCGACCTTGTGACGGTAAAAAAAGTTAAGTTGATGGTGAAAGGAGTGTGTCAGAAATGTTCAGGTGCTTGAAGTGTCCAAGCAGCGCAATATGCCCCCCCATTGCTATGGCATACTACACATGTACGATGCACATTTAAATATGAGATGACGATCATTACATGATGTAACTCTTGATAATAATAGGACTGCCGGCTGAGAAAAGGTACCTTACGATATTTCATATATCAGACGCGGCTTGGAAACGGTAGGAATTCATCAGCATATGCAACAAGTTTTGGGCAATTTAATCAGAATTGAATTACACTTGTTTTCTAAATACAATTTAATAAAAATGTTACTCAACTAAAAAAAAAAAAAAATTTGGTGAAATACCAGCATACATTAAAATCTCATAGACAAATATTTTTCTGTGGGATTTTAATATGATTTTCAAAATTTAAATTGTTTTCTTAGATCATTTCTGTGCTATCTGACTTGTGTTAAAGGTACATACATGCCCATTCAGTAGACACAGCATGTTCTTTATAGGAATTGTGTCACTATTCCATCAGTTCCAAAAGATACGAGTGCCCGCTATACAAATATAACCATTTAGTAATATTTAGTTTACAGATAGTGTCTCGGGGTAGTATCAGGCTATTTTCATACGCAAATGAGGCATGATATTTTTTTAATGATTTATACTAATTAAATGCGTCGCCTGAAAAAAAAAATTCAACAGATTATAAAGTATGATCATTGCACATCACATGTGCATGAAGCTTCAAGCCAATCGGTCATACGCTAAAGAAGTTATAGCAGAATGGAAAACATGATGGACGGACGGACGGCGGACGGACGGACGGACGGACGGACAACTTTTGTAGCCATATATCCCACTTTCGAGTGAGTATGGAGTCATGGATACAACCAAACGGCAGTCTGAACCAAAACACCGAAATGTTAAGTTTATGTGTTACAGACGGAAAAGCAACAAGAAACTAACAGCAAAGCTGTCTATTCAAAGTTATAGCAACCAAATTGGTGGGCTTAAATTAATAAATTGTTGTCATGAGAATTCAATACACTATGGTCTGAGACAGTTTACAACCCCATATTGTCAACTTTCTGGTAGTAATCACAGTGAGTTAGCTGGTAACTTCCCCTCTTAGTCTATACAAGGCGATTGTCAGCGAACATATTGATGACGTTTGGTAACGATACAACTAACAAAGTTTTACGGGCCGTGAACTAAATTTCGAAAACGTCATACCGGAATTGTGACAACTATGTCTCACTTTCCACCCCAACGTCAGTGAGACAAAAATGACTGTAATATATTGATTCAAGGGAAACAGATCGATGTCAAGTGAAAGTCACATAGAATGCAAGAGTACCATAATGTAGATAGGTCCCAAAATCCGCACCTGTGCACATAGATGTCCATATGTAACCACTATCATGTACTAAAGCACTGACTGCATTTAGACTAATAATTTGGAAATTATAATTTTAGAATTTCATTTCAGGGGACAAGTATTAGAACAAAATAGTTCTTCATGTTTAACCAGCATTGACTTTTATGACATAGCACACATCTTTAATCCGATAATTTAAGGATCAACATTCTTTCCTAACACAAGGAATACACTACAAACAACCTGTGCACAATATTCTCAGAAGACACAGAATAATTTGAATTTCAGCTTGTAGTTTACAACTTTTAATTTCAATTAAAAGTGTAGCCTAATCCATTTTCTCATGGAATGACCATACACCAAGACACCTAGTGTCATACATCACACATCCCCTCAGGTCCTATGGCCATAGCAACATGCCAAAACTCACAACATCACCTGAAGTTTAGGACAAAATTCCAATTGCAGAATAAATACCACCAAACAGCACCCAGCATACCTCCAGAACAAACTACAATATATACCACCAATATTGTTTAACATAATAGGCAGCTGTAGTCACAGGTTGAAGCAACGGACCGAGGTCTATAAATATATTAAATATGCCTAAAAGTTTCAATAAATGAAAAAAAAAGCTAAACAAGTCTTTTACTCCCTCCATATAGACTATATATGGAGTCTATATGTAGGGAGTAAAACATATTTTTAGCTTTTCTTTTCCATTTATTGATGCTTTTAGGCATATTTAATGTATTTATAGACCTCGGTCCGTTACTTCAACTTGTAGTTGTAGTATGTGTAGACCGTGTAGACTATGCAGACTAGTCTACAAACATGCCTACCATGGAAGCTGCCATGTTTTCTTGCCAACTAGAAAATCCGGTTTTCTCATGATATCACATTGGGTCTAAATTCACAAACCCTGAGTTCTCATGATGCTGTCTGACTTTAGAGTTTTACACTACGTAACCCAAAGACATATAGGATGTAACCCATATAAACTGTGTAAAAAAAGACATATAGAATTATAAGCCCAATAACCAGTGGTGATAAACTGATATGACAGGGCTGGGATGAGCTCTATCTCTGATCAGGTGATCTCAGTTTTCATGGGTTTCCGCAGTTCGAAATGAAATTGTCGTCTCCCATTCTGAGATCACGTGACTTGAGAAATTGTCCACCACAGCCATGTTACTACCTTTTTATAAGTTGTCCGATATGTCAATACCGAGATAATTCATTGGGTAATCCAATTCTGATAAATTCAAGTTTCCACTTACCGCTAGGGGGAGTCCAAGTGGTGTGAAACGCCATTTCCTGCATTCTCAGCAAAGTTCTCAGTTCTAGGCCCCCCAACAAAATTATTGGGGGTGGGGGGGGGGGGGGGGGGGGGGGCTAGGCCCCCCGGCCCCCCTCTTCCGCCGCCCCTGCATCCAAGTGAAATTCCATGTTGATCCTCAAGTTTGGGAACCGCGAAATTACAGAAGCGACTGACCCTATTTTCCATGCGACTACCATGATCTACACACTGTTCTATACATTTCTTGGTGTAAATTTATGTCAGTGTTCACTGGGATTCACATTATAGTCTGACCGCACAGAGTCACTTCCTTGTTTAGTTTACATTCCATGTTTTATGTCATTTGTGTGTATAAACTTTTCCAAGATGGCGGACGCCCAGCCGCACAGGAGATTTCAGCCAATCAGATCGGTTAGTCGCAAATGCGACCGACAATCTGATTGGTGATCACATCTGATCACCGCTCTCCTGATGTAGAACCATTACTCGACATGACCAAAACTCGACATCTGCAATTATTTCATTCTAATTACGTTTTGAGGACATAAGATATATATCATACCTATCTACAATTTTAATTACCACTGCGGTGAACGTAGTACATTACGAGTTTGACACGAAGTACCTTTCGTCTACTGCTACGACACCGTTGCTACGTCATCACTAATGTAAACATACTTTTACGGTTGGTTCGAACTGTCAAGGAATCGCTTCCCGTCACACTGCTACTCCACATAATAACCACCGTCTATTGTTGCACTAATACCTACTCTACAATACCGCTTCTTAGAGTGCATTTAATCGGAATTCTGACGTATTGATACCTTTGTGAAGTAAAGCCTAACTAGAGTATAGAGGGTGCACTCCGTATAACACTGGTACCTGATTAACTAGTAAAGTGATTAAACATGACTTGTTGAGTGTTTTTATTTGTTATTTACTGTATTGACCAACCCACGCTGCAACCTGGGTGTAGGTGGCCTTACAAATGGTGTCCGGAAGTGGGATGGTTATTGAGCGACCATAAAGAACTCAAGTCAATACTTATAACTCTACAGTGGAGCTACAGACAACTTCAATGCCAATGGATATCAAGCAGTGTGATGGTAGATCTACAACTATTATAATATTGGAGAGCGGATAAATATTGATAACGAATACTTAATGTAATATAACAGTATCTTACAGTACTCTAGTGGATCAGCTAATTAGCAGTTAACACATAACTGACAAGCATTGATTATATGTACACACATTTATTGTGAATAAAGTTACAAGTAGTAGGACTTGAATAATACACCGACATATAATCGTAACATATATTTTATTATTAAAACAAGTTTAATAGGAAGTATAGCAATATGTCAGACTCTGACTCTGAGGTGCAAATAAACAGGAGCAATGTACAAAGGGACGCGAATAGATATCATAAGACAACCAGCGGGGAAGAAATTGTCGACAGAGACACCGCATCAGCATCCGAGGATAGCCGACCCTTGTTGGACTACGTAATCACCATTTGGCAGATGAGAGTGCAGCTACAGCACCATCTACATATGTGAGACCTCCAAATGCCAGTGATCTACCGTATGTGAGCAATTCACAGGTGGAATTTTGTGGACCTGCTGCGTCGATTAGGCGAGAGCAGAGAGGTAATCGGGACAATAGTCCACAGGGCAATAGCAATGATGTGCCTCCTCGATTCGAAATATTTCACACTCAGCGTCACATGGAACGGGCCCATCCAAACAGACGGCAGACAGATTATTCACCACAGTATACAAGGAGTTGTGAGGGTGTAGGCACCAGAAATTATCCAGTGCACCGCGTCTCTGATGAGGAAGGACATTATACAAATAATTATCGTAGGGCACCAGCAATGAAGCCGGATACTTACACGGGTGAAGGAGACTGGGACGCTTTTATTGGTCATTTCGAGGTATGCGCGCGACTAGGACAATGGAGTCCCCGGAAAAATGCTCTAACCCTCTTTGCTTGCATGAGAGGTCCAGCTCAGATGTACCTATTAAATTTATCTGAAGATGAGAAGGACTCATACAGCACATTAGTAAGTAAATTAAAGTTAAGGTTCGGAGGACATAAGCAGAATCCAATGTGGGCATCGCGCTTGGAAAATAGAAAGCGTAAACCGGGGTAATCGTTAGCTGAATTGGGAGACGATATCAGGCGATTAACCAGGAAAGCATATGGGAATTTGGGTACTGCTGCTCAGGACATGTTAGGAATGCAACAGCTTCTGAAGTCTACATCAGCAGCACTTAGGTACCGTTGTTTGATGGCGGTATGTGATACCGTGGAAAAGGCAGTAGATGTACTTCAAAACTATGAAGACATAGTTGTGGAAACCACGCAGAAAGGGTCAACAAAACCGACCGTACGGATGGTGCAAGCGATGAAGCCCGAGTCAAAAGATCAATCCAGTACACTAAGAAACGTGAAACAGTCATTCGAACACATTAGTCAAAGATTGGACCGACTAGAGAGGAACCAAGCAGATGGGAGGAGACAAAGTCGCAGAGGTGGAATGGACATAATCAAGACCACTGGAATGGACATAATCAAGGCCACTGGAATAGACATAATCAAGGCCACTGGAATGGACATAGTCAAGGTCAATGTAATGGAAGAAGCCATGGCCAGGGAACCCGTCAAGGTCAAGGTCAACTACAGGGTCTGCTAACATGTTTCCGATGTGGATCACCTGAACATTTCTATAGGGACTGCCGAGAAAATGCCAATAACCAAGGTCAGTTACATGGAAAACGTGCAGAGCTGAGGCACAGATTTGAAGATCAAGGTCAAGGTGAGCAGAATAATGCGGGAAACGGATCGCAGTTGGCACAGTAGGCCATGAGTCAACTGTTTTAGGAGCAAATAGGCATCGATCTGAAACGTGCTCGTTGCGAATGGGACACATTTTATCCTTGGACAATGTATTATACACGGGGAGAGTAGTAGAAGGCGTCACGACAAAGTTTCTGATTGATACTGGATCAACAGCTTCCCTCATTTCATTCCGTCTGTATGAGACAATTTCTCCATCCACGCGTCCACCCCTGACATATATGAAACATGTTGTTAATGATGTAAGCGGCAGTTCTTTGAAGGTGTACGGACATACAGACATGAAAACTAAACTTGGGAATACAGAGTATACACATACAATAATTTTCTGTGAAATGAAACCGCAAGGAATTATTGGACAGGATTTCTTAATGAAGCATATTCAGAAAATCGATTACGCGAAGTATATCATGAACACTATACAGGGTGAAATTCAGTGTTGGACTGGTGGGAAAACCTGCAATGTGTGCAGAATATTTGTATCAGACACTGTTAGTATACCAGCCTACTCATCCGCCTGGATACAAGTTAACATTCCATATGGGGAACATATGGTAGACACTGTACATATTCAAACCGCAGCAGATCGACAGAGCTCAAAAACAGTACACGTCATGGACAGTGTCTTTTCATCACCAGGGCGGTCCACTGAAATAAATATAATAAATTCTGCTGATAAGGATGTCACTATCTTCTCGAATACACATATAGGACTATGTGAATCGGTAACCTGTAAAGAGAAATTAGGTGAGAGGTGTGTCCAGGTGAGCTGTTCCACAGAACAATTACAAGAGGTACCGGAATACCTATCCGATCTTCTGGTACGTAGCTCAACCCATCTTAGTGAAAGTGAAAATAAACAGTTTGAGCAATTACTAATCCGGTTTCACGATGTTTTTGCAAAATACACAAGGCGCGGCACCAATTAAGCAACCGCACCGGAGATAACCGCTGGGAAAACAGGAAACCGAGCGCAAAGAAGTGGAGAAAATGCTGTCCAGAGGAATAATTTAGCCTAGTATCAGCCCTTGGAGTTCACCAATAGTACTGTTAACCAAGAAAGATGGCAGCACACGATTTTGTGTCGTCTTTCGCGCTGTTAATCATGTGGTAAAGAAGGACTCTTTTCCCTTTTCTCGTATTGATGAATGTTTGGAGTCTCTGGAGGGCTCCACATACTTCAGCTGTATGTATCTAAATCAGGGATATATACAGATGGGTTTAGCACCGGACGATATGAAGAAAACTGAATTATCCACCAGCCTGGGATTTTTCCGTATGGATTAGTCACGGCACCCTCGGATTTCCGCAGGCTCATGTGTGAAGTACTACGAGGTATACAATGGACTGAATGTAATGTCTATATGGATGATATTATCGTCCCAAGTTCATCATTCGAAGAACACCTCTGGCGACTGGAACACGTCTTTCAGCGACTCCAGAAAGCACGATTAAAATTAAAACAGCGGAAATGTACATTCTTCCAAAAATCTGTAAAGGTTCTCGGACATATCGTGTCATCCGATGGGTTGGCCACTGACAACGATAAAATTGCGGCAGTCCGTGATTGGCCAGTACCGACATCAGCGAAAAATCTGAAGTCGTTCATTGGACTCGCATCCTATTAAAAACGTTATGTACACAACATTAGTCAAATTGACACGCCATTGTACCGGATAGGGGAGAAAGGAGTACAATTTCTATGGATAGAAGAAGCCCAGCTGGCATTCGACCAGCTGAAGCAGGCGTTAACATGAGCTCCGATACTCGAGTTTTCTCAGGCTAGGAATCCATTCTGGCTGGATACCGATTGTTCAGACATAGCTGTGGGAGCGGTTCTGAGTCAAGTGAAAGATGGCAACGAGCGAGTTATCGCGTACATGAGTAAAACTTTGAATAATCATGAAACCTCATATTGTACAACGCGGAAAGAATTGTCAAGCCTGGTAACTAGCGTTAAGCATTTCCATCACTACTTATATAAACAGGAAGCGAATGTACGAACAGACAACGCCGCTGTCTCCTGGATGAGAAGGCTCAAATGTCCAGTAGGTCAGACGGCGAGGTGGTTGCAGTACCTGGAATCGTACAACTTGAAAATCACCCATCGTCAAGGTCGTCTCCATAGTAACGCGGATGCACTCAGTCGACGGCCATGTACAGTATGCAGTAAACTAGAAACGCGAAGTCAAGAAGCTGAACAGGCGAGCACTGTACCGGTCTTGATGATGTTGTCTAGTAAGTCCACTGAGATGATGGATTGACATGGGTCTGAGGATATTGACATTCGGGTTGTAGCACGTGGTCAACATCAAAATCTAGCTTCAGATGAACTGAAACTAACCACAGTTCTACTAGATGGGTGGCAACCAACCGATATAGTTAACGCACAAGCTCAGGATCAAAATATAGGCCCAATCATTAGTGCATTAGAGACGCATCACCAGCCAACATGGAACCAAATTGCAGGTTGTAGTTCCAAAACTAAAACATTGTGGAGGCACTGGGACCGGTTAGAACTACACGCGGGAATGTGGAAGTGGCTCATGGAGAATGATCGAGACTGCCACCTTCAACTCGTAGTGCCTGAATACAAACAAGCAGACATTCTTTATCATTATCACAATATTCCGACAGCTGCCCACCTAGCTACCAATAAAATGTTAGACAGAGCTAGACAACATTTCTACTGGCGCGGCATGTCAGATTCCATTGGTCAATACTACGAGCAATGCAATCAGTGTTCCGCGCGTAAACCAGCAAAACTTTCCAAGGCCCATTGGGAGCATGTCCGGTGGGTGAACCGATGGAGAAAGTTGCCATTGCCATTTTGGGTCCGTTGCCAATAACCAACCGAGGAAATCGATTTGTACTGGTCATTTGCAACTTATTTACCAAATGGACAGATGCTATCGCATTGCCAGACTCTGAAGCCACCACCGTGGCCACCGCGTTGATCGACCATTATATTTCAAGAATGGGTACGCCGTTAATTATCCTATCAGATCTCGGAAAATGTTTTGAGGCCAAGCTGTTTCGGGAAATGTGCGAGTGACTGCAGATACATAAGGTTTCAACATCTGTGATGCGGCCACAGGCCAATGGGGTTGTGGAACATTTTAATAGGACACTGACAAGCATGTTGACAATGTATTGCGAAAATGATCAACGGAATTGGGACCGATTTCTCCAACAAGTGTTATTGGCATATCGATCTTCAAGACATGCGTCCACGTGTTGTGCACCAAATAAAATGGTATTCGACAGAGAAGTCTCCCTCCCCATGACGGTAGTGAGCGGCCTGCCTGCAACCGACGTAACCACGACGAATGTCGACGACTATGTTGTGGAATTACAAAATTCCCTCACTAGTGCCCATGAGTTGGCGCCTAAGGCTCTGAAACAGCAGGCTCTATACAGGAAACGGCATTATGACACTAACGCCAAACAGCGGTCCCTTGCTGTTGGCCAGGCTGTCTGGTTATTCGACACAAGTCGAAAGGTGGGAGTATCGTCCAAGTTCACCAGTAAATGGAAAGGGCCCTGCCTCGTGGTCCGCAGGATCGACGACATGATGTATCTCGTCAAACGAAAGGCCATGCAACCAGCGAAGGATCATCATATCGACCGACTTCGACTGGTTCTACTGCGATTGTTTTTCCGGGTTAAGCTGTAGTGTTGAAGAGTCGCGCCACATTATCTCTGAAAGACAACCTGAAACAGAAAACATTTGTTAGTTATTGTGTTAAGTTATTGTTATATAATGTTCAAATTTACTATATAGTCAGTACCAGTACATACCGGTAATGCAATATTTCATAGCTTAAACAAGGAACTTTGTGAGTCCCGGGAGGATTATATACCTATAATTAAATTATAGAATCCTAGCCGCGGTTGAATAGAGGTCCCATAAGAAAAACATTTGAGTGCATCTACTGTAATTTCACACAATATTCGCCTGTAGTTGAAATTGACTCACGGAACTGAACTAAGGGAAACGTATTAATTGTACCTACCAGTTATAGTCCTGGAATATTATTAAGCCCAAGTGGCGGCGCAGCACAAATTTAAATATGGAATGAGATGTAGGGAGGTAAAAGTTGGACTGATCACCCAAGGATTTACGATAGATGACAATGATGTGATTACAGAGTAATTATTCGCCATATCCAAGGGATAGAATACTGGTATTGGCAAAACAACAAATCTATTTCCAGTGTCTGTAAAAACACCAGGCATGAAAACACCATATATGGCAACGGATAATACCGTATGACAATTAATGTGTTACACTCAGAAGGAATTAAGTTATATAGCTTGTAGAAATGCAAATAAAAAATTCCTAATACAAGAAGCAGTAGTAGATGGGTCAATTGTCAAGAACTATCCGAATGTAAATTGAAAATGTGTGACCATGAACCAATTGCAATAAAATGTGTACTGACAATATGCTCAACTGGGAACAAATTGCAACATAAACTTTTAACAATGAAAGTATTAAAATGTTACAAGTAATGATATCTGGATCATGAATGATTTGTCTGATACCTAAGGAATCGATATTATTCTACTTCGCCCGCTATCCACATGTTTATGTAACCGTGGTAGATCCCACCACGCAGAACAACGCTTGTGCCGTTGCTACAATGAATGCCATCCGGTCGTGTGCCAATTTCCACACGACATCAGCACACAACCTGAAAGTGTGGGAGTTTGTGTTGCGACAGGCAATCTCGACACCCATCCACCCTAGAGCGGAGACACCAGCGTATCGTGTACCCTGTGCATCTCCGAAGCCGGCTGCGTGTGCACCCGCGTCTCGGGACATTATGTACAGTCGAACCCACCCGGAGATTTGCAACAAGCCGCCTGCCTCAGTATGGGAAACTATTTCCGTGGGGACTGACCGATCCATGGTCATGGTTCGCGATGGCCAATCCAAATTTAAGGTAATTTAAGAGGATCTGAGGCGTCTTCGTGGCCGGATCTCCAATTCAGGAAACTTCAGTGTTTCAGGCGATACGGTGCCAGTGAGAGGGGTGGAATTCATCAACCTTGTAGAGGAGATTTCCGAAATATATGGGGTCTCAGAGCTCTATCTGGACCATGTGGGAAAATATATGATGAAGCCTCCCACGCACTCCACCGTATCATCTGCAATACCGGAGCGGTCTATCGCATCGCGTGCCCGGGATATTCTTAAACGAGGAGCAATGCCGCTCGTAACACCGGCTCCCCGTGCATGGGCCGAAGCGGAAGCAGTCACCTGTGTCACAGTTCCGGTGGCCAACACGCGGTTGTAAGAACATGACCACTAGCAAGAGGAGACAGGTGTTCAATCTTGTGGCCATGAGTTTGGACATAGACAGTTCGGGACTTCGAAAATCAGCTCCGGAAGAGCTTGGTGATAAATTTGCCATTCTGATTCTGCCGGGCTCGGCAAAAGTATTTGAGTCGGAGTCCCAGAAGTTGCGGCTGTTGAACTTTTCACAATTGCGGACAATGGTCTCTGGTGATGGCGACACTCGATTTGTCGCGATGATGGAGCATGCCGCAGAGCTTCGCGACACGTCAGCGGACTCATATTTGTCCACACTCAACCGTATTCCAGTGTGGCTGACGCGCACTGAAGGAGTGAAAGTTTTAAGGGGGGGGGGGGGGGGGGGGGGGGGGGGGGGGGGGGGGGGGGGGGGGGGGGGGGGGGGGGGTGGGGGGGGTGGGGGGGGCGGGGGGGGGGGGGGGGGGGGGGGGGGAAGGGGGGGGGGGGGGGGGGGGGGGGTTTCCGCAGTACGAAATGAAATTGTCGTCTCCCATTCTGAGATCACGTGACTTGAGAAACTGTCCACCACAGCCATTTTACTACCTTTTTATAAGTTGTCCGATATGTCAATACCGAGATAATTCATTGGGTAATCCAATTCTGATAAATTCAGGTTTCCACTTACCGTTGTATTATTGCATCCAAGGGAAATTCCATGTCGACCCTCAAGTTTGGGAACCGCGAAGTTATAGATGCGACTGATCCTATTTTACATGCGACTACCATGATCTACACACTGTTCGATACATTTATTGGTGTAAATTTATGTCACAGTTCACTGGGATTCACATTATAGTCTGACCGCATAGAGTCACTTCCTTGTTTAGTTTACATTCCATGTTTTATGTCATTTGTGTTTATAAACTTTTCCAAGATGGCGAACGCGCAGCCGCACAGGAGATTTCAGCCAATAAGATCGGTTAGTCGCAAATGCGACCGAAAATCTGATTGGTGATCGCATATGTGCGGCTGGCCACATCTTGCGCAGAATGTTATAAATACAAGATTGGCAGTCAAGCCAAGCGATTCTACCGCTCTCCTAATGTAGAACCATTACTCGACAGAACCAAAACTCGACATCTCCAATTATTTCATAACTAATTACATTTTGTGGACATAAGATATATATCATACCTATCTACAATTATACTTACCATTGCGGTGAACGTAGTACATTACGAGTTTGATACGAAGTACCTTTCTTCTACTGCTACGACACCGTTGCTACGCCATCACTAATGTAAACATACTTTTACTGTTGGTTCGAACTGTCAAGGAATCGCTTCCCGTCACACTGCTAATCCATATAATAACCACCGTCTAATACCTACTTTACAATAACATTTCTTAGAGTGCATTTAATCGGAATTCTGACGTATTGATACTTTTGTGAAGAAAAGCCTAACTAGAGTCTAGAGGGTGCACTTCGTGTAACACTGGTACCTGATTAACTAGTAAAGTGATTAAACATGACTTGTTGAGTGTTAAAACTGTTGTTATTTGTTATTTACTGTAACCTACCTACGTTGAAACCAGGGTGTAGGTGGCCTTATAGTATGTAACCCATGTAACCAATGCATAGTAGCAGTTAAAATAGTCGATATAGATACTACTTACTTACAAATATCATTAAAAACTCTGTAACGTATCTACTGCTATACTGTGTAACTAAATACATATAGCATGTAACCAAAGCAATATAGCGGTTACAAATGGACACTCTTGTGAAAAGGTGCAGATTTTGGGCCATATATGTCATAATGTAATGAACAGATCTAAGCACAGAATCTGAACTTTCTGTTCATTAATTGATAGCCGCAAGTACAAATAATCGCTACATTGTCAGAAATTATGAATAACTGAGACTAATTTATTGCACATGTCTCTGGCAAGATGAGTATTTTTCATCACAATCATGTATATCAAATGGAAATGAGTGTTCCGTATATATACGGACACGATATTTCATATACAGTAGATTTTCACATTCAGAAAGTAGATTCGTGCACGTTTCTCCATTCTCCTATAACTTCATTAGTTTCTAACTTGATTAGTTTAATATAACTTTAAATTAGTTAGTTTAATATAACTGTATTATTAACGATTGGCTTCAAACTTCATGTGCATGTTTCTCATCTTTCATATTTTCATTCCACACCCCACCCGTGCTCCCCTTTTGTCAAAGCTGAAGGTTAATTAACTTTGAAATTTCATCTTCAGTAGATAGATGCATGCGCACTTCCCTATTCTCGTTTAACGATTGGCTTCAAACGTCATGTGCATGTTTCTCATCAATCATATTTTCATTCCCCACCCAACCCATGCTCCCCTTGTGCCAAAGGTTAATTAACTTTGAAATTTCACATTCAGTAGATGCGTGTGTTTTTCTCCAATCTCCATTCTCTTATAACTTCTTTACAGTACAAGTGATTGGCTTGAAACAGCATGTACATGATTCGCACCATTCATATATTCATTCCTCGCCACACCCATGCTCCCCCGCCCCATGGTCAAGGTCATTAACTTTGAAATTTCACATTCAGTAGATGTGTACTCGTTTCTGAAACTGAAGGGGTAATCAGGCAGTTAGCCCCCGTCTTCCATTGAACCCTTAAATTAACTGTATTCTAGAGTCCGACACATCTAACAATGAGACGTCAGCGAAGTGATAACAACAACGACAAAGCGTTCTTCCAGCGCATCTTCGAATTACCACCGAGAGCTGAGCTCGGCATATGGACGATCAAGGCGTACTATGGTGGACAGGTATGGCACGTTGTTTTTATATTTATTCAGCATTTATTGATATCATTAATTCTAGGTGCGCCGTTTTACTATTTATTGTCGAGCCCGCTTGTGGAAAGCGAGACACAGTGATCATAATGACGTCCGTGCGTGCGTCCGTCCGTCCGTGTGTCCGTTTGTACGTGCCTCCGTACGAAATCTGCGTTAATGTTTTTAAATACCTTATATCTCTGCAGTCCGAAATCACATTGACTTGACACTTCATATGCTTATTAGTCATCATCCATATATTCATGCTGTATCCCACTCATGCGGCCCCTGTGTCCAAGGTCAAGGTCAAATGACAAGTTTGCGTTAATTATTTGTCAAATATTGCGTTAAAGTTTTCAAATACCTACTATCTCTGTAACTGTAAGTCAGATTTGCGTGAAACTTTGTATGCTTATTGGGCATCATCCATATAATCATTCTGTGTCCCACTCATGCGGCCCCTGTGCTCCAAGGTGAAGGAAAGATGAAGTTTGCGTTATTATAAAATCTGCGTTAAAGTTTTTATATATCTTATATCTCCACAATTGTGACTCCAATTTACTTCCATCTTCCAATACTTTTCATCATCCATATTTTCATTCAATAGCCTGCCCATGTGGTCTAGATGCCGAAGGTCAACGTCAAATGACTTTGTGTTAACGATTTTACATACCTTATATCTCCACAACACTTACTCCGATTTACTGCCAACATCCAATACTTCTTATTCATCATCAATATTTTCATTCTATAGCCTGACATGTGGTCCGCATGCCCAAATGTCAAGGACAAATGACTTTGAAATTTGTGTTAAAGTTGTTAAATACCTTATATATCCACAATACTTACTCTGATTTACTTCAAACTTCAAATAATTATTTATTATGATCCTTATTTACATTATATAGCCCACCCATGCAGCCCATATGCCTAAACACAAGGTCAAATGACTTTGAAATTTGTGTTAAAGCTTTTACATACCATATATCTCCACAGCCCTTAATTCCAACTTCAAATAAATACACTCTGATACCATCAAATGCCTCAGCGGGCTCGACATGCGGGCCGCGGCCATCTGGTTTATTTTTTTATCAATAATTTGATTTATTGATATCAATAATTTTTATCGATAATTATAATGGAACGTGGTTAAAAAAAACAAATTATGATATAAAGAATATACCGAATATATAATAAAACGGCTCATCTAGAATTATTGATATCAACTAATCAAATATTGAGTGCGAAAATCTATTAATAATACATGTACTATTATTTATCTGGTATATACATGTACATGTGTGTTTCTGTGTTGAGGGCCTCATGGGACTGAGATTAGGCTTTGCCTAAATGAATCACCCTCATTAAATAAAGTCTATGGTTATTATTATTATTATTAGTATTATTTATTCACTGTTCTCATGGATTCATGCCCCATAGCACATAAATTCATAATATGTGTTATATTCTGATTAATTCCTGAAAATGTATACATCAACATAATTTTCAAACACTTGACTATGAGTGCACATAAGGAATTCCCAATTTTTTAGTTTTTTTGTTTATGCAAGTCTTAGAAATAACCAACCCAAGTCATTGATCTTGAAATTTTTCATCAGGTTCGTGCCGTACAAACCGTGAGGATTTGAGTCACATTCCTTCATCACTCATACATTAAAGAAGTGTTGCTGCCTAGGTGCATCAAATTTAAATATGGTGAAGTCCAGATTCACCTAGAAATCATATTTTAAGCATAATTTGCGAACAGACCCTCTTCAGATTAAGGAAATATGAGGAAAAATCACAAAATACGTGGTAAATCACAATTGTATGTAACTGTAACTTAGAAAACCGTTACAAACAGCTTAAAATACCTTTTCAAATAGTTTTCAATTAACACTACTCTTAGAATATGCTTATTCACTTGTTTTCTAGGGACATGAATCAATGAGAAGGCACACATCCATGAGAATTGGGTCTATATGTCATACTTTATACATTGTATATTGCACATGTGCTTTCAGTGTGTCTTGGATGGCCAATTATTGTTTGTATATACGTGAATTGATTTAGTGCTGTTTAACGGTCTATCAAACAGCTAAGGCCAACTGGTTCAATCCCTCATTTAACCTGCTATATTGGGGGAAAAATCCCCAAATCAGAACAGAATATTTACATCGAAAATATATATTCAGCCCTGCAATTAGAATAACCAGACCTGCATGGTGCCAGGTCCATACCACACAAACGTCACTTGACCATTTCCCCTCAATGTAATACCGGTATAATTACTCTTATAAGGGATATAATCCAATTCAATTTTCACATACAAGAAAGCGCCGTTGATTGACACCGCTCACAGCCGTGTTCAAACGTACAGCGTGTGCTGTTTCACCATGTCTGTAGACAATGCTCATTTTTGGGGCCAAGCCAGCACCTACGTAATGCATGTGTATCGTGATGTTACTAGAACGCGCCATTACGTCATCAGACCAGTTTACAACGAACGCACTGAACTTTCGAAATTGACGCGGCTGCATCACGCTATGTGTACTGCTTCCCCGGAATTTGCATGTGTGTAAATCAGTTGTTTGAATGGAGCAGATTATTGAAAGTACTACATGCATATGCTTAAATTGCATGATATTGCCTACGGCTTTGGGGTTCGAACAGTTCCCTCGTGCCACGGCAAACGCTTGTCCACGGCTGGACATGGTCGAACCTTATGTTGACCATCGAAGACATGCTAAGAGCACCTGAGTGTGTGATATGCCAGTTACAAATATACAGGTTCATGTTCCCTTGCAGTATGATACAGAGGCATCATTGCAGTTTGAAGTAGCAGAGTATGGTATGTATACATGTCCAGTCAAATTGTGTCAGATACAATATTAGTACGAGACATACATATACTGCTAGATTCAGATATATTAATTATTTTATGTATGTCAATGTCTAGCAAAGTATACTTTGAGTGAGAAATGTTCCAATTTCAGGATTTTATTAATTTTTATTATACGGAATGCATTACATTATCACAGCCATTTTGGCTGTGATAATGTAATAAAGTCAGTATAATAATTCTGCTTACTTTTAATCATCAAATGTATGCAGTCGTTAGTTCTATATGCAATAATGCATTTCGGGAAAAAATAATGATTATTCCCTCAAAGTATACTTTGCTAGATAAGTATATGTTGCAATGTTGGTGAAATAGGTTACTGATCAAATAGCACACTCTGTTGCCTGATGACAATCTATATTGCTCGTTAGAAGCATAACGTGTGATTTATTGATGGAATGACGAACAGTGCTGATCCTGATCAGACTGTATGGATGCTCAGGCTGACTGGATCTACACTGATTGCAAAACCCATAAACTCCATTTCTCCAGTCAAAACCACGTATGACCAAAATACAATCATATATTTTGACTTATCACATGAAAACCTTGTTTTGATTCCCTGCAACACATTTTATAACTGTGATACGACACTCGTGTAATAACACCCACAGCGAATTTGATTGGATAGCCGCATCACCCTAATTACATATGCGTATTATGCGCCAACGTTATGCCAGATTAATATAAGGAAGGACGTTCCAAATGACATCTCTGATGGCGCGACAAAGCAATGATGTTTTGACGTTGACGTCATCCTATTTTAAACGTGATTAGCAGTGTCGGTGATTCAGTAAAATCACTACAATTGTTAAATGCTCTCCCGTTTGGTAATGTGAAGTGCTTACAAAGAACCGGAACATTAATATGGCATATTTATAATTTGTTTATTGCATGTATTAAAACTGTTTTTCTCTGTGGAGATTTTCAACTTGATGCGAAAATAATAAATGACGTCTTCTCACTAAAATCATAGCTGATGTCTCCAAGCTTTCTGCTATTTGGAGTGTGAAGTCATGTGATAAACATAATCTCAAACTCATAGCTTGTGCGTGACTCGTTTAATAAATCTCATATCAAATGGAAACTCGCTTGGGATCCTCTATTTATGAGCAAATACTCTGTGATTTTGTCATTTAAGTGCATGTATGTGTGTGATCAGCCAAGCAAAAATAATGTTTTAAAGGTTGTGATAGTTCAAATAATAAAATTTAGATCCGAAACAAACAACAAATACATATATGTAGCTGTGACTGGGAGAAATGGCGATTATGGGTTTTACGACCAGTGCAGCTCGAGATCAGCCTGTGTATCCGTACACTGATCAGGATCTGCACTGCTCGCAATTCCATCAATGAAACACCCACCATGCTGTTAACAATCAATATAGACTGTTATCAGGTTCCAGGAGTGTGCTATTTGATCAGCAGTTACACTGGTCACAAATCCCATAAGCCCCATTTCTCCCATCGCAGCCACATATTAGATTGTTTCTCTGAACTTATGACTTAACATTTTCCTCAGTCATTCAGTAGTCAGTATTCATGAACAGCTATGTATCTATGGTTTCAATCTTGTACATGCATTTTTTATACACCCGTTTGAAAACACGGGACGTACTTTGTATTCACCTTGTACGGCGGCAGGCGGGCGGTCACAGCTTGTTCACGCAATAACTCAAGTTCTACTTGATGTATCGTAACCAAATTCGGTATACCGATACATGTTTATCACGGCAAGACGAAGAAGCCTTTTGATTACTTCCCTTGGCGGCACTCTATTATCCTTGTCTACGAAGAAGCATATTAATTAAACAAAAATCCGATGACTTACTTCCCTTGGTGGCTATTTTTAATTTTCTCACTCTGTATCCTTGTCCATGCAATAAATCACGTTGTACTTGACGGATTTAATACACATGCTTATCATGGGAAAACGAAGAATCCTATTCATTTTCAAAATTTTCAGATGACTGATCTCCCCTTGGCGGCCATTTTTCATACTCTGTATCCTTGTCTGCACAATAACTAGTTCTAGTGGATGGATCATAACACAGTTTGGCACACATGTTTAGCAAGGCAAGAGGAAGAACCCTATTGGTTTTCAGTGAGTTATTTCCCCTTGTTCACTGGCCTTACCTCGGCGGACGTATATTATGACCTTCGGCATTCTTGTGTTTTATTGATAAACAGTGTGGAGCGTTCTCGAAACACTGTTTTTTCAAAGCCACATATTTACTGATGTTAATTTATTGCAGTTCTACCTACATATGGCGTGAATGTTGTTGTAACACCTCCCTATATACTACCAGATACGCCAAGTATCTCGGTTATTGTCACATCAATGTAAGTACATGTATGTTGTTGACAGAAACAGAGTAAGAAGTAAATCAAAGTTAAATTCGAGTAGAAAACATTACATTATGTGACTATGAACGATAAAATATTAGAGTACTGGGGCCCGTTTCACTAAACTTTGCACGACTAAAATGTTCACAAGTCAAAAATTATGATGGTCTGTAAATTTCACATTAACAGGGTGTTCTTGTAAGCTGCATATGCAGCATATGCTCAATAAATGTAAATCCATCAATTGAAATTTCCAAACGGTTCTAAATTTGCACTTACGAACATTTTAGTCGTACAACGTTTAGGGAAACGGGCACCAGGTTATAACAAACGGTAACCATTTATATTCTGATGGTACATGTACGTGATGATGCTCAAGAGCATTTGTGGCTGTGGCTGGAGAAATGGGACTTACGGCATTTGTGACCAGTGTAGCTTCTGATCAAATAGCACACTCCTGTAGCCTTATAGCGATATATATTGCGTGTTTGAGGCATGCTGTGTGTTTCAATGATGTAATGGCAAGCAGTGCAGATCCTGATCAGTATGCGGATGCCATAGCCCATGTGGCCCCATGCAGAAGGTCAAATTACTAAATTTAAGTGTTTAAACCCTTACAACATCTGCTGTTTATTTTCAATTTTCCATTTTTCGGGGGGGGGGGCATTATGGTTTACCTCTGTCTGTCCGTGCGTCTGAACATGTTCTTTTCAATAACTCCTTCACCAATTGCAATAGTATTTGCCCACATTGTCCGTCTAGGGATGGTGCTTTGTTTCGCATACGACCCACGCCCGAACACCCAAGGTCAAGGTCACTGGGGACTTATGTTCACCTTGTTTGTAAGACAAATGCGTTCAAAGTTTTTAATATTTTCTCAATAACTCCTTAATTCCTAGCTCAGTAACATTTACTTTGGGTTCTGCTATCTGATGGACCTGAGGTCAAATCTTATCTTGCCAGATTTTCATTCACAAGTTCCGACCAATTTCGCATCAGAAATGTAGGCGTCAATTACAGTCACAAAACTCCGTAGTACATTATTTTTGTTAATTTTTGTCGCGCCTGCTTTAGCAACTATAGTCGGCGCTTTTTCAGTCGTCGTCGTCGTCAGTCAGCGTCGTCGTCCGCGTTGTCGTCGTCGTCCGCGTCGTCGTCGCGTCGTCGTCCGGTTTTTTTGTAAGGCAAATGCGTTAAAGTTATTATTTTTTTCACAATATCTCTTTAACCCCTTGCCAGACTTTGATAATATTTCACATCAATGTTTATCTAGGGATGATGCTTCATTACACTCACCCCCACATCCAAAGTCTCAAGGTCAAGGTCATTTATTTTTGACTTGTAATGTTCATCGGTTTTGTAACAGGAATGCGTTAAAGTTATTGTATTTTCACAATATCTCTTTAACCCCTTGCCAGACTTTGATAATATTTCACATCAATGTTTGTCATGGGATGATGCTTCCTTACGCACACCCCCACATCCAAATTCTCAAGGTCAAGGTCATTTATTTACTTGTAATGTTCACCGGTTTTGTAACAGGAATGCATTAAAGTTATTGTTTTTTTTACAATATCTCTTTAACCCCTTGCCACACTTTGATAATATTTCACATCAATGTTTGTCATGGGATGATGCTTCATTACGCATACCCCACCATCCAAATTCTGAAGGTGAAGGTCATTTATTTACTTGTAATGTTCACCGGTTTTGTAAAAGAAATGTGTTAAAGTTATTGTATTTTCACAATATCTCTTTAACCCCTTGCCAGACTTTGATAATATTACACATCAATGTTTGTCATGGGATGATGCTTCCTTACGAACACCCCCACATCCAAATTCTGAAAGTCAAGGTCATTTATTTACTTTTAATGTTCACCGGTTTTATAACAGAAATGCGTTAACGTTATTGTTTTTTCACAATAACTCTTTCACCCCTTGCCAGACTTTGATAATATTTGACAGCAATGTTTGTCTAGGGGTGATGCTTCATTACGCACACCCCCACATCCAAATTCTCAAGGTCAAGGTCATTTATTTACTTGTAATGTTCACCGGTTTTGTAACAGGAATGCATTAAAGTTATTGTTTTTTACAATATCTCTTTAACCCCTTGCCACACTTTGATAATATTTCACATCAATGTTTGTCATGGGATGATGCTTCATTACGCACACCCCACCATCCAAATTATGAAGGTCAAGGTCATTTATTTACTTGTAATGTTCACCGGTTTTGTAACAGAAATGCGTTAAAGTTATTGTTTTTCACAATATCTCTTTAACCCCTTGCCAGACTTTGATAATATTTCACATCATATGTTTGTCTATGGATGATGCTTCATTACGCATACCTCCGCATTCTCAAGGTCAAGGTCATTTATTTACTTGTAATGTTCACAGTCAAATGCATCGGCAGGCACGACACCGCTTCCGTGGCGGAATTATTGTTATGTAGAAAGTAAAGATTATGTTTTGTAAATAATGCTTACAGTGATAGTATTTCATCAGCAATTGCATGGTATTTCACCATCTTTTAAGCTCATAAAATCGTTTCGATATTTACCGTTCTGAATGGCAAGGAGAATGAAGCGCATGCGTAACACTACATTTGGGCGAGTCAATAGTGAAAATTCCAGAGTTAAACGAAACCAATATATAATATCGCATAGAATTGTGTGTATTAAAAATTTCGTTTAAATAAATAAATATTCATTCAAATTTTGTTCTTGCATATAACATATACAAATGGCTTCTTAAGTTCCCGGAAGGAAAGATGTTCTGATGTTGTTGTTTTTTTCTAAAATATTCATACTATATTACTTTATATGAAGGTATATGTATTGCTTAATAGTTAAATAATATTAACTTCCCATATGACCAGTTCCTTGTGTCGCCCTATGCATTTGTGTTATATTTGGGATATGCGCCGAGTCCTGAAAGAGATATGATAAAACGTAATGTTGGAAGAGATATGATAAAACGTAATATTCAATCAGAAGTAATGAATGAAAAAGAATTGAATTTCCGTTTTATGTTATAGAATTACTTAACACCTTCATCAATTTCAATAATACTTACCCACAATGTCTAGGGATGGTGCTTTGTTTCGCATATGACCCACACCCAAGGTCAAGGTCACTGGGGACTTATGTTCACCCTCATTATCTCCTTCATCAATTTCAATAATATTTGCCCACAATGCCTGTCTCGAGATGGTGCTTTGTTTCGTATATGACCCACGCCCGAACACCAAAGGTCAAGATCACTGGGGACTTATGTTCACCTTGTTTGTAAGGAAAATGTGTTTAAGCTTGTTATGTTTTCTCAATAACTCAGTCACTCATTCATGAATTTCAATCATATTTCCCCACGATGTCTGTATAGGGATGCTGCTTTGTTGCACATGACCCATGTCCGGACACCCAAAGTCAATGTCACTGGGGACTTATGTTAACCTTGTTTGTAAGGCAAATGCGTTCAAGTTTTTCTTAATTACTCCTTAAGTCATTCACCAATTTCAATAATATTTGTTCACAATGTCTGTTTAGGGATGGTGTGTTGTTTCGCATACAGCCATATGCCCGAACAACCAAGGTCAAGGTCACTGGGGACTTATGTTCACAATGTCTGTCTGGGGATTAGCTTAGTAATAATGCTGCCCTTTTACTATCAATGCTGCAGGTGGGGGAATCCGTGTTCTATGAACACATTTTCTAGTTCTCTTAAAAAACATGCATTGACAGCAGTTTAGAATCATTTCAATGGAAAAGATTGTTGGAAATGTTTCTCAAGTGATGTCAAACCATGTTTTATTTACATAGAAAAACATAACAAACAAGAGCAGACAACTACCGGTATTTTATTTTCCAACATTCCATGGGCTAATTACCAGTTACCTAATATTTCATCAAATTGGATTCATTTAATACTTCATATGTTTCTTTATTTTCATCCATATTTGTATGCCCCTGGTCACAGTAGAACAGGGAGGCATATATTGTTTAGACTGTGTGTCGGTCTGTCCGTGGTTCTGTTAAAGAATTTTGCCAGAGTTTCCCAATTCTGTAATAACTCCTATGTCCCTTGACGGTTTATTTACTGTTTAAATACATCATACTTGTGCAAAAATTGACACACATCCATGCTGCCCAATATGACATTGACTTTCACAGCTTAAACACTTTTGGTTAAGAAGTTTGCCGGAGTTTCTCAATTCAGTCATAACGTCTATCCCTTTAAGGATTACTTTCATATACATGTACTGTACATCATACTTGTGCATAAATGCCACACATCCATTATACCCTGAATATGACCTTGACTTTTTGAACTTCACAATTTTGCTTAAACAGTTTCTGTTTGCCAGAGTTTCTCCAGTTTGCCAATAGGGACATTCGTGTGCTGACAGGTAATCTTTTTAGCTGACCTGAGCCAAAGGCTCAAGTGAATTATTGTTACCGCTTTTCGTCCGTTCGTCCACACTTTCAAACATCTTCTTTTCACGAACCGCTGGGCCAATTTGGTAAAACTTCACATGGATGATCTATGGGTGGGGTCACGTCAGATTTGTAAAATTGGAGGTCGTTGCATAATCCAAGATGGCCGCCATGGAAAAGTAGGTCAAATTCTTAAAAAATATTTTCACGAACCGCCAGGCCAATTTCAACGAAACTTGACAGGAATAATCGACAGTCAATGCTCTTCCAGATTTATAAAAAAGAAGGGGGGGGGGTCAACTATGAGTCATATTTGACCGAATATGGTCATGCCATATATCAAATCGAAGGCATCGAGGAGACGATCACTCAGGATCTTTTTTTGTCGGATGATTAGGTGATCCAAGATGGCTGCCGATAGATTAATAGGTCATCCTTTAATTAGAGAGTTCAAACGTCTTCTTCTTCATGAACCGCTTAGCTGATGTTGGTCAAACTTCACAGGGATGATCTATGGGTGGGGGCATGTCATATTTGTCATTTTTAAT
Source organism: Conchocele bisecta (assembly GCA_029237695.1). NCBI lineage: Eukaryota > Metazoa > Mollusca > Bivalvia > Lucinida > Thyasiridae > Conchocele > Conchocele bisecta. The sequence continues at coordinate 9,357,080 of CM055268.1, read as the reverse complement.
TTTCTCACTCTTGTTCACGCAATAACTCAAGTTCTACTTGTCCTATTGTAACCAAATTTGGTATACATGTTTATCACGGCAAGACGAAGAAGTCTATTCATTTTCAAAAAAATCAAATGGCTTAATAGTATCTCCCCTTGGCAGCCATTTTTAATTTCACACTCTGTATCCTTGTCCACACAATAACTCAAATTCTACTTGACATATCGTAACCAAATTCTGTATACATGTTTATTACGGCAAGTTGAACAAGCCTATTGGTTTTCAAAAATTTCCGATGACTTACTCCCCTTGGCGGCCATTTTTTATTTTCAGACTGTATCTTTGTCCACGCAATAACTCAAGTTCTATTTGACGGATCGTAACCAAATTCGTTATACATGTTTATCAAGGCAAGATGAAGAAGCCTATTGTTTTTCAGTGACGTATGTGTCCTTGTTGACTGGCCTTGCTTCAACGGGCGTATATTGTGACCTTCGGGACTCTTGTTTATTTTATTTTCTCCGTCTACGTATTTGTTGTCTCATTGCGATGCTTCGAATGAGCAATCACAACATATTGGGAAATAATGAAAATAGAAACAGAATAGAGTATTCAAATTGTAATGAATTTAGCTAGATTTCATGAGATATGACTCGACATGCGTTTGCAGGTATGTGTACGGCAAGCCGGTGAAAGGCAGTGTAGGTCTGGAACTGAGACTAAAAAGACCTAATGGCGATACACCCTTTATCTTATGGAAATCAAGGAAGCAGGTAAATAGAGAATACCAGGCTCGTGTCTTTTTATACCATGTACATCAGGCTCGGCTCGGAAAAGGTTGGAATTCCGAGGTGAGCCTCGGAATTCCTACCTTTTCCGACCCGAGCCTGATAACGTTCTATACTACACAATTAAAAAAGGCATGCAGGATTGTTTATGTTGCGTCATTATAAGGACGTCATTTGGTAACGTCATGTGTCTTTGTTAAACTATTGAAACATCATTGTGACCGGGGAAAATAAATTCAGGGTACGACAATATGTTGTCAATCAGTATGTATCGGGCCAATAAAAAGCTTGTCACCTGATAAACTGTTATTACATGGCACTGTCAGTGAGGTGAAAATCTTTCCACAAATAATAAAATTGTAAAAATATATATTTTAGTCCAATCTTGAAATCCCATACAAATATTCACAATAAAATCAATATCTGATGCAATTTTTTAAGGCGTGTAACATTTTTATTATTATTTACATAAATGTACTTTGGTTGTGACAATAGAGTGATTACATTAATTCCCATGATGAAATTATCCATCTTTTTAGTTAAGTTGTGATGAGGGCAGCACAGAGTTCACAATTGAAGTCGCACACATCCGAAATGCCCCAAACTTTGTCTGGTTCCCAGATCAGCATCGTCTGTCCATTGTTGCCGATGTCTTTGAACGTGCCACAGGTGAGAAATTTAAATTTATGTCATAGGTTAAAGACTCGGACCTGTGACACAATACTCATTACAACAATTCTGTTTCCCCACCACCTGTTATCGTACTGTATGTTGTGGTTCTAATCATAAAATACAGTGCAACAACAGGTGGATGGGGTACTGGTACTTTTTAGCTCACCTGCGCGAAGTGCAGAAGAGCTTATGGCATACCCCCCGGCGTCGTCGGCGTCCACAAACTTAACGTTGGAGGTAAATGTGCTATAACTTCTGTTTCCTTTCATGGAACACCTTGTTATTTCATACATGCATTACTCAGATGACCCTCTATCATGCTGTAGCAAACCCATGACCCACTACCCAACCCTTACCCCAATGTCAAGGTCACAAACTCAGCATGTTCATAAACTTAACGTTGGGGTAAATTTTGTGTAACTTCTGTTTCTTTACAGGAAACGCTTTGATATTTCATACATGCATTCGTCTCATAATCCTCCAGTGTGCTACAGCAAATCCATAACCCACCCCACCCATTTCCACAAGATCAACATCATAAACTTAACATTAGAGTAAATGTCTTTTTATAACTTCTGTTTCTTTACAGAGAACGCCTTAATATTTCATACATACTTTCATCTGATGATCCTCTATTGTGCTACAGCAAATCCATGACCCCACGCCTTCCCCAATATCAAGGTCACAAAATTAGCACTTTTATACATGCTTTCCTCATGTGAATAGCTATCATGCTGTAGAAAATCACCAACTTAGTGTGTTATTAAACTTAACGTTCGGTTAAATTTTGTATAACTTCTGTTTCTTTTCATGGCACACCTTGCTATTTTATAAATGCATTCATTTGATGACCTCTATCATGCTGTAGCAAATCCACGACCTACAACCCAACCCATACCCAAAGGTCAAACATAGTGCGTTCATCAACAAACTTAATGTTGGGGCAAACCTCTGTTTCTTTACAGGGAACGTCTTGATATTTCATACATACAGTTGTCTGATTAGTGCGTTCATAAACTTTACGTTGGGGTAAATTTCGTATTACTTCTGTTGCTTTTCTTGGAACACCTTTATATTTCAAGCATGCATTCATCTGATGACCCTCTATCATGTTGTAACAACTCCACAACCCAGCACCCACTTTTGAGTGAAGGTTGCGAACAGGCGAGCTTCGTTGTCTTCTGACAACTCTTGTTATTTGTTGGTCCAGGCGGCGGCTGGGGGTATCCGTGAGCCTCTGCTCACTTGCTTGAGTTTCAATGGACATTGGTTTTTATGTCGCAATACTTGAATGTTTACATAAATGTTAATTAGCATGTGTTAACCCTTAGAACGCGGGAAACGTAAACTGTCATCTGTTGTCGATTTATATTTTATCTTTTTTTTCAATACAAGCATGGTTTTGATGAGAACATTGGAAAATAAAAAAAAACAGCAGACAGCAGCCCGGGCGTCTATTAGAATCACCACTGGCCATGAAGTCCTGGGTGGGTGTTTAATAGAGGCAGGTGTTATTCAGCAAAGGGAAAATGATAAAAAAATATCCAATTTCTACTATCTAAACAAAAACATAACAAATGGACGTTACTCTCAAACGTCTGACGGACTTCATTGTACTGTCTGTCAGTTTATGGACGTTTTTGACCGAGACGTTTCAGCCCACTTTGGTCATTATGGTACACTCGGTAAAAATGTTAAAATATTGGTAATGTATATAGCAAGACAGCGTCAATCATTAATGCTGATCAGATTTACATTTCAGACTGTCACTGTTTAGGATCATGGACGTGTCGGCCCGTGGACGTTTCGGTCCGTATTAGTGCCATTCATTTCTGCCCATGGCCATGTCCAGAACAAGACATATTTATGTTTTGCTCATCTCAAAGGAAATATCGGCCAACAATCAAACACGATGTCAATTTCACCCATATTATACGAGTTGGGTTTGAGATGCTTGAAAATGGCGTCTCCAAAACAGTGTAAATTCTGATCGCCGTGTCCGTGCAAATAGCTACTGCCGATGAGGAATTTACTGTGACACCGAATTTCGCTTCCGCTTTTGAAAGTGAAAGTAGCAGCATGTGTTTTTTTTTCAAGGAAGTTATCTTCGAAATACTGGAAAGAAAAGAAATCTAGTTTGACAATTATCTCCGATTTTGCTTCAAGTTAGTACTGGGCATTTATTAGAGGCACTAATTTCGTGAAAATCAGCCAAAAAGTTGGTAATTTTCAACGTAAAAAGTGGGGGGTGCGCGTCTATTAAATCATGTGCGTCTATTAGAATATTTACGGTAATTGATTTGTTAATGTCATGCAGTATATGTATAACAGATATGTTAACACTGTCCCATTACTGTATCCTATACGGCACATGGAATGGCCAACTCGACCATATTTGTGTATTCCAGCCATCAGTCAGTTTCACCTCTTCTGGCGTTTCAATGTTTGACAAGAAACTGACAATACTAAATAGACATACGATATAATGTAGTTAATCATACGTAGAAAAGCCAGGACAATAGACTCCTATCAATTATATTACACCAAACTGTAAAATATGTTCGTTTTCTGGAGTGTTTTGTGCCTGTTTTTTAACAACCAAATCACCATTGTAAATAACCTCATACTTTTACCTGGCTAACCAGTCACCCAAAACATACCATATATACACAGTACTGTACTCTATTATTAGACAATAATACAATAGTGCTGTGGAGCTTCATATGGGGAGAGTATATCTGGTTCATGTGTATTTACATATACCACAGTACAGTGTCTAGGAAAAGTGTACACGTCAGCCATAGCTTATGTACATTTTGTGCAATATCTGACTTGAAGTACATTTTGGTGTAATATAATTGTTAGGAGTACGTTGTCATGGCTTTTCTATGTATGATTAGCTACATTATATCATATCTTCGCATTGTCAGTTTCGTTTCAAACGCCAGAAGAGGTGAAACTGGCTAATGGCTACAACACACAAAGTTGGCTGACTTGGCTACTCCGTGTGCCGTATAGGACACAGTCAATTATCTTTGAAGGAAGCACATAATGATCAGGTATAGAACGGGTCCGTAAGTTGTGCACATGGGGTTTTGTTTTTAGCTCACGTGAGCTATTGTTACCGTAATGTGTCCGTCGTCCGTCGTCGTCCGTCGTCCGTCGTCGTCGTCGTCCGTCCGTGAACATTTTCAAATGTCTTCACCTCGGTAACCATTTGGCATATAGTCACCAAACTTCATGGTCATGATCCTTAGGTAGGGGGATTACAAAATTGTTAAAATGAAGTCATTACGTAATCCAAGATGGCTGCCGTCTAAAATTCTTCAAAAATCTTCTTCTCAAGAACCGCCCACCGGATTTCGTCAAAACTTGGTAGGAATGATCGATGTACAATGCTCTTTCAAAGTTGTTGAAATGGTGACCCAGGGGTACAAAATGGGCGTGGCCCGGGGGTCAAATTGGGTCAAATTTTATTTTTGTCGAAATTGGATGGTTATGTCATCCAAGACGGCCGCCGAAAGGTCAAAAGGTCATTCTTTTATTAGAGATTTCAAAATTCTTCTTAACATGAACCACTTGGCACATGGTAGCCAAACTTAAAAGTTATGGTCCATGGGTGAAGCCTTTTCAGATTTGTTAAAATGGAGGTCATCGCTAATCCAAGATGGCCGTCGTCTAAAAATAGCATAAATTCTTAAAACATCTTCTTCTCATGAACCACCAGCCGGATTTCGACGAAACTTGGTAGGAATGATCGATGTACAATGCTCTTTCGAAGTTGTTAAATGGTGACCCGGGGTCAAAAAAGGGCGTGGCCCGTGGGGTCAAATTGGGGTCAAATTTTATTTTTGACCGAATATGGTCATGTCTATATCAAATCCAAGGTATCAAAGAGGCGATCGCTCTGGTACATTTTCTGTCGAAATCGGATGGTCATTTCATCCAAGATGGCCGCCGAAAGGTCAAAATGTCGTTCTTTTATTAGAGATTTCAAAATTCTTCTTCACACGAACCGCTTGGCCCATGGTGGTCAAACTTCACAGTTATTGTCCATGGGTGAAGCTTTTTCAGATGTTAAAATGGAGGTCGTCGCTAATCCAAGATGGCCGCCGTCTGAAAATAGCACACATTTTTAAAAAATCTTCTTCTGAACCACCAGCCGGATTTGGATGAAACTTGGTAGGAATGGTCGACATAGAATGGGCGTGGCCCGTGGGTTAAAATTTTATTTTTGATCAAATATGCCCATGTCATATATCAAATTGAAGGTATCGATGAGGCGATTGCTTTGGTGCGATATTTGTTGGAATCGGATGATTATGTCATCCATGAGGGCCTCCAAAAGGTCAATTTATTCGAGATTTTTAACGTCTTTTTCTCAGGAACCACATGGCCGATGTTGGCCAAACTTCATAGTAAGTTAAGATCCTTTGGTAAAACATTTTCAGATTTGGTAAAATGAGAGTTATCGCTTAATCCAAGATGACCGCTATCTAAAAATAGCACACTTTTTTTAAAACACATATAAATTCAATGTCACATTCTTCTTCTCTGGTGTTCATGGAGTCATGTGAGCGAATTAGGGCCATCATGGCCCTCTTGTTATTTTCGCCTTGTGAAGGCCAAGTTATGGCCCTTCCTTAGTCAATTTGCATATCTCCAAAATTATTTTACCAAGTGTCTTCAAACTTTACAGAAAAGTTGATTTGTGTGTAAAGTTGCGCACGTGGGTTTTTTATGCTTGTCCCCAATAGTAATAGACATAGTTATGGCCCGTGATGTAGCATGCAAGTTGGGGAATCTGTGTGCTATGGGCACACTTCCAGTTTTATAATAAAACACACTTGTGGGGTGTGCAACATAGTTAGCGTTTTCGGCATGCACCCATAAACCCTTTCAACCTAAGTAACTGGAATGGATTTTGATGTTAATTTTGCAACAAATCCAACCGTCACAAAATAATTTTCAGACTAGTCCATTTATGAAAAGTTCTCAAAAATATGAAAATTACTTGCAAAAAGTCCAGATCCTGATGAGACAGCTTATCACGATAGAGCCGGAGGCATACCGTTATAGTGTTTGGACTGTGTGTCCATCATGTGTCCATCCGTCCGTGTGTCTGACACATTAACAAGTTGCCGGAGATCTCAATTATGTCATAACTTCTATATCCCTTGAAGGATTACTTAAACATTTCAACTGTCACACATCCATGCTGCCCATAATGACCTTTACCTTTTGACCTTCTCAACTTTGGAAATGTTCACACATTAAGAAGTTCACAGGAGTTTCTCAATTATGTCATAACTTATATACTCCTTGAATGATTACTGAAATATTTCGACACAAAATACTTGTGGAAAAATACCACACATCCATGCTGCCCTTAATATGGCTTGACCTTTTGACCTTCACAATTTCTTTTTCCCACATTAAGAAGTTCGTCGGAGTTTCTCAATTCTGCCATTACTTCTATATCCATTGAAGGATTTTAATAGTTCGATACATCATACTTGTGGACAAATGCCACACAATCATGCTGCCCTTAATATGACTTTGACCTCGACAACTTTGATTATTTTCACACATTTATAAGTTTGCCGGAGTTTCTCCATTCTGTCATATCTTTAATAGCCCTTGACGGATTAATATTTCAATACATCATACTTGTGCACAAATGTCACACAATCATGCTGCCCTTAATATGACCATCACCATTTCACCTTCACAATTGTGCTGATGGATACTTATCACTTTTGGTTAATTTACTTTGCCACAGTTTCTCCAATCCGCCACCAGGGACATTCGTGTGCCGACAGGCCACATTTTATTGTTGCCAATGCCACTGCACAGGCCTGTGGTGTTGAAAGGGTTAATGCATGCATGTGTCTGGCTTAGCACTAAAGTTTTTAGTTGCATATATCTCCACAGCGCTGTCAGATTGATATGGAAATGAATAACATAACAAATCCTAAAATCAGTATGTAACAATATTGTGTATTTAATTCTTTCAGGAAACGTGGAAAAGATTCTACATGAGTCGACACTATTTTCAACAAAACAATATGCATTCAACTTCGAGCGATCCAAGAAGTTCTTCCGGCCAGGATTTCAGTATTACCTGAAGGTACAAATATATTGACCATGATTAACCTATTTCATGCTGAGGATACGCCATTTTCTGTGTGGAAAATCTTACGAGTGGCCTTCATTATATTCTGATTACATGCGTTTATTTCAGTGAACTGATGATATCACATCCTTGTAACTTTCACATTCCATTACAGTACTTCTCTCCTTGATATACAAACACTTTCAGCAAGATTCATCACATGTCACGTGATGCGCAGTAGTCCTATTGTGGTACTGCGCAGCTCTGAATTTACAGCATTTACGAGGCATAGGTGCTTTGAAAGTTGTGTCCAGAGAAAGTCTCCTTTAATTTAGGAATTTGGGAAACAGCTAAACATAGCATGGCGTAAGGATATGTGTGTACCTAAAACTTTAACGCCATTATCAAGTTATTGCCCTTGTTAATATAGGGATGAAATTGTCGTGATGTGTGAGGCGTTCTTGGCGTAACGGAATTCGGATTTCTCTGGTAATATATCTTTGCAACCTACGCCAGCTCAGCTTCTTTTCAGTACAGTAAAACTTTCACAAGCGACCACTTGCATTAAGCGACTTTTTGTCATATGCGACCACGTTCAATTCCCCACGACCATTTGGCCTATATAATGACAGTGCACTAAACGACTTTTCCTTAACGTGACCAGCTGCAAAGTATTTTATAATTGACAGAAAAGTTTATTTGTATGAAGCGACCATTAATTGACAGGATGTCACTTCTTCAGGTGAAATTAAGCCTCAAGCGTGTGACAAACAAAGGAAACAAATCCCCTGTCACTGTCAAAGTGTGAATGGTGCATTCTTTATGATTATTGACCTGAAACCTCGTTCTGATTCGCTGTTTCCTTAGTGATTACTTAAGGGAATTAACTCATAGTCGCTTAGTACACGGGAGCAACAGGATTGGTCGCTTAGCACATGGGAAAACATCTGCGTATTTCAAAAAACAAATATTTTGTTTCGTTGTGTACAGATTACTCAAGCATTTTTATTTTACCCATTTCAATTTTCTTGACACGTAACGATACTTGTACATATATATATATCGAACACTGCGTTAATAAATCATTCTTCTATCAGCTGGTTTAGTTGTCAGTCAACGACTCGTAAAAATAACCAGGGCGAAAAACCGCTGGTCCGAAGTGATCGCAGTCACTACTGCCTATTTGCGATTTCAGCTGGGCGATTTTATTTCGCAATAACATTCAAATTCTTTTGTCTATTTTAATAAAATAAAGCCTGAATAATTCAGAAATGTGCACAGTAAACATTACCAGTAGTATTATAATGTATTTATTTCTATGTAAATATAACCGGACATACCAGTACCCGTATTTCCATATTTATTTTTCGTTTTTGTGTTAAGAGACCATTGTCCTAAGCGACCATTTGGTGGTCGCTTAATGCAAGTTTGACTGTATTGTCAAGTATTTGTCACTTTGTCACTAGAACCGCCAGACAGAGAACGAAACTTGACAGGAATGATCGACAGTCAATGCTCTTTCAGATTTGCATGAAATGGTGAACAAGGGATCAAAAATGGGCAGGGCATTCACATTTGACCGAATATGGTCATGTCATAATATATCAAATCAAAGGTATCAAAGAGAATATACAGTGAATCGCGATGGCTCGAAATGCGATGGCCCTTAATGTCGGGCTCGCTCGAAATGACGTCGCGGTCCCGATAATTTTCCCTATATGTTTAATGTATTTTACATGCGATGGTTCGAAATGAAACTCCTTGAAAAATGCGATCGCTCGAAACAATTGTCAAGTCCAGCGGATACATTTCTCGCTATTTTGCTATACGATGACTCGAAATTAATGTCGAAGTTCGTGTTTAGCTAATGTTCACACCTCCGAGTCCGACTTATTAAGATAAAAGGCCGAGCCGCGCTCTATCTGTCTGTGAAATGTGATTTCTTTTCAAGTGCAGTTAATTGCCTATAGTTGGTGCAATTTGATCGTTAATGTTGTTGATGGCGATCATTTTCAATTTTAATTAAGTAATTGCTGTTAATAAGCTTTTAATATGTGTCAACCCAAATGAGTCACATTGGAGTGGATTTCTAATTTACTATTTAAATCGTATTTTTTTGTGTTAATAAAGATCATACTTTCGCTTGTCTTACTCACGATACTATACGCACGATACTCTACCTACCAAATATTACACCTGTTTGCAATACATGTTCTAGTAATTTGGTGCAGGGCCCACTGCGGGAGGATAACGAGATCGAAAATGTCGGTAACAGGAAAAGTTGGAGCTAAATGGAAGTTGGACTGTCGAGTTCAAATACGAATACGGCGATTTATTAAATATTCTGGGTTTCGTCCACTCTGTGTATTTAATAGAGTCTGTCGTAAGTAATTGGTCGTTTTTAGTTTTAATTCCCGTGTTATTCGAGAGGCTACCCGGGAATTACAACGAAAAACGCCCATTGAAAAGACCACTGTTTCCAGTGACTTCACAACCACCTGCTGCATATTACTTTAATTTTCCATATATGTTTAATGTATTTTACATGCGATGGCTCGAAATGCAACTCTTTGAAAAATGTGATCGCTCGAAACAATTGTCAAGTCCAGCAGACACATTTCTCGCTATTTTGCTATACGATGACTTGAAATTGATGTCGAAGTTCGAGTAGTATATGAGGATTAAAATGATACCACCTCCATATGGAAGTCCCCCCGCTGCGCGCGGCGACTCCCAGATGGAGATGGTATCATTATTGACTCCTCATATACTACTTGGATTTCCCCTCACTGTTCGCACGGTATGTATGAGAAGAATGGGAAATATTGTTCATCAACCGCGAGACAATATAATTCTGGATGAGAAGTTATCAATGAGATGTCACCCTATTAGAGATAAGAATCCCTATGTTATACTCAGCATAATACAGCAATCTGTCATAAATATCAACTAACACCCTATTAGAGATAAGAAATCCATAAGTTATACTCAGTATAATACAACAATTTGTCATACATTTATTAAAAATAAAATAACAACTTACACCCTATTAGAGATTAAAATCCATTGGTTATATTCAGTATAATGCCTACCATAAAGCAAATGAGAGAGCAAGGTAAGAGTTGGGGAATTTCCCTAAGAGGTTTGAGACTCAAGAAAGCTATAGCAGATAGGGTAAGTGATGCGCGAGCCGTCGTCTACTAGGAGAGGCTGCGGCGTGCTGTTTTGACCGGAAGACTGCCTGCCGACCCCGAAAAACGCTCCGAGAAATTGGAGAACGAGACGACGGCCAGTCTGCGTGACACCGCTTACGCGCAGCGTGTAAAAGAAGATCCCAGCGCGCGCAGAAAAACACTATGCAAAGTGTACTACAATAAGATTGATCAAGGGTTGGTGGGGAGACCTCCTAAGAGGATGAGAGAGCTCGCCAGAGATTTAGTGGAGGAGGGTCCCAAGGTTCTCGCCGAATATGGCGAAGCTAGGGAAACTGTTGATATGGGTAGGAGGAAGATAGTATGGACTTTCGAGAGGGGGGTAGATGGGGAGATCGCTAATCGCATAATGAATAAAATTCGCCCAGAGATGACCACGGCATGTTATCTGAGGTATTCGTGCTAGTATCGTATTAGGTACATCGATACCGACGAAATGATGATCTATCACAAACAATCAAAGGGTAGTCCGTGGATAAATGAGATTGCCAAAGCGGAGAGTTGGATATCCGATAGAGAGAGAGGTCGAATGGACATCGACAATATTGATAGACCAAACACAAAATGGACCTTCGTTCGTTGGATATCGGTCGAGGTGAAGATGATCATTCGCTCAACAACTTCTCATGGGAGCGGGAAAACTCCCCGATTGGTTAATACAGAAAAAGGGAATGTATTCCGTCGACACGTACGACGACTAATTGTGTCTGTTTAGGTGCATAGCCAAACACCGTGGAGGGAGACCCGACCGCTGTTGTGAGAAGGAACGAGCTCTAGCTCGCGAATACCTCGGTCACGATAACGGATACGAGCCCACCGCCGACGGAGTGTGGTACCTCTCATGAAGTCTCCAGCAAATTACGACGCGGATGGGGTGAATACCACGACGATAGGAATGTTTGGAGGTCACTCGTTCCTCATAACGAACCTCCGCAAGATGACGAACGAGTATGGGTGCTCCGGATGTCAACGGTTCACACAGTCGTGTCACATACACAGGCACGCGACCACCTGCAAGGGTGGGAAGACCGTGGTGATATGTCCGGGTAAGAGGGTAGAGAGACCACAGTCGGCATACGAGAAGGCGTTCTACCCCAAGGGGTCAGCGAGCGCGATGTCGATTCAATGGTTGAGCAGAGAAGAGGAGAGGGTGGGAAAGCACATACATCACGCGAGATGCGGTCACGGCGGCGAGAGGTGGGTGGCCGGCGATCCGGTCGACGGATACTGTCACGAAATCAAGACCGTGTTTCAGTTTCACGGATGCTACTGGCACGGGTGTCCGACGCATTGCAGGAGAGGTACCGCGGTAGATCTGTACGGGAGGACGTAAAGGCAAGACGCCAAGATAAGGGAGGCGGGTTACGAGCTGGTGGTGATGTGGGAGTGCGAGTGGTTGAATGAGGTGAATACCCACTATCCACTATCGCCGCGCGAGGAGGAGACGACTCTGTGCCCTCACCAGATAGTCTACGACTTCGAGGCGTATCTCGACAAGTCGAAAATCACTCGACCCACCAAAGACCTGACCTTCGAGGTCGAGCACGTCCCTATATCGGTGTCGTTGAGGGATACGATGCACGAGGGGATCACCCACATCTGCGAACGAGATCCCGACACGCTGGTCGGGAAGTTCGTGGCCGAGCTGCAGAGGAGAGGTACTGACATCAGGGAGGGGGTTAGGAAGAAGTATATGCCGACCGACATAGAGATGCTGTCGAAACCTCAGCGACAGAAGATCGTCTCGTGGATCAACCAAGTCCCGGTGGTTCATCTGCAGCAGGTACGACCTGAACGTCATCAAGCGGCCACAGTGAATAAGGTGATGGTTGGAAAGAGGGCCAACCCGACGATGTTTCTGTTTACCGCTGAGTTTAGATTTCTCGACATCAACCAATATCCCGGACCCGGTACCACGTACGACAAGTGGGTTAAGGCGTACGACTGTAAAACGACTGCAAAATCCCACTTCCCGTACGAGTGGTTCGATTCCCCAGAAAAGCTCGACAATCCGGGGCTGCCCGACTATCCCGAGTGATACTCGAAGTTGAAGGGGGAGTTCCTACTGACGCTGTCCGAGTGGAAATATTGCAAGAAGGTCTTCCAAGAAATGGGGATGAAGACGTTCCATGAATGGTTGCGACACTACAACGACTTGGACGTCGGACCTTTCCTAGAGGCACTGACTAAAATGACGGAGTTCTACAGGGGGAGAGGCGTGGACATACTCAAGGACGCCGTGTCTCTGCCCGGTGTTTCCCTTCAGTACCTGCTCCGTGTGTTGATCAATGGGAAGGAGGACGCGTCCGAGCTGTGGGCGCCGAAGGATGAGACTTACGCGATGATGAAGGAGGGGTTAGTTGGTGGTCCGTCCATAGTGTTCTCCAGATACGTAGAGGCTAGCAGGTCGACGATCAGGGGTCATGTGGGGAGTCGGGAGGAGAAGATGTGCTGGTGCTGGGTTACGACGCCAATGCGCTGTATCTGTCTATTCTGTCGAAAGACATGCCGTGCGGGGAGGAGAAGATATAGACGTGTGACGACCCTGAAAGACAGTCGTATATAAAACGTTTAGTGAGGAATTGGATATAGAGGTCCCGGAAACGTTGCGAGACAAATTCTATGAAATGTCGCCGCTGTTCGTTAATCGAGAAGTCGACGAGACCGAGGTTCCGCAACACATGAAGGACTATCTGACCAGAACCGGGAGGAAAAGGGTCGAAGGACAGAGAAAGCTCGTGGGGCACTGTCCGCCAAGAAGATGGTCATATACTCCCCGCTGCTAAAGTGGTATTTGGAGCACGGTCTGGTCGTCAAGGCGGTGCATAGGTTGATATGCTACACGCCCGGCAAACCGTTCCAATGGTTCGTGAAAGAGGTCACTGCCACCAGACGGACGGGGGACGTCGACAAGAGCAAGGCGGTGTTGGCGGAGATATTTAAACTGATTGGCAACGCGTGTTGTGGCAAGCTGATAGAGGCACAAGAGAGCAACCTGAACACCGCATATACGAAGGATGAGAAGACTGTCGACCGGGCCCAAAGGTCGGCGTGGTTCGAAGACCTGGAGGAGATTGGTGAGGCTTACGAGATATCGAGCAGGAAGAATCGAGTGGTGATCAACAGACCGTTTCAGTGCGGCATAGCTGTCTACCAGTTGGCCAAGCTCCGGATGCTGGAGTTCTACTACGACTTCTTGAACGAGTACGTGGACCGCGGAGATTTCGAACTTATACAGATGGAGACTGACAGCATGTACTTCGCGCTGTTGGAGAAGACGCTGGCGGCGGTGGTGAGAAAGAAGATGAAGAGAAATTGCGATAAGGAGAAGGCCGAGTGGTTGGCTTGGGATAAATGGAGCAACAGAACTCTGGGAGTGTTCAAGCTGGAATTTCAGGGAGATATAGCCATCGAACTGTGCAGCGACTCGCTACATCAACGATTGTCAGTGCGTACGTGTACGTCTTGCGACCGACGCGATCGTGAGGGAGGAACAGGAGGTCTGCTTGGTGGACTTCGTTCGGCACCGGCACGTCGAATTTCGGGCGCGGAATATTGTGAGGCGCTGGCAAATAGATCTGCCAGATGGCCTGCTTCTTGAGCAGCCATTCCTTGGCTGCGTTCTCGGAAACATTGGTCGCCGCCGCGAGGTTCTTGATGGCCGCGAGTCCCCTCCAGTAGCCGCGGGGGCTGTAGTATGTGTTCGCTAGCTTGCGCGTTAGGCGAACCGATAGTTTGCTGCCAATCTTGCGCGTGTCCATCGTATGCGAGGTATTCTAGTAGGCCGAACAGTCTCCAACATACCCTCGCCAGATCGTCCGGTAACTGCGTCGTCGATACTAAACCCTTGTTGGAAGTTTCACTGCAGCTGCCGTTCAATCTCCGATTGCTCCCCCAACTGCACAGGTGCGGTTGGATGAATTTGGAGGAATCTAACATCCGTTTTGCGAAAACGGTGGCCGCTTTTTCGTCCTCGCGCCACGTCTCTATATAATCTTGGGCCAGACGGATCAGACCCTTTGCGCCAGCTAAACGGTGTTTAAGGGCCGTGCAGCCTACATCGATCAAAGCGTAATAAAGCCCGTCAACTAACATCGTTCTATATATATATTATTTAAAGAAAGTTTTTTAAATTAAGTATTGCTTATTGCTATTGCTTATTGCTTTTCTTCAGCTAAATCGTGACGCTTGCTCTCCTCATCCGCGTCCGAGTCTTTAGGAATTAACGAGAACAGAAAGTTGCTACCGCTGAACGCCAATGTGCTCACCACCGCACCACCTATGATTACTCCGATCGAAGCCATTAGTTTCCATATATCCAGGTAGATTTCCAGCTTTAATTAGATAATCTCGAGTCCCAACTGCGACCGCTACATCTAAGGTCACTAGCCCTACGTCTCTCACGGTCATGTCCAATTTGGGAGCGGGCCCTCCGAAGGCCATCTTTGATAGTCGAGCAAACCCGATACTGAGACCCGATATCACCACTGCGTGATAAAGCGCATTCACTATCATTTTACCATCGTTTTCAGCCATTGCATATAGTGATTATTGCATATAAAAGGGATCGCGATCAATGTTTAAATGGGGCGCAATCGGTTTCGTAACTTTCTTCGGAACCGCCTCCAACAGTGTTGGGGGTTGTTTCGAAAGATAGTTCCGCACGCACAGGGTGCCCACAACTGCCAGACCACCACCAACAACCCACGGGATGATCCAGGTAGGAGCTACAGCAATCGGAGATTGCACCGACAGTTCCTGCGGAGATTGAACCGCAGCTGTATTCGGGTGTTTTGCTGCCACCCAACTCCAATTTCGATTGGGTCTCCTGACCTGGAACTGCCCTCAACACTGTTGAACCCGATTGCAACGACTGTTTTGCCTCTCGAAGCTCGGCGAGTATTTTATCTTGTTTAGCTTTTCGGGTGGCAGCCGTTGCCCTCCCAGCTGCTTGTCTTTTTGGGTTTTTGTGTCTGGCAATCGGGTTCAACAGCGTTGAGGGTTCATCCAACCGCACCCCCAATTCACGAATTGGTACTGGTGGATCAATCGGAGTTGGAAGTGCAATCTGGTTCAACAGTGTTGAGGGCTGTTCCGTCACTCTCGCAGGTGCTTGCCGCTCCTGAGCTGGTGCGCCTTGTGTCATCATTTTCTGAGCTAAGAGTGTGTCCTAAAAAGGGTCAGTCTCTAAATCACCAATCAACCCCGCGGTGTCAGATATAGGGACACTTGCACTGACAGCGGTAGCGTACAAATGAATAGCCGCCGCCCCAAGAGTTTTTGTCATCTCTGCCCCCAATTTAGATTCGTATCGCGCATACATTTTATCAACCTCGACATCTGACATTTCAACAATTGCTCAGCATTGTTAAGCATTTGCTCAGCATTGTTGAGCATTGTTAAGTATTTGTTAAGCATTGTTCAGCATTGTTCAGCAAGTGCTCAGCAATTGTTAAGCATTGCTCAGCAGTTACTAACGAGCGTCAAGCAATTGATCAGTAATTAATTGATAACTTCGTAAGCAGTTGGTTGATCAGTCTTTAGCAGAAGCTTGGCATTACAGCAATAATGGGCAACAAACTTGAAAACTTTACAAACATTTGGGAAGACTTTATCATTTCAAAAGTTTAATTTTTGTAAAAAAAATACCAAAATAAGATTTCATCTTCAGCTGAGCTAGTTGCGGGTGCTATAATAAATCTCTGCCTTTGTGCCTTTTTTTTTCTTCCTTTCTTTGTTTTAACCCCTTCTCCACGCCCTCCCCACTCCCCATTCCACCTCATAGTATAGATTTTGGGAAATAAAGACATTATAAATATGAATCTAGTAGAATAATATAATATACACAGAGTAATACAGGTTCAAGCAAAGACCATGATCTGACGGAACCAGCCGCGTTTTGTTTTATAATCAGTGTGGGGATCGGAACAGATTGTACATTGGATTGTCAATACATAATGTTACGAACAACTGTAACATTTAACCCTTTCAGCCCTAAATAACTGGAATGGATTATATATATGTTAATTTTCGGTCAATTCCATTCAACACAAAATACTTTTCAAATAATCTATTTATAATTTTTATTTTATTTTAACAAATATGAAAATTACTTGTAAAGAGTGCAGACCCTGATGAGCCGGCTCGTCTGGATCTACACTGTTTACAAACACCTATATAAACGGCCGTAGTGTTGAAAGGGTTAATACACGATTTAAGCATGTAGATGCACAGTAGGATTGAACTTCACTTTTTACAGAGTGGGGCTGGTTCAGTTGGATCATGGGTAATATGAATGATAACATATAATCAATTACATGTATTACATATGCTAAATCAAACCTTGGCTCTTGCAGCGCTGGAGAGTGGCATTGTCATCTGCGGGTTTATTGTAAGTATTACTGTCTTTTTTTTAATAACACGTGCAAGTTTTTATTGAAAATTCAGGTCTCTCATTAATGACGATTCTAATGTACTACTCAACCATGAAGTCTTAATAGAACAGTGATTTCTACCCAGTACTGCAAGAGCAAAAGAGGGTGAATATCTGTAATTGTATATTTTGTATTTGTATCTGACTATTACATGTATATTATGTACGGTTTGTGGGGGATGGCCCCGACCCACCACAAACCTATTACGGGGAAAATAAATATTTTCAAACCTGAAAAAAAAAAAAAAAAAAAAAGCTTGGCGTGCTTAGTTTCCGAAAGCATCTGTCGAACCTCCAGGCGCTCCTTGCGCTTTGGAATAACGTCGTTCTCTCGAAGACAGTCATCGAATGAGTCTCGGTCCTTGTAGTGAAAGAGGGCGACCCATTTCGTTTGCTCGCGCAGATCCTTGAGGACGGCGTTGTACTTCTGAGTGGAGATCCATACGCTTTGCCCCGCATGGTGGCCCGAAAATGCGAGCTCGGAGAGCATGTCCTTCTTTTTGGTCATCGCCACCTTGGCCGAGCAGTCGTCCATCACGAATAGGGTGGGCTCGCCCTGGAATCTTTTGTAGAAGCCGCGCAGCCAATCGTGAAGCCTATCGCCGGGGTCAATAACGTATACCTCAGGGTCGGTCCATATCCACGGGCGCCGCTGATAAGTATCGTTGTGCCGCACAGTGGGACACAGGATCACAATGTGTCGAAAGATATCGCAGTATGGCCCCTCGAGCAAGTCGAGGATGAAAACTGTTTGTAAACACCCTGTCTGCCCACATATTATGGCAGAGTGGGCATCACAAACTTTATCTTTATTTAAATCTTTAGATATAGTAGAGCGCTGAAACGTATCGACCATCTTCGATGTTGAGTTGTGCGTCTGTGATTATATATATAAGTACACGTTCAATGCGCCAGCTCCATCCGCCTCTTTGGTTATCTGGATCGTCACACCCTCGCTAGCGTTCTCAACTTGGCGCCCACTACCGTGCATTTTGGTCGTCGTCGCTGACTCGCATGTCTAGCCATAACGCGTATTTGGTAGTCAGGAACTGCGCGAGGGAGACGTCCGAGAGCTGCAGGTCTTTGACAACCGCGGCAACCTCCGGGGAGCGTTTAGAGCCGGCAGCAAACTGCTTTCTGACTTCGTCCCAGTGCTGGTGCGCGCGAAGCCCCTGGCTGTATAGTTGATTGGGGACTCCCTCGATCGTCACCTCTACCTTTGTGATTTTGGGGTTATAACATTTGTCCGTTTTTCTAACCCCGAGCGCGAACCGACCCTCCTCGAACAGCATCAATATACCTTTCATCGAGCGGGCGGGTACATTGACATTAATATTCCACAATGTGTCGCTTTTATCTTTCATCATCTTGCGGTGGCGAAGAACCCGGTTGTAAAGTATGGCAACGCGCCCGGCGTACTGGGATCTAATCAATCGCGCGAGTTCGGAAATCGTGACCATGTCGTACTCCAACGAAACATTGTCGATCGTATACGTCGATGCCATGTCGGTGGCTATGAGAACTCGGCCGTAGTCGTTGAACGTTAGTTCGTATTCGAGGCGGTCAGCCAAAGCGCTCTGATAGTAGGGCATGTGACTCTCCAGCAACTGAAAGTCGAGCGGGATGTAGAATCGGTTGCCGTAAGCAGCCGCGATCGCGGTGTCGCTCGCGACGTTATCTGCCCTGTCACAGGTCCCGATTCTAAGTCTGGTTACGTTCTTATTTCGGCTGGTGTCAATACCCTGATTGACCGCGTTTTCGCGCTCTTGCACCGTCTTCCACAGGTCCTGATAGCAATGGTAGACGTCGCTGTCTTCGATCGACATCACATCATTACCAGAAATCTTTATCATTGTCTTCTTAACGGTGGGGCAACCCAGGTTCTAAACGACGGTTCGGTCCGCGTCCGTCGACATCAGCGAAATAGTGAAAGTGAGGCGAACAGTCCCCGGCACAATGACGTCGTTGGCTCCGATGTTGGAGAAGCGGGCCAAGAGCTGCTGGTTCTGGTCGATCGTCGATGGGTTGTTCGTAATAACGACGCTCTGTCTCACACCTTTCACCCCGGGGGGCTCCCGCAGTCTGCGGTATGGATTGAGTTTGCGGCCGTATTGACTCGAAGACATATTTTCAGTGAAACTAAATACTCTATTAAACCCGTATCGGGTTTTCTTTAAAACATCGTTAAAAATGGCTGGTTATGATATTGGCATGGACGAATTCGATCGCGACCGAGACGATGACATCGATGATGATGACATCGATGACGATAACGATAACGAAACGCCCTTCATAGAGACTCCAGTTCCAATTCATGAATTGGGGGAAATAGGTGGTGCTACCAGTAGTCTAAGTCAGGAATTAGTCATGTCAGCTATAGATAGGTATTACAACTCTTGGGAAAAAAATGTATGGTCTGTCGGACGCGACTACTCCAATTTCAATGTGGATCGGACCGGCAGGTTGCGACTAAAATCATCAAATATCCGAATCATCAACACAACAATCGGGAAACCCTAGTGCTGAGCACCATTGCCGGAAGAAACCGGGGCAGTGGCCAAATCATAAGGAGCGAACTAGGCTTCACGGATTGGAAGCGTGGTAACAAAATTATGCCCGCCCGCACTGTAAAAGCTCTACAGTCTACCGAAGAAACGATGGCGAAGACGACCGCCGTGATATAAACTGTCGAGCTCAGTGATATCCCTCGAGTAGCCACCGACGCTATTTGCACAATGGAGATCAGCGAAAACGAAATACTCAATCTCGACCAAGGGTCGAACGATGACCCACCGTTACCTCATCGCGAACTCCGGGGACTCGATAAGGCTCTACAAACTGTCCGGGGCGAACTGGTCCATAACCTCTCCAAACTCTCGGCGCTGGATGAACATATCGCGCTAGAAGAAAGAAAACTTGTGAAAGCCCGTGGCGATAGAAAATCTACCAAGCGGATCACCGAACGACTGCGGTCGTTGCGGGATGAAAGAACAGCTCGCTCGGAGGCTGCCTCGGCTTGCCGTGAGGCTCTCCGCACCCAAATAAGTCGGATCCGCGAAACAATCTCGAGGGTCCTGCACGAGGAGACGACACTCGGTGA
The DNA here is from genome assembly GCA_029237695.1 of Conchocele bisecta. NCBI lineage: Eukaryota > Metazoa > Mollusca > Bivalvia > Lucinida > Thyasiridae > Conchocele > Conchocele bisecta. Next base: position 9,336,778 of record CM055268.1, on the reverse strand, counting down.
GCGTATTCGCACTCTGTTCAGAGAGCAAGGCGTCACGATAGCAAGCATCCTCGCAGCTCTCGGCATGACTATATCAACCATTGTTCTAGCTATCACTGGTGGTGCGGCGGCTGCACCGGAGCCAGCACCGGCGCTAGCACCCGCGCCATCCGGCGGAGCCAAGGAGTGGGCAAAAAAGCATCTAAAATCCCTAGCCAGTCTCCTGGCTAAATTAGCCGGAAAGGCGGCCTCTGCGCTGCCTGGGTTGATCGGGGGTGTCGTCTCCTACTTGTTATCTATATTATCAAAAACGGCCGGATGGCTCGCCGAAATTTTTTGGGCTTTAATCGTGGCGATCCATCGCCGGTTCCTAAAACCAAAGCGCAAATAGTCCGATCGCCACGAGGGCGACGACGAGCCATAATTTCTCCTCCTCGTGGGTTATGACACTAGTTCCCGCTCCTGTTCCAATTCTTCCAATCGCGTTTGGATTGGGGGAACTTGTGGAACTTGATGGCGTGTCCAATTCGTTAATTGTGGGTAGTGGGGTGGTTGCTTGCGGTTTTATGAAATCGGTTCCATTTCCAACCTGAACACTGTTGAACACGATCATGTTGGGGGTGTGCTTGATGACATCCGCGTTCACGTTCCCGTTGTGGCCGATATTTTGATTGACGGTGGCGATTACGATCTGATTATTGTAACCGTCAACCGGGTCGTCTCGTAGTATCATATTGCTCGGCGCCATATAAATACCTATTCCAAATACATACTATACTGAGGTGCTGACATTCTGCAAAACGTCTTGATACTGCTTGATCGCCTTCTCCATGTCCACCTTAGCTAAGATGGCGTCCTCTACATTTACCAAGAACTGTTTTTGTGCGTCAAACGCCGTTCCCGAGTCGTTGAGGCGAGTAAACCCGGCCTGCGTGAACCCTAGACCCTTATCTAACATAAATGTACACCACGCGTCCTGGACCTCAGCAGCCTGCTGTATGTACTCGATGTGAGCTCGTTTCGGAGGTAACCAATTGCAGGATGAGACGCCGCAGTGCCGACCTCCAGACACTTCCGGCCCCAAGGTCATCGTCGTGGGGTCAAAATTCCCGGCGTTCCGACTGACAATGTGGTCGCCGGAGTGATCGTGTCTAAAATCAGTCTGCGTCCAATTTCCGGACGTCCCTGAGGCCAGTGCTGCTAGAAAATGCTTTCTGTCTCCAGTCCGCGTCTTTTAAAACGTTAAATTCGTTAAACAGTCTTTCGAACGCCCTACGGTCGTATGCGTTGTAAATGGGATCCCAGGCGTCGTCTTGAGGTAGTGGAATACCTAGTTCTTTGATAATCCTCATAATAGTGTAGTACGCGTGAAAGTTGTAAACGGCCATGAAGAAGGGATCCTCCGCGACCACATGGTCCTGAGCGGAAACACCGCATCCGGCTGTTGCGCACCATACGGCGAAGTTGAGCTGATTCTGCCAAAACTGCATCGGAGTTGCTTTCCACCCGTGCACGCCCTCCATTGTAGTAATCTTGGGCAGCCTATATTGTTCAAAGATGTCGCGGAAAGCCTTTTCCGCCTCTAACTTGGATAGTGGGGTGCACCAGCCGGGGAGCGCCATCCTTAGTGTCGTATACCCCGCCGATCAGATACTTTGCATTACAATTAAAGCTAAATGCCTTGGTATCCATTGGAAGATATTATTATGTTTGCTACTATCACTAATGTTCAAAAAGAGAGTTGTGAACTTCAGAAGTCGATCGACAACTGTTGTGGAAAACGCCGGGTAGGCCTCAGATCAATCACCTTCACGGTTGGGTGGCGAAACTTGGGGGAGCGCGAAGGGTTTTACTATGTGAAGGATGGACAACAAGTAAGTGTAAAGCTGCCTCCCGGACTGTGGAGTTTTAATCAGCTCAAATATTTTGTCACCTCAGAGCGTGACGGTATAGTCAACCTCACAATCTCGAAGGCTATCGGGCTCACAACAATGACCATCGGCCCAGATAGCAAGGTAAGGATCTCCCCGGCGTTAGGTACACGACTCGGTTTTAGAGAAATATACTCCGCAAATAAATGATTGTTTGCCCCGGGTGAGTACGTCGGTGATAACCCGGTGGACTTCGCCTTCACGAAAACTCTCAATGTGCACCTGGATCGCACAACACGGTAGACGGATCTCCCAGCACATTACTGAAAACCGTGCAAGCCAGTGATTGTTTCTTTGGGGAGACTGTGACCTTAGACTTCACATGCCCCGAAATGAAAGTTTTGGAATCGGGACATAATCACGAATTTACGGTCTCTATTCTTGATGATCAAGCGAGAGAGTTGAAGAACTATTACCCGATTTCGGTCGTCCTAGAAATTTCAAATTAATTCAAAGAATTAGACTCATGTTCGTAATATAATTTATAACTATAAGTATATACGGACCAGGTAGTTCTTCCAATTTCAATCACGATTGGGTGACAGATATAAATTCAAAGAATCCGAGTAACAACGGAGCCAACCCCTCAGGTGATTTTGTAACTACCGAAAAAACCAGATCACTGATCAATATAACTATATCGGACGCCACCAACGAGATTCACAGGAGTATAGCACAGCTTAGAGTAGACGTCCTGACGGCGACTGCACAAGTTCGCGAAGAGGCACATAAAGGACTTACTGAACTAGGGAAAATAACCGAATTTCGGGAAGACGCCCATACAGAGTTTATGGAAATTTCCGATAAACTAAATAGAGTTCTTAAAGACGCTCACAAAGCCCTTGAGGATACCTCTGAAAATTTTTGCTCTGAGGCCCATACAGCGATTGCGCAAGGTGGTGAAGGGCTGGTTGCAGTGGTTGCGCAGGTACGTCTATTGTAAACACAAAAACGTGTCATAACAGCTTGAGCTGAGAAGCGGGGCCTATTGAATGAGGGGATCTATGAATATTCGTTTGGTGCCAAAGCGAGCATTATATATGGGGGATACGTCATGACAACTTCCGGGACGGTTCGACGAATGGCGGTCTGCTCGGTTAATTTTAAGGGTAAATATGTGGGCGCGGTCACCGTAAATCTCGTACTGGATGGTGAAGAACGGGCGCTTGGAGTCACTAAACTCGCTGGACATAGTTCAGGGGTGGTTTTGTGTTCGCCGGTGACAATCCAATTAGACTTTTCGAAGGTAGTGTTATTAACTTTGTTACGAAAATCGCTGACCCAGCGAGTTCTTCCACTGTTGTAACATTGTTAATTGAACTTGATTTATGACGAGTGAACATTTAATACCGTTGAACCTACAACCAAAACCTGCCGATCCTATTTCAACACACAATACCAACAATGTTGGACAATTGGAATTGGGAGATATGACCCCGTCAAACTTCAGGTTGGAAAATATCGTCGAGATACAGCAGATTCTAAAACAAGAGGGGGAAACTCGAAGGGTAAATGCTAAAAGTTATAGACGAGCTGCAAATATAGCAGAGGGGGTGAGCACCTTGTTATCGTCCGTTTCTATACTGGGTGGGGCCGGAACCACCGCATTGTTATCTACAGTCGTGGCAATTCCTATTGCAGCGGGTTTGAGTGGTGTAGTCGCTGGGGCAGGACTGTTGTGTATGGCGTTTAGAGTAGTGGGGAGAAAATTCGAAAATAAAAGTAGAAAGCACGACAGAATATCGGTTCTCGCGAGGTCTAAGAAAAATAGCATCGACGTTATCATTTCCAAAGCGTTGGCCGATAACAATATATCAGACGCTGAATTTGAGTTGGTGGTGGTGGAGATGTCTTGATATGAGGATTTAAAAAATACTATTAGAACTAAGGCGCGCGCCACCCTTCCCAAGATTGAGAATACTAATTGGGATAAATTTAGGTTAAAATTGGGAGATAAAGTGGGGGGAAACGTTACAACACCACCGTGAGTATGTCACCCACCGGCCCACATACTTATCGATAACCGCATACTGTCCGTACCAGGAAGTAATCGTGTTACAGTCAACACTCTTATATATAGCGTCTCTCGATAGCTTGTCGCCTGTGGTTAAACCAATACACGCCAATCGCTATTGGAGAAATACACCGGGCGGTTTGTGAACAGGTAATGTTTTCATAACTGTGTGGTCTAAGCTTAAATCAATACACACCCTGGCCTCGATAAAGTGAAATACACTTGGCTAAATAAAATATCGTGCATGTTTATTCATTGAGCGTTGTATCTGTTAAACTTTATAGGCAAACAGCGGTCGGATAGGAACGCCATTGCTAAGGTAAACAACCGGTATGACAACGGTGGTCGGATGGGAACGGTGTGTTTAACATTGAGAAAATATTGGTTTTATCTTTATAACTGACTTTCTGATTTGAATTATTACTAAACGATAATGCTTGCGAGCACTTAATTCATGCTAACCATTCGATGCGTAGCCTGAGTGCCACCGCATGGTGGACATAGCAGTGACTCGGATCTGGTCCCTACCCCGCAATGCCGACATGGGCGAGGCGAAACGGACCCTCTTCTCATCCATGCCCGGTGATGTTTGAAATACTCGTAAATACCGGTACGATGACATCTCTCGTGACTACCTGTCTTCAACCACGCACACTTAACTAGAACCAATATTGGGTTAGTCGCCTTTAGAGGTGGTAGATCTGATTTATGTTATTATGTTTCTTTATAAATTGCTTATACATATTTTCCTTTTCGTGGCTTGAAATGCAAAACTGACCCGTTTTTCTCTGTGCCGTCAACCTATAGTATATTATCTGTACAGATTGAGAAACGTTTTGATATTTCACACATGACTTTCTCTAATGATTCTCTGTCATGCTGTGACAAATCCACGGCGCTGAGACCCCGCTAACCTCAAGGTCAAGGTCACAGTCAATTTGTGCTTAGTACTTTCATAAACTTAACGTTGTGATGGTTGGAGCATGCGATGGGTAATTCAGCGATCGTGATCTTTACCGGAATCAGGACCAGAGACCTGGTTTGACCCTCAGGTACGTCTTTGGCTTTCTTGTATGTGAGAGTTGAACTTGGCTATACCCCTTATACGAGTAATCCTACGGGTATTACTTTTAGGGGAAGGGGCCAAGTGACTTTGGTATGGTATGGACATGGCACCAGGCCAGGTTATTCTAATTTCTGGGCTGAATATATATTAATTCAGATGTAAATATTCCTTTCTGATTTTGGGATTTCCCCCCAATGCAGCAGGTTATATATGCGTGATCGAATAAACTTAACGTTGGTGTAAATTTGTTATAATTTCTTTTCCTTTCACGAAACGTTTTGATATTTCACAAATGCCTTTCTCTAATGTTTCTCTATCATGCTGTGACAAATCTATAGTCATAATGCTCAGACTTCCGCTAACCCCAAAGTTAATGTCACAGTCTTAGTGCTTTCATAAACATAACATTGAGGGAAATTTGTTGTAATTTCTGTTTCCTTTCACAAAACGTTTTGATATTTCACACATGACTCTCTCTAATGTTTTCCTATCATGCTGTAACAAATCCATGATGATCAGACCCCCGCTAGGTCAATGTCACAGTCTTGGTGCTTTCATAAACTTAACGTTGGGGGAAATTTGTTATAATTTATATTTCCTTTATATTTCATACATGCATTCCTCTAATGGTTCTGTGTCATGCCATTCCAAATCCATGACCCTCAGACCCCTGTCTACCCCTAAGTAAATGTTTTGTTCCTAGCAATGACATATCTGAGCTTTCCTGGCCAGTCGGTCTACACATTTCAAGTAATATCCAAGATGGCCGCCATAGAAAAGTAGGTCAAATTCTTAAAAAATTACAAACCACCAGACCGATATCGACGAAACTTGGCATGAATGATCAATAGACAATGCTCTTTCAGATTTGTTAAAATGATGACTCCGGGATCAAAAATGGGTAGGGCCCTGGGGGTCAAGTAGGGATCAAATTTCAAATGTGACCAAATATGTTCATGTTGTATATTAAATCGTAGGTATCGAGGAGAAGGACACTTCGGAGCATTTTTTTTATCGAAATCGGATGATTACGTACATTGTAATCCAAGAGTGGGCGCCGAAAGGTCATCCTTTTATTATAATATTTCAAACATCTTCTTCTCATGAATCACTTGGCCGATGTTGGTCAAATTTCACAGTTATGGTGCTTGGGTGAAGCCTTTTCATATTTGTTAAATGGAGGTCGTCGCATAATCCATGATGGCCGCCATCGAAAAGTAAGTCAAATTCTCAAAGCTCTTCTTCTCACGAACCGACAGATCAATTTCAACGAAACTCGGCAAGAATGATCGATATGCAATGCGGTGTATCGGGGGTCAGGTAAGGGTCAAATTTCACATTTGACCAAATATGGTCATGTTATATATCAATTTGAAGGTATCTAGGAGGCGATCACTCCGGGACATTTTTTGTCGAAATTGGATGATTATGTCATCCAATATGGCCGCCGTATGGTCCTCCTTTTATTATAGATTTCAAACGTCTTCTTCTCATGAACCGCTTGGCTGACGCTGGTCAAAATTCACAGTTATGGTGTGTAAGTGAAAACATTTCTTTTTTATTCAATTATATGAGAACAGGAAATTAAATAACAGTAAATTTTAGATTAATTTTTTCCACGAAATTTGCGTGGAGGTGTCGTTCAAAGAAATGCCATTGGCAGTGTGGCGACTAACGGAATTTTCACTCCTTTTATTGTAAGGCCAGTGGCCCAGAAATCGGGCTAGCTCTAGGCCACAAAACCGGGCCAGCTGGCCTGGAAATCAAAAGTACCCGTCCGGATTTCAGAAATCAAAACATTCCATTCCGAAAGTCGGTTGAAAATGTACCCAACAAATGGGTACATTTCACTATTAGGAGTGTGTATGTTTTGTCTTCTCGAATGGGTACGTTTTGACTTATCGAAATGGGTATTTTTTTTTACTTTGAGATGGGTACGTTTTGACCGAAAGAAGTGGGTATGTTTTCACCAGCACCCGCCACGAAGTATGACGCACTTACTGAATATGATATAATGCGCGTGCCATGACGTGAATTCAGGTTGCATAGTTTCTGTGATTTCATAGACAACACCTCCACAATGACGAATACAAGTTAAAATATGTGACTTGAGATAGATATGCACCGCAAGTGCGTTTGTAAATGCTATTTCAATCACTTGTGGTTAAGTCAAATCGTTTCTCCAGAAACTACACCAACGATCCCGTCATCAACTCTCAAGATGGCGGATGAAAAGACATTCGACTTTACTTTATGTGCGAAAAAGGATCATATTATCAGTTACAGACACAATTTCTTGGATCATTGGATAGCGTTGCCTGATAATGTATTCAACCGCATGTAACACGATAATGTGTACAGTGTAGCATTTGCACGCAAATCGAGTGGATTCGGGTGCAGAATTGTTGAAAGAACAGGTGTGTCAAATTGTCAACAAAAAATCAAGTGACAATGCATATCAATATACCAGCCGATTCACAGGGAGCTGAACTGAACATATGTGTAGAAATGCATTTGTCAACCGTCACACATTTTGGAATATAAATGACTGAATCATCGTTCATGACCTGCTTAGGTGTACTGCGCATATGCTAATCCTAATCAGTGTCCCAGTCGCATTTTACTGATTGTATTTACATAGCCACTATTGCATTTAATAGAGAAGTGGTTCTAGATGATGTCTGCAAATAACCATGGTTGTGTTTGGCATCTGCTCCAAACTTTGCCCTTTTGAAAATGTAGAATTTTTGGTTTCAGACAGAGAGCGTGATGTGATGTCATTATGACATCATGACATCACATATGTCACACGTGACATCACAAATGTCATAACATTTTAATTGGTGAAAGACAGTACGCCCCTCGTAAATATTTTGGCCAATTTTTTTTGTTTTTTGAAACCCTGGATATAGAATTGGCGATAGCCAGGCGGCATTCACAAGTTTAAGTTTCTTTGTTTAAGTCTGTTACTCAATCACTGTAACAGCTACAACCACCAAACTTGGAGTATATCATCTGTTAGTGGTTTACACCAGAATCGGCAGTACGTCATACAACCTTCATTTGACCGTGACCTATTTTTTTCATTTCAATGAGTTTTTATGTGTAAGTCCCTTTCTTACTGACTTTAACGACTACTAAACTTGGATAACATCATCTGTTGGTCGTGTGCATAATTAGTAGCCTATTTCACCTAAGGATAAGGATAAATTTATTAATTTTTATTATACTTAATTTATTACATTATCACCGCCATTTTGGCTGTGAAAATGTAATAAATTCAGCATGATAATTTTGCATACTTTTAATCATCAAATATATGCAGTCGTTAGTTCTATATGAAATAATGCATTTCGGGAAAATAAAATGATTACTTCCTCAAACTATACGTAGCTAGATAAGTATGCTCAGAAATGTTGGTGAAATCGGCTACAGAAACTGCAGTACAAATGTGACCTTTGAATGACCTGGACCTAATTTCTCCGCGTCAATGACTTAGTCATTCTGAATGTTAGTTTTTATGGTTAAGTCGCTTTCTCACACACTGTAAGGAATTCCGACTGGATACCTGGTTTGGCCCTCACATATGTCCTTGGCATTTTGTATGTGATGTTGAATCTGGTTATACCCCTTATGTGAGCATTAAGATTATTCGTAATCCTATTTTAGGGGAAGGGGCCAATTACTTTTGTGTGGTATTGACCTGACACCAGGTCAGGTTATTCTAATTTCAGAGCTGAATATATTTTTTCTCGATGTAAATATTCCGTTCTGATTTTGGAATTTTCCCCCCAATACAGCAGGTTAAAACGGGACCAAACTTGTTTTCCCAGCCTTACACGACCTTAGCTGTTGATAGGAAACATATATTTCCATCCCACTGGTCTGTCGGATGAGATTTCAAACTGTGGTCCCATCCCTATATGTATTGAGCGTAGCTGTTACTGGGATGTTGAACCCCATTCATTTCATTTTTCACACTCTGTAACTGCTACAACCTATGGCAAGCCAAATGCACAATAATTCCTTAAACCATGGTTTGGAGCTCAAACCCTAGTTTAGGCTCCTCAAACCCTAGTTCTGGCTTAAAAGCCCAAACTAGGGTTTGAGGAGCATAAACTAGGGTTTAAATGGTTTAAGCTCCAAACCATGGTTTAAGGAATTATTGTGCATTTGGCTTGCCATAACCGGCAACATTGCTGTTCCATGAATTTTAACGCCATATTTACCGTAGCTATTTACGTTTTTGATACTATCAAAACATGCAATGTAAATATAAGTAATATATATTATTGGCTGTTATGTTTACTGTAGTAAGAAAAACAGTTGGTCTGTTGAAAGTTTGCGAGGAGTCCTTTGGAGTCCATGCACTTTAAATGGACCAAATGTTTTTAATACTACCAGTTCAAGCGAACTGCCCATGCTTTTTGTCGCGCCCACTTGCGGACAGCGCAATGTAGTCGGCACATTGGTATACGTACGTGCGTCTTGGTTAAAGATTTTGGTTAATGTATTTGGTTAAAGTTTTTTTTTGCTATAGTTTTTTTTGTATACTATCAAAGCCTGTAGTATTCCTTAAATGCAACATGTACCATCATATATTTTCTATAAACATAATACAGATATTGAAATTTTAATACATTATGTATTAGAAAGTAATATTATAGAGAAATATAAATTGAGGAGGATGGTAAAGGAAGATGTCTCTCCCTGTAATAATATACAGTAAGCAGTTTAGTTACAGTTTCCATCATTGCTCTAATCATGTAGATATTCTGCTTGATTGACATGTGGTACTTTACAATTAATTGTCAACTTACCCCACTTAATAATATGTTGTTAGCGCTTTTCGTCCATCCGTCCATCAACTCTTTTCCATCTTCGTCTGAACCGCTGGGCCGTTGTTACAAATTTATTGTAAATGGATCACATGCTATATCACGATCAGAAGCTGTTGAATTATTTTTATTTCAGGTTGACACCACTTATCCCAATGGAGAGAAGGTGGTACATGTTTATATAACGGCAAATGTGTACACACATGGCAATTATGTTCCACTGGAGACAAAGTCAAAACTCACTGACAATGATGGCCAGGCCACGTTCCTGTTTTGGACTGCAGAAAAGGATAGCTTAGATATTCGGGTAACACAATTACCATCGTAAGCAGTGTACATATACATTGAACATTTCAACCCTATGTAACTGACATGGATTAGTTCATGTTAAGTTTGAGGATATTCCATTATGCAGAAAAATTATTATTTTGTAGAAATTTAACAATGTCCACAAATGGTGCAGTCTACACCATTTGCAAATACTAGGAAAGAGGTATCTGGTGTTGAAATGGTTAAACATTTTACTTTTACCTCTAAATAACTGACATAGCCTTGATCAATTAGTTCCGGAACACCCAACGACATGTACTTTCTTCATTCAGTGGAACAGCAAATTTCAAACAAAATACATCAATAAAGTATGAAAACTATTCAATTCAGATAAAAACTTAACATAGAAATTGCCAATTTATGATTATTTACATTTTTCTGCAGATGCTAAAGTTATGGCCGTCACTAACTCGTTACGTTACCCAGTCTAATGGGTTTCGGAACGATTTAGCTACTCGAGTATTACACCCGGGTACCAGACCCGATGCCGTCGAAATTAAGCATACTCGTACTGCAGATGTTATTCAACATATCAAATCGCCTTAAACATGTTAATGGGTGTATTTAAATAGAACAGTGTATTCTTAAAAAAAATTATATAATTATTTTGCTCCATTCCTATGCGCATTACATTCGTGTCTGCCATGTAGCCTATTTCACCAACATGGCAAAGTATATTTCGCTAGCAAAGTATACTTTGAGGGAGAATTTTTCAATTTAAGAATAAATTTATGAATTTTTTATTATACGGAATTTATTACATTATCACAGACATTTTGGCTGTGATAATGTAATACATTCCATATAATAATTCTGCATACATTCAATCATCAAATATATGCAGTCGTTAAGTTCTATATGACATAATGCATTTCGGGAAAAATAAATGATTACTCCCTCAAAGTATACTTTGCTAGATAAGTATATTTTGCAATTTTGATGAAATCAGCTACTGGTCATGCTTTAGTTAGTGTTAACTACAACGGTGTTTGTCATATTGTTTCTTACATAATCATTGGTATATTGCATATATTATTTAGACAATGTGACTTTAAAACACCATTCTAATGCACTATATACATATCACGCAATATGTATTCCTACGCCAATACTAAGTCAATTTACTCTGATACATAATGACCGACAAAAACATGGGGTAACTCACGTAAAATGTCCCAAGTGGTACCTGGTCCGAAAGTTGTATGGTCTGAAGCGTACGGAAAAAAATATTGTAAATATCTCACCGTTGATCACGTTTGATATGTTTTTGCAGTAATAGATTGTTCACACAAACAGAAAGTATGTATCCTGTGTAATCTTGCATCTCAAATGGTAGTATATCACGAATGATTAGACAAGTTATCACACTATTTATCAACATCTGGAAGTTTGACAGTCAGCCGCCATTAAAATATTGTTGCTGGAGTGACATTAAAAGCGCACAGCAGTACATAAGGCAATTATAATTCTAACGACAAATTTATTGGTTTTATTATTGAAAAATAATGACATCAGCAACATAAACGTGTATACATTCATTCAAAAATTGATAATATCTTGTAATTGTGTTAGAACTATTTTCTTCGTTGAAAATATTATGTGTGTGATCCGTCCTGTATGACCTGCTGAACCAGCTTGCAATCCGGTACGATTTCCAAACTAGACTCGATAAAGTTTGCAAAACAGGTAAAGGAGTGCATTAGTAATAGGTTAACCGCATTGTAATTTTGAAATTTGCGACGTATATCAGAAAATGATAGGTCGGAAAACATGTTTAATGGCTCCGATATTAAACAGATTTTCCGACCTATCATTTTCTGATATACGTCGCAAATTTCAAAATTACAATACAGTTAACCCTATATTATGCCATAAACTTTGTGTGCTCAAATTTTGCACATCCCAGTTGATCCCAGTTAAAAAAACTAACTAATTTGAGCAGCATACAAACCGATAAAATTTAACCGTGTCTCGAAAATATGCCATGTCATGTTTCCTGCAGCAGCTGCAATATACAGCTGTGTAAGCTTTCAACAGTTTTAATGCTATGAAAGGTAGTTTAGTTGACCTTATCAGTGTGCTGAAAAAAGGTAATAAGTTTTGTTTAAAATATTTAACCCATGAACAAAAACAAAGAATAAGTCCCATTTTAGATGTTTTTTTTTGTTTTTTTTTTAGCTTATATTTAACGGCGGCACTGGCTCTAGGACCTTGCATGCCGTCTCCCAAGAATGGGAGAAAGAACGGAGGTAGAGATTTTTGAGAGAAGCCGGTAATTCGTATTTACAGAGCAACTACGAATTATCGGTACCCATTTACAGCTGGGTGAACTGGAGCAGTGTGGATAAAGTGTCTTGCTCAAGGACACAACGCACGCCGCTAGTCAGGCTCGAACCCACGACCCTTGGATCAGTAGTCCGACACACTAACCATTACGCCACGGCGCTCCACAAGATGGTGATTTTCCACATATTTTCTGTGGTGAATGAATTTAAAATGGCGTTATATCCGGTGGTGTTCCGAAACATATTGTGTTCCATTTCACATTGATTGACGATATATTTGCTCGTGCTAATCTTCGTGTTCCATATATATTTGGATAAATGTGATGTCAGACTTGTAGCCGACTTCACCAAAATTGCTAAGCTTACTTATCTTGCTAAGTACACTTTGAGGGAGAAATTTTCAATTTATGGATAAATTTATTAATTTTTATTTTACTAAATTTATTTATTTATATATATTTTACTGAATTTATTACATTATCACAGTATAAGTTCAGTACAATAATTATGCATACTTTTAATCATCAAATATATGCAATCGTTAGTTCTATATGAAATATTGCATTTCGGGAGAAATAAATGATTACTCCCTCAAAGTATGCTTAGCTAGATAAGTATGCTTAGACATTTTGGTGAAATGGGCTACAGGTGCGAGACTGACAACAAATACCATACAGCTACATTTGAAACACGCCTCGTGATTTTGTACCTAAGAACATGTGTGATAAATAAATAAAAATATTTACAAGATTTGCGGTATTTTCCGTAAGTGGTTTCGAAAACTGACGTAATTTCATAGCAAAAACAGAATTCAATTCTGCATTTGCTGTGAAGATTTTATTATCTTTCAACATCATTTACAAAACATATCGCAGTTTCTGTAAATATATTTCATGAAAAATCGCACATGCTCGTAGCTACAAAAGCACATGGCGTGTGTTAAATGTGACTGTGACTGGAGAAATGAGGCTTGTCATGTCTCATTTGATCAATACAAAGCATGTTACCTGAAAATGTAATTATTTCCCATGTCGCAGGTGCTGATAGGGAATGATGAAAGCGAGACATTCACTGTGCAGGCATATAGCGGCGCCAACCAAATCCGTGTTGAACAGTTTTTTGGAGTAAGTATATAGAGAATACATTAAAAAGTCTCTGTACTAGACAAAGAGAAAAATTAGTTTAATTAAATTTTGATATGTTTCATTGCCATTTACCTCGCAGTTTTTTTCACGACACACACGACAGGCTGCATAATGTTCAAAACTAATCCTGTTTAGCCATTAGTAATGGTATTCACTTCAAATTTCATGGGATGACAATGGCATGAATCACGTAATGTACGTACTGTCAAACTTGTATTAAGTGAACACCCAAGGAACAATGGTCTGTTAACACAAAAACGAAAACAAAAATGGAAATCCGGGTACTGGTATGTCCAGTTATATGGTTTAATATTCGGAATCAGGAAATCACGAATATTAAACATTGACATAGAAATAAATACATTAGAATATTACCGGTAATGCTTACTAACTTTTCTGAACTATTTAGGCTTTATTTTATAAAAATAGACGAAAGAATTTGAATGTTATTGCGAAATAAAATCGCCCAGCTGAAATCGCAAATAGGCAGTAGTGACTGCGGACCAGTAGCCTATTTCACCAACATTGCAAAGTATACTTTGAGGGAGTAAACATTTATGTTATCAGAAATGAATTATGTCATATAGGACTAACGATTCCATATATTTGATGATTAAAAGTATGCAAAATTATTATACTGAATTTATTACATTATCACAGCCAAAATGGCTGTGATAATGTAATAAATTCAGTATAATAAAAATTAATAATTTATCATGGTATATACCAGTATCGTTACGCGACAAGAAAATTGAAATGGGTAAAATAAAAAATTCTTGCGTACTCTGTACACAACGAAAAACATTATTTCTTTTGAAATACGCATATGTTTTCCCATCTGCTAAGCGACCGGTCCTGTTGTTCCCATGTGCTAAGCGACGATGAGTTAGTTCCCTTTAGTAATCACTAAGGAAACGGAATCAGAACGAGGTTTCAGGTCAATAATCATAAACAATGCACCATTCACACTTTGACAGTGACAAGGGATTTGTTTCCTTTGTTTGTCACAAGCTTGCGGCTAATTTCACCTGGAGAAAGTGACATCCTGTCAATTAATGGTCGCCTAGTGCAAACGACCATTGCGTTTTGGCTACAAAATATGTGACCGGTGGTCGCGTTAAGGGAAAGTCGTTTAATACACTGTCACCACATAGGCCAAATGGTCAGTGGGAATTGAAAGTGGTCGCATAAGAAAAAATTCGCTTAAGGCACGTGGTCGCTTGTGCAAGTTTGACTGTACTTCATTAACTTCAATATTCTAAATACTGTTCATACTGGTATTTAATGTGAAATTGCTACAAGATTAAATATGTACAATTTTTTTTGGTGCTGGATGTGGTGATGTGCCTTACATTAGGATGAATAGTTTTCATTGTATCTTGCCCCCCTGGGACATTACAAATAGAATAGTGCACAGTATCCTATCCTATTTCTCATTCTCATAACAGGCAAATTATTTGGATGTCTTGACCATTTGATGTGGTATGGTAAGTTGTGAAGGTCAAAAGGTCATGTTCATATTGAGGGCAGTACGGATGTGTGCCATTTGTCCGTATGTATACTGTGTTGATATAGTTAAGCAATCCTTCAAGGGATATAGAAGTTATGACATAATTGAGAAACTCTGGCGATCTTCTTAATGAGCCATCTCATCTGCACTTTTTGCAAGTATTTTTCATGTTTTGAGAACAAAAACACCCACTTTTCAAAAATGGACAGGTCTGAAAGTCATTTTGTGATGATTGGATTGGCTGCACAATTAACATATCAAAACCCATTCCAGTTAAGCGGCCCTGAAATATCGGTCGCGGCGCCTAAAACCGGTCACAAAGGGCATTTTCGCAAGGCGTCCGGCCGATTTGTACGGGCTCCATTGCGATTTTTAGGGGTCGCCTAAACCCCGCGGTCATGAAAACCTGACTCCCAAATCTGCTATTTCCGACTTTAGGTCATGGCAAGCCTGTAGACATGACGCTAGGGCATGTCGCTGAAGATTTTGACGAAAATTATTGGAAAATAATCCGCCGAGCGCCTTGGGATTTTCACGGCCCCTCACGGCCACCCAACAATAGCCTCACGGATCCCGGGCGATTTGTACAACACATCCTGACCGCCCCCTCCCCCCGGCGGCTTCTAAACGCGGGCCCCAACTGTATTCCCATTATTGGGCCCTGGAGTATATATATTCCCTGGATTTGGCATTTCATTCAACGTCAGTGCTGTAGCCGTCTTTTTAGTGCCATTACTGAACCAAGTCATCGCTGTTTTTTTACAGTATGGCGCAATGACAATTCGTTCCCCCGGAACGGCTCCGACGTGCGCACATTGCAGAACTTTAAAACTTTAAATATAAAAATAGAGACACGTCCAAGCTCCGAGAAGTGCTCAGAAATAATGTAAAACTTTATACAACATATCTATATATACTCGAGGCGCGGATGCCAGGGGAAGCCCGACATCAATCGCCAGCCGCCCGGCCGGCATCCTGGTGGCGCCCAGTTCTTTGATCAGCTGGTGCCCACCAGATTATCTAGCGACGTCCGGCTGACTGGCGGGCGCACTGTCTCCACTGCGATCCAATGTGCAAAGGGCACCGCCCGGGCCCCATCTAATATGTGAGAGCACACGTCTCAGACATTAAATTTGCCCAATTCATCCACGGGCTCTAAATCCCCCGGCGACTCCTGCGATTAGAAAAATCGCGCGGACACCGGCTGATACCGGCCGCTTTACTTAGGGGTGAAAACGTTAATGTATTAGCAACTGTAAAATATATGCAGAAAACCCACCCCAAGCAGCGGTTTCGACACGCTGTAATGCGTTGTATAGGCGAGTTCCAATTGTCTATATCGTGTGTCTTTTCGTTACAATGGTGGCGAATGTGAGTTTTGTACCTTTCTAAGTACTATTATATTTACACATTTGAATTGTTTTGTACATTGTACATAGGTGTTTTATGTATATACAAACAATAATTGACCATCCAAGACACGCTATAATCACCTGTGCACTCAGTAGGCACAAATGTTAAATAATCAGAGACATCATCTGAGACATTTTCTGGCAAAATAAGCATTAATTCACCATTACCCCACGTATTGATTGGCATTATTATACATTTTTTATCAGACGCAAACTTCCACACTGATACCAGGGGCGATAACCTTATTTCCTTAAAATGTTAACGAACATTACTATTTGTTCTCTGTATTTATTTTTGGATGTGCAATGATCATACTTTATAATCTTTCGAAAATATTATTTTTTTCAGGTGACGCATTTAAGTAGTATAAATAATTAAAAAATGTCAATCCTCATTTGCATATGAAAACAGCCTGATACCACCGCGAGTCACTATCAGTAAAATAAATACATGTATTACTGAATGATTATACCTGTATAGATGGCGCTCATAATGTTTAGAACTGGTGGAATAGTGACAAAATTATACACTTATTTAATTCCTATAAAGAACATGTTGTGCCTACTGAGTGGTCAATGTATTGGC
Organism: Conchocele bisecta; assembly: GCA_029237695.1. Taxonomy (NCBI): domain Eukaryota; kingdom Metazoa; phylum Mollusca; class Bivalvia; order Lucinida; family Thyasiridae; genus Conchocele; species Conchocele bisecta. Next base: position 9,319,682 of record CM055268.1, on the reverse strand, counting down.
ATATCTACACTTTGTAACTAATATCGTTGTAATTCAGGCATATATTTTCGAATTTTCAATAAGATCATTACGCAAACATTGTATTAGCGAGCCAGCCTCACCAAACCCCCGGTTACCTATGTAAACAGCGGGTTTGATGAGGTTGCCGCGCAATAGGTAATGCGGTCAAATAGGTCACGATGCAGTGACTATTTTCGATCAATAACTTATGTTGTAAGCGATTGTAATGTGTATTTTCAATATTTATATTATTAAAATGTATCATATCGGTACCCCTTTAAGTAATATTTGTATATTTTAAATGTAATGATGTTGTCATGAAGCGCATGAATATAAGTATTAATTAATCCAGTTTATATTGAGGCAAATCACACAGCCTAAAAACATAGTGCTTTAGTATAAACCATAGTATCGTATATTATTCATAAGTATATCACTATTAAACATTAATTACAATATGTATGCATATTATTAAAACAGTAGATGCTACCGCTGTTTCGCTGTATGTGATATTTATAACAAAATATTTTTTTTATTCGTCCGCGTACGGATTTCTGTCACACAAAGCGCCATTTTCAGTTCATATTTTGACCTATGCATATGAACCGGAGTAAGTTTAAACAACGCTCGATTCCGTCCAATTCAGATTTCTCTGCGAATGTTCAGACTAACTACATATTAAGTAATGTTGCTAAATAAGTGTTAACGGCTGGAACATGGTTATCACTAAAAGGAAGAAACCACAGTCGTATTATTGAAAAATAAGATTTACCTGATACCTCATGGAGGCCACCATTAATCCAGTGTAAACAATAGACCGTGTGATCCCATTTCCTGAGTAGCCCCCGCTTAGTGAAACGATGTGCTAATCATGATATTATGTTCCCCAATAATTGGAAACGGTTTGAATTTCTCGGTAAAAACTACGAAAGTCATAAAAAAATAACGATGTATATTTAACATTGGATACGCTTAAATGGTATTACTCTCTCATCGGATCGTCAGTTGTCGTCGATAGCGATTTAACGTACTGATCTGGTCTTAATTTATTGTCAACTTTCAACGCCATTTACAGAATATATGGCTAATTTTGGAAATAAATAACGGCAAATTATTACGATGACGTCTGCTCTGAAATATCTGTCAACATGTGGACGTAATTTAAGGAAATCGATTATATTTTAAGGCTACATCTGTGACTAATTACGAATTTATGTATGGTCTTTGGCTACACCCGACACATTACACAGATCTAGTTGTAAATACACGTCGCTTTGTGTGGGGAAAAAATCGATAATGCGTAGTTGTGTGTGACGAGGTGTTGATCTGATGACACCACACAGCTGTGACCCTTAAGCAATGTCTTGAAATTGATGTGTCGTTTTGATGTGTGCCGCAACACCTCACTGTCGGAGACAACATGACAATTAACGATATACTCTCGATTATACACAGATCTATTAGACGGCTGGTTATTTAAAATAAAGAGTAGTTCAGTACACCTTCGCCGATATTGTTTTTAGAAAATCAGTAATATTTTACGGAAATGGTGTTGAAAAGTTGACAAAAATTCTATCACCGTATTTAGTTGCGCCGATATTGTTTTAAAAAATCAGTAATTTTTTTCCGTAAATGGTGTTGAAAATTGACAAAATATATAGCCGTATTTCTCCGATATTCGTTTAGAAAATCACCAATATTTTCTGTAAATGGTATTGACACAAAATGCAGCGTTCACGCGGAATTCAAATCAAATACAAAATAATAATTTAATAAATAGACGCCGATGGCTACTGTGTTTGCGGCCAGTGAATTCTGGTCGTGGTAGCCACAGGCGCAGTTCGAACAGTGTTGTGAGCAGATGGAGGACAATAACTGTCTGTGTATATATTACTTAAAGACAGACACTTTAATTGTTGGTAAGTTTCTATCAATGTATAGGTATTTTTATTAAAATCATAAAATTGTGAAAATATTAAAAAATATTAAAATAACAAAAAATAATATATATGGAGAAATATTTTTTATACCACGCCGAGGTTTGAACCACCGACCCTTCCGGGAATCGGTAATTAAATCATTGAAGTCGGCGACCTTAACCTCACGGCCATTTACGACATCACAGTTATACAGAAGTGCTATCAGTATTACGCCACCATTTGAACGTAATAATTATTAAATTATTTGCAACTCCATCTACAACAATACCGTTACAGAGATACGCTATTGAAACAACATGTATTAGTACCCATAACATAACAAAATGTATCATTATATATCACAGGAGATAGCTTAAAACTATATATACTAATCATAAACAGAACAATCCGCTTGGCTCGTATGAAAATAGTTCGCATGATATTGATTATCTCCCTTACCAAAAGTAGTTCAGTGATTTATTAATTCCAAATAAGACGTGTTTGCGTAATGTAAACATGCCTGATAGCTTGTAAGGTTACTAATATGGCAGCTAGACAGAATTATGACAAAGACTGACATACATGTCTGGCAAACTTGCTTAGAGCAGTGTCTGGCAATATAATTGCAGGATGCTGGAAGTGTTTCACTAGCTATTTCACTCTTTCTTGTAAAGAATAATATCTTACGATAGTCTTGACCCACATCTGACATGCATATTATGTCCTATATTTATTTTTATCCCAAGACTGACAAGTGACATGTTCATGAATTCCCTCTGGCAAATCTGTAACATTTGACAGATCTTGGGCAGCATATTAGAATTGTTAAATTAAGGCTATTTAATCAGATATTCATAAGGTGTACACAAAGTTTCAGACCATTTATTCCTGTTTTGGTTGATTTCAAGGATAAAATCAAGTTGAAATGATGCTCAATCTTGAATGCATAAACGCCAGCATCTGTGCACCAAAATTGTTCCATAAAGTTATAAAATAACCAAACCTCTTGATTACCTGTGTAAATACCGAGATAACTATCTAAACTACAAATTCGAGATATGCTAGATAGTTGTTGATATGCTTTAATGTGTGAAATTCTTTAAGGTCTCATAGTGATTTGCCCGACGCCACAAGATCATTATTGGCCAAATGGCATCATGTGGTACAGTTTCAAAACCTATAAATACAACCCAATTGGCTAGGATCGAATGGTTCAGCTCATAAGAGCAATATATAACTTATATGTGGCTTATTCTCGCACGTGATCAGTAGTCGTCACCTTAAAGTAACCAGTACCCGTCATGGTCTGGTTGTAGAATAACACTCCGATAATAAATTGAATACCTCGATAAACATCTTCCATTGTTACATGACTGCCGTTGTTTGAAACTGCATACAGCGCGTGCTGCTTGACCATGTCTGTAGATAATGCTCATTCCGGGCCAAGCCACAACCTACGTAATGCATGTATCTCATGACGTTACTAGAACATGCAACGTGCCATTACGTCACCAGACCAGTTCACAATGGTCGCACTGAAATTTTGAAATTGATGCGGCTGCATCACGCGACGTGTACTGCGGCTGCGGAATATGTATGTGCAAATCAATTGTTTGAATGGAGCAGATTATCAAAGTACCGAAAATACTGCATAAATGCTCAAATTGCACAATATTTTCGACGGAAATGTAACAATAACGTTTGACCATGTCCAGCTGTGGGTAAACGTTTTCCGTTGCACTCTGGAACTGTTTGAACCCACGGCCTACGACCTTGGGGTTAAAACAGTTCCCTCGTGCAACGGCAAACGTTTACCCACAGCTGGACATTGTCGAACCTTTTATTAACTCTCCATAGGCCATCCTGACACAACAACAAACAGTAAGACCCGCTTGCTTGCATTTGTTACAGTATTATTATAAGCAAAGACCAGTTTCGACTGTATTTATACAGTATTCAGTCATATATCGTAACCGTTGTTGTGAAATGCATATTAGGAGGTACCATCTGAGACACAGCCACTTTAACGAACACCCATACACCTCCATCTGTACTAACAAAAGCATTTATTGAAGTTCTTTTGTGCTTGTTTGTAATGGCTGTCAACTAAATAAAGTCAAAACATGTTTATAAAGACTAGACAATTTAAAAAAAAAAAAAGAGATGGTAGATCTATGATTGACAATGGTCATGGTAATGAAAATAGATTTAAACTTTATTTTTATAATTTAAATATAATCTGAAATGAAAATTTCTTGTCTGGAAATTGTAAATTTAATAGCTATCCTGTTCTGCTAGAATTGTCATATACAATAACACATTTTATCAAAATGACATTTACTTTTAACATGAACTTAGTTAAAATAAAATAGTATGTGTAATTTGTTTCAGATCTAAATTTTATGATTTGACCACCGTTTGCACATTTAATATTACAGGATGACAACCACTGAGTGCATCTGCTAGTAATGGGCCATTTACTGTATAATACAGTTGTCCCCCGGTCTACATATAATTACTAAATCTGCTGACATACGTGTATCACCATATTGTAAAGTTTCATTTCAAGTAAATTTATTTCCGTGATAATATATACATTGTATCATGTAAAAGAATAATATGAAATAATACAAACTTCACTTCCATTGTTTCTGTGTTCATAGTACACTTGCCAAACCTTCCATATTTGGAAGAAAATTAGAGACAGAGACAGCATCTTTAAATATACAGTTTTATTTAAATTGCACGAACCCGGACAATATCCTTAAATAATTGCTGTATATGATGACACCCAACATACGCCCTCATTGAATATTAACAAAATTGGATTTTAAACAGAGAAAACAATTTTAAAAAAAAGTTCTAATATATTACCGTACTGACAATACAGTATACAGTACCGACAGGTACTGCTATATAAACGAGCAGAGTGGAATTCATTCAAAGAGCACATGGCCACGTTCAGGGATACCTTCATGCAAACCCATACAGGTAAGTTTGTTGACCAATTGTGGATCGACTTCAAAAAATCTTATCCGGAATTGACCAATATATACAAAAGAAACATATGGCCGGTAAGACAAAGCTCCCATGGGTCACACAAACCATCATACGGGAAATGAGGAAACGAGTCTCTTCCAACAGTACAAAGCAGCAAGTACGCCAGGTAAAAAGGAACAGCTCAGAGAGAAGCACGTTCAAATGCGGAACAGTATAAAACGTAAGCTGCAGAAAGCGGAAGAGCATTATCTCGAGGAGATTCTTGGAGTGCAACAAAATGCAGACGAGGTAAGTAATACTTACAGCTCCAAGACACTTTTCTCACTGATAAAGAACACCAGACAAGACACTCAAGGTATAGCCCCATTCAAACGTAATGGTGTCCTATTTACTGAATCTGAAATCAAGGCGGATATACATAACAACCAGTTCCACTCAGTATTTACACCCAAATCGCCACTAAAGCTTAGCCAATTTTGTGAGCAAGCCATACTAGACCACAGACAATCAGGTAAGTTACCAGAACAAGGCTCTAGCCATCTAAACCCAATGCCTGCAATTACAATATCTGTACAAGGTATCCACAAGCTACTCAAGGGCCTGAACCCACACAAGGCAGCCGGACCAGATCAGATCAAGCCATAATCCTACATCAGGTGAAATAGCACCTACGCTAACCGTTATATTCAAGGAATCTTTCTCCACAGGTACCGTGCCCCAAGACTGGTCCGAGGCAAATGCTAGTCCTTTATTCAAGAAAGGTGAGAGGTGTTTAGCATCCAATTACAGACCGATCTCCCTTACTTTCATTTGCTGTAAGCTTATGGAACATATTGTTATCACTAATCTAATGTCACATCTAGAAAATAACAATATCCTGTATGACCTACAACATGGGTTCATGTCTAAGAGATCATGTGAGACGCAGCTGGTGTCATTGGTAAACGACCTTGCCAGGAATCTACAAGAAGGTAAGCAGACTGACATTGTGCTACTAGACTTCAGTAAGGCATTTGACAAGGTCAGTCACCCCTAACTCCTACATAAACTACACTCGTATTGTGTCAGAGGGAGTAACCTCGCGTGGAGCCATGCATTTCTTGCAGGTAGGTCCCAGATGGTAGTGATTGAGAAAGTTGCACCGGATTCAGTCCTAGTAACTTCTGGCGTACCACAAGGATCAGTTCTCGGTTTTATTCTCTTCTTATTATATATAAATGACCTGCCTCAAGACATTGCCTCCAAAATGCGCAAAGTTTGCCGATGACACTGCTGCATATCTTGCCATTTTTCGCGAAGCAGACTCACTAACACTGCAAAATGACCTGGATCGACTCCATCAGTGGGAGCTCCGGTGGGATATGGAGTTCAATCCAGGTAAGCAGTGATGTGCCTAGGCCATTTTCTGCAGGGGACACAGTGTACCACTATTAATTTTTCAAGGGGACATTAAAAAACATTTGAGGGACAAAGAAAAAATGACATGAAATTGCAAAATAAAAACAATACAGTGTACTTTCAATCATGTTTATCATGTGTTGAGTTGATATTTGAGCCCATTACTGCATAAGTCATGCCCCTAGCATCCCCAGGAGAAACGGATCCAGATACGCCAATCTTTGCTAGTATACAAACCATTATTTCTGGACTTTTCTATCAAATTTTGGTTTGTGGGCCGATCTTTTGAGACTTGGGGCTAGGGGGCTTTTCGATGGGATCGGGCTCTGGTTGGGGGATATTTTCAGGTGGGTCACCTCCACCAGTCTCTCCCAATTAACTGGCAGACGATGTTTTCTTGGTAACCAAATCGGTCATCCGTAGCTGACGTTTCGCCATTTTGAAAAGTGACTGATTTACATATTTATACACTATTTATCGATACCGCGTTGGTAAAAATTATAGATCGCAACCCGACCAGTTAATTTATTTTAACCACAATTGACACAAGCAATGAGGGAATATCACGGCGCTTTTTCAGCGCGCCCGAGATGGCGCGCTCTAAAAATTTCAAAGGGACATCGCAGATAAAAAGGGACATCGCAGATAAAAAGGCACAACACTGGGTAAGTATAACGTAATACACATCACCAAAGCCCGTTCTTCTATCCCAACCACATACATTGCACGGACATGTGTTTGAAGCAGTCAAACACTCCAGGTGCCTTGGTGCTGATATTAGTAAGGACCTATCATTTAACCATCACATTGATAAGGTTACCATATCTGCAAATAAGGCTTTAGGTTTCATTAAAAGGAACATTAAACCTGAACACCAAGGTATACGCCAGGCTGCTTATAAGTCACTTGTCCGTCCAATATTGGAATATGCATCCCCTGTATGGAGTCCATACACTAAGAAAAACATCCATAAACTGGAAATGGGTGTCTCACTCATGCTGTGTGAACTGGGATGGCGCACTCTCGAAAATAGGCTAGCGGATGCTCGACTTTGTCTTTTTTATAAGATTGTCCATGAGCTTGTTGCCGTTCCAGTGCCACCACAACTCCAGCACCCGATAAAACCGACTCAACAGTCTCACCCCCGCGAATATAGACAGATACAGGCCACTGCAGACAACTACACATTTTCATTCTTTCCCCTGGCTGTTGTGGAGTGGAATTGACTCCCACATAATATTGTTATGTTACCATCCATTGCCATAATTTACGCGAGGGGGTGTGGCAGTATCAATAGATCGATAGAGATATATAATGTCAATTACTGTATATGCCTTTAACGATATTTATTACACCGAGAAAACACTTTAAAATACTTACATTGTGTGAAAATGTCAAATGTACTAGTTTTTAATAGTTTCTTGTAAATATGATTACACTGTGTGGCCTACGAACATGTTTAGTTGTTCCTACTGTCTGTTCCACTTTTTGCAAACCGACACACTTTTGTCTTTTAAACACATTAAATCTAAATATTATTTAAAAGTAAGTATTTTTTTATCAATAACAAAAAATTCACCCTCCCAAAAAATTGTATTTTATGAAATTCCATCAAATATAGATTGTATTGCGAAATTAACTCCGAAACCTGGCGAGATAGCTTGAAAATGATGTAACTAAGAAAACAAACGTTAGATTTTGAAAATCGGTCAACAAAATAAAAATTTAAAAATATTTAAAAAAAATCTGCTTTTAGCCCTCATGTTAAATTCCCATAAGAAAATCGCTTTTTATACGACCAAAAAACGGTACGTATTATGTTTTACCTTCTGGCGGACGGGCGGCTGACAGAAAAAGTGCATAGTTCGTGTACATTTTTTCTACATTTTTCTATACAATTCTATATACGGTACAGAGTTCGTGTACACAACTCCTCCGAAACCGTTCAGTCGATCGTTCTGAAACTATACACACGTCTTCTACACATGTTGAACATGTGCACCTTTCTGCTGTCATGCCGAAAAAATATATTTTAACCTTTTTAACTTAGCCATTTTTTCTACATTTTTCTATACAATTCTATATACGGTCCAGTGTGTGTGTACACAACTCCTCCGAAACCGTTCAATCGATCGTTCTGAAACTATACACACGTCTTCTACACATATTGAAGATGTGCACCATGGTCTTTTTATGGTGAAAAAATATTTTTTAGCAAAAATATCACCTTTTTAACTTAGCCATTTGTTCTACATTCTTCTATACAATTCTATATACGGTACAGAGTTTGTGTACACAACTCCTCCGAAACCGTTCAGTCAATCGTTCTGAAACTATACACACGTCTTCTACAAAAATATCACCTTTTTAACTTAGCTATTTTTTCTACATTATTGTATCCAATTCCCTATAATTTCTACATTACACTCTACATTTCTATCTCTGCCTAAATTAGTATACATGTTTAGCACAACGAGATGAAGAAATAATGCTATATACTTTCAAATTCTCGTTAATGTTTCTGGCCTTGGTGACAGCTTCACATTTCTGCATCTTTGCTGTCTGGCCCATATTCGACGGGCGTATTTTGTGACTTGCGGCACTCTTGTTGCGCAATAAAATCAATTCCATCAAATAATTTTTTTCGGGGAGGGTGACTTTTTGTTATTGATAAAAAAGTGCTTACTTTTAAATACTTTTTACATTTAATATGTTTAATGGCCAAAGGTTCGTCGGCAGCAAAACGAGGAACAGATAGTAGTGTGTAACTGAAATGGGTGGGGTAATGACTGAATTCAATTCATTTGACAAATTTAAATTGTTTGAACATATCTTTTGTATACGACCGTTTTAAAAAAACGGTACGTATTATGTTTTACCGCTTTTGGCTGACAGAAAAAGTGCATAGTTCATGTACACAACTTATGCTGTCTCCGGGCGGACCCACAGCTAGTTTAGCCGGTCGTAGATTATCAAATAGCACAAACACGGATGTTCTTTATCTGATATTTTACGTCACTGTACGTGCGGTGAAAACTGAAATGCAAGGAAATAATGTTCAGTTTTATGAAATTGAATCGCCAAATTGCCTTCTCACTGTTCAAGAACTTGGTGATGGGATCACTTTCGACATTGACCGTATGTATGTTGAGACCATCCATCGAACCAATGAAATTAGTTCCGCAGTCGGATGGAACTCTGAGACCTTGCCACGAATGGAAATAAACCTTCTCAGTGCATTGATGATGGCGGAAGAACTGAGAGAATCTATCACTTCAATGTGAACAGCCCTGGAAGTGAGACAGGTAAATAAGACTGCCCAACGTTTACTGTTTGCTACTCCACCCCTTGTATGTCTCGACACCACAGACCAAGGACCAAATGTGTACACGCCAACATAGCTAAATGGGGGAGATGGTCTGACACGATCCGCTGGAAGATTGGACATTTTCTGAACCTCAACTTGGCCTCTCAACCTGCGACACTTAGCACAGTGATGGATGACATAATTTATCAGTCGTCTGCCTCCAAGTATCCAATAACCGCCTGCACGGACTGCTCCTTCTGTGAAATGACGGCCTTGGTGTACGACTCCTTCATGGAAATGACGAACAAGAAGTTTAGCAATATGATGCTGTGTGGGAATAATCAGAGGATGTGTCTCTTCGAAAGTCAGCTCAGACCTATCCAAACGGCCACCAACTCTCAATAGACCTTCTTCATCTAGAAATGGATTAAGGGAAACCAGTGGACTACCTTTGGGTACAGATTTGTTCAACTTAATCTGAGCCAACACGTCACAAAATGTCTCTTGCTGAACCATGCGTATGATAAGGTATTCCGTATCAACATGAAGTGATACAGTAAAGTGTGGATTTGAGGGTATATCTGCCTGATCTGCCCTTGTCTTAGCTAATCTACAGGCCTTTTTAAGACGGCCAAATGCACAGACCAGCCGGTCCCATGAAGAAAACCGTTCAACACGATCAGATCCAATGTTATTTGTGGATGAAACGTGTGTGTGCAACACATTAACATTTAGATTGGACGCAATTCTCTGTCGCTGCCGGGCTCTACCAAGGGGAAATGTTCATCCTGGGACTCTTCCCGCATTTCATCAAGAAGATGTAAGGGACCCTCCAGCCACCTTGTCAACACATGCGGATCCTTTGATGGTCTTGTTGCACACTCGGAAGGATTCAACTCTGAACGAACGTAATACCACTGCTCTGGACTTGAAGACCTACGGATCCGGTATACTCTATTGCCTACTTAGACAACGGCTCTCTTATGTTGATTGTGAATGTGTCCTAGGACTACCTTACTATATGTATATAATTTCACCTGATCAAACTTGACACCTAATTCTTCTGAAATTGTGTCCTTCACCTCAACTGCTAAGACTGTTGCACATAGCTCTAACCGCGGTATTGTGTGTCCACTCTTAGGCGCTACCTTGGCTTTCCCCAGAACAAAACCAAAGTGTGAACGAGTTAAGATATAAGCCGCCGCTGCTATAGCAACTTCAGACGCGTCACCGAATACATGGAGCTCTACACTGACAGCTATACTTAAAGAACTTGGTAAGTATGTGCGAGGTATGTTCAGTGTTTCGAGAAACCGTACAGAAACACGCCAAGCATCCCAATCTTATCTCATTTGTTCTGAAAGCGGTTCATCCCAGTCTGCATTTTCCATGATAAAATCCCTAATCAAAAGTTTACCAATGATTGTGACAGGAGCAACAAACACGACAGGGTCATACAAACTGTTAACGACCGAAAGCGCTTCACGGCGTGTGGACGGTATATCTTCACTTGATACTGCAAAACTGAAAGTGTCTGTTCCGAGATCCCAGCATAAACCAAGGCTACGCTGTAAAGGTAGGTCGTCTTTCTTGAAATCCAAATCTTTGAGGTTTCCGGCTAGGTCATCCTGAGGGAAAGCCTCCATAACAACACTACTGGTTGATGTTATCTTGTGAAGTTGGAGCTTCCCACCTTGTTCCAGGGCTTCCTGTGTTCGCTTCATCAAGTCGACGGCCTCATCGATTGTAGGCAATGACGTCAACCCATCATCATCATACACATCATTCTGAACAAATTGTTTCACATCTGTGTCAGATATAACTCCACCTTGCTGTACCGCCTTCCTAAGACCATATGTCGCAACTGCTGGGGATGGACTTTTTCCAAACACATGTACATACATTCTGTACTCTATAATACCATTATCCGGGTTATTGTCACGATACCAGAAGAAACGCAGAACATTTCGGTCTTCTTCACTGACCTTGAAACAATAAAACATTTGCTCGATGTCAACAATGATCACCACAGATTCTCGGCGAAAGCGAAGCAAAATATCAAGTAGATTATTTGTTAGATCGGGGCCAGACAGTAGAACACAGTTAAGACATATGCCATCATATAAGGCGGAAGAATCAAACACACATCTGATGCGGTCAGGATTCTTCGGATGGTACACCCCAAAAATAGGCAGGTACCAGCACTCTTCGTCTTCTTTTAGGGGAGGCGCTACCTCCGCGTGAATGTGGTCAAACAGATTCTGCATGAATGAAACAAAATGTTTCTCCTTAACTGTATCCTTCTTCAGTGTTTTGTCAAGAGACATCGCTCGTTTCCATGAATGCGACCTGTTATTTGGAAGTTTGGGTCTGGGATAACGAAAAGGAAGGGACATAACCCAGTGACCATCATGGTCCATGTGACAGTTGCTGTCCATTATCTGAACAAACTCTCTATCTTCTATCAACATACCTGACCTCTCATCATGTTTCGTTTTCTCGAACACTCCGGCTCCAACCTTACCATCTGCTACAGGGGAACAGTTGCCGACTTTGAACTGATTGGGACAAGGACTGAAAATATACTCAAGTCCATCCGTAAGCAAATGGGTATTGTTCACATTAACAACTTCAGGCCTGTGAAGTTTGCCAAGACAGTATTCACCAACAATAATCCAACCTAAACTGAGTTTGTGAGCATAAGGAGAATTAGGCGGTCCAGTACGTTGGTCAAGAACATGATGCGCATCGATAAGATCTGGGCCAATCAACATTAGAATTTCACTACTATTATCCAGTGCTGGAATGTGTTTTGCAGTATCATATAGATGGGGATAAGTGAGATGCTACAGCAGCAGTAGGTATTTCATCTCGCATATTGGGTATCGGACTACATTCGATCAATGTCGGAAGATCATATTTTACAGTCCCATCTAAAGACTCAATAATGCACCCACTAGCTTGTCGGCGCTAGTGGTTACAGTTCCTGAACAAGAGGCAAGTGAATATTCAATTTGTTCATTGTTTATTTCTAACAAGTCGATAAGTTCTGGTCGCGCGAGTGAACGATTGCGCTGATCATCGATTATCGCGTATGTTTTATGGCGTTTCTCGGATTATCTTTGGTATTGACATTGACAAGTGCCAATTACGCGGACGATTTCCCACTGTAAGATGTTGAATTCCCACAAATCTGAGTACACTTAGGTGTGACGGCAGGCTCGGTGTTCCGAGACGTTTGCTATCTTTAGCTGATAATTTGGGTATCCGGTTCAATTTCTGTTTCAGAGAGGTTTCAATCTGTTCTGGACTACCATATATTTCCTCGAGCCGCTCCCATACTCGCCTCAGACCAATTTCTGGCTGTGTTGCGTTTGACATTTTTATACTCAGGGCTTGCTTTGAAGACTCCGGACCCAGCCACTTTGTCAACATATCCATTTCTTCCACATATATATAAAGTTAAGTTCATGTGCTACACTCTGAAAGCTGGTTTTCCATGATGGAAAACACTCTGGTTTGTCATTGTATAGTGTGAGGCTTGCTAGGATCAGGTCTTTCTTCAACATAAATCGAGTAAGTTCGGACAGCGGCTGTGGATTATCGTTGATCTCGTTCTGTTGCAAATTGATGTCAGGTTTATTGACATTTGGTGGACAATTATGGTTCTGTATGGGATTGATATGTGAAGAAATATCTGAATTAAATACATTATCAGAAGTTTGATTCTGTAGATGTGACGTATGATAACTTGATTGCTAATCGGTATAGTCTTTTGTTCGCTGCTGTTTAACTTCGGTTTCATGTTGAACTTGTGATGCTTGTTCGTAGCGAGATCCACTAGTCGCGCTCATCTCTAGTACTTGTAATTCCGCTTCAGCTGCCGCTGTTTGTTTTTCAACTTCTAAGACGATACAATCTGCTTCTATGCCTGCTTTAAGTTTTCTCATCTCAGCTTCTTTAGCTACACATTTAAGTTTTGTCTTTGCTGCCTCTGCTTTCGCTCGGGCTCTTGTTATGATATAACTCATATGAGACTGCACTGAAGTGGCGTGCGATTCACCGGAGTGACAGGACCGACTGGACAGTTCAATCTGTTGTTGAGCTTTGACACTCGTGTTGGAAGACTCAGAAGTCATCGTGCCGCTTTGAAAGTCGTGATGGAAAAATGTTTCACTATATTGTCTCCGGGCGGACGCACAGCTAGTTTAACCGGTCTCAGATTATCAAATAGGACAAACACGGATGTTCTTTATCTGATATTTTACGTCACTGTACGTGCGGTGAAAACTGAAATGCAAGGAAATAATGTTAAGTTTTATACAATACAGATCTAAGTCACTGCGTGTGATAATCAAACCAATTTTTATATGCGTTCTGTTTGAACCGTACATAATATAACTGTATACAAACATTTGACTAGAACTTGATAATTAAAAAGTATACAAGACATACATGTCTACAGAAGACAAGTGCATGTTTGGTCCGAATCGCTACGAGTGCGAAACAACATATTGACAGCGTATGTTTTCCGTCAAATAAGATGAATATTTACACAATAATATTATAAAATTATAGAAAATTGTATCAACTAACACTTTGTGGCCATATTGACTTGTGGGGAGCTAAATATTTGCTTTGAACTACGGTTATAACATAGGCGTAGGAGCGTTTCAATTATTGGGTGGGGGGGGGGCCAAGTTGGTAAAAGCGAATTTATTATTGACAAGCAAAAAAAAAAAAAAAACGTTCTTCATCTTAATATTGGGGGGGGGGGGGGGGGGCCATGGCCCCCCCCATTTTAACAATATTGGGGTGGGGGGGCCAAGCCCCCCCACTTTTAACAATATTGGGGGGGGGGGCCAGGCCCATGATGTCCAACAATATTGTTATATCATCAATATTCGGGGTGGTGGGGGGCAGGCCTCCCACTTATTATCCCGATTGGATCGGGGCCCCAACTTACTTGTGCGCAATGCATAACATTTCAGAGCCAAATCTCCAAAACCAGGTGTGCGTCGAAATTTGGTACGTGTTACTGTTATTAACATTCGTTGGATTTCAGCTAGTCATTGAATTTTACAGTATAATTAGTTGCTATTACAGAAACTCGTTCTTCGAGTGTGAGTTTCAACTGATTACTTACAAAATGCGGCTGGCTATCTTCAGACTTGTTCTTGTAGAAACAAATCGCGGCCACCAAACTTATTGTTGTTGTTGTTGTTGTTGTTGTATTCCAAAGTTCCGCCGCTTATTTTTCGGCGCACCCCTTCAAGCCACAAGACAGGAAGGGTGACTTGACATTTTATAAGTTCTGTCTGTATTAACGAACATGATTGAAAGCGGTGAAGCCGGGATAAAACTCGTATAATTGATGAACAAAAAGAATAAGGTCTACACAGGAAATTTCATACCACCAATTATGGGGGGGGGGGGGGGGGCCAAAGCATATTCTGGCCCCCACCCCACTCCAAATAAATAGGGGGGGGGGTGGGGCGGCCCCCCCCTGCCCCCCCCCGGCTCCTACGCCACTGTATAAACGTGGGTTTACGATTCTGCAGCCATGAGGTATTGCAAATGGAGAAAATAACTATCAGGGGAGATAATACACTTTTTTCCAATTGCGATTACAACACACAACTCCTCCGAAAACCGTTCAGTCGATCGATCTGAAACTATGCACACGTCATCTACATCTATTGAGGAAGTGCACGTTAGTCTTTATATGCCGATTAACAAAAATATGGCCTTTTTAACTTAGCCATTTCTTCTACATTATTCTATACAATTATATATACGGTACAGAGTCTGTGTACACAACTCCTCCGAAACCGTTCTGTTGATCATTCTGAAACTATACACACGTCTTCTACACATATTGAAGATGTGCACCTTGGTCTTTTTATGGTGAAAAAATATTTTTTAGCAAAAATATCACCTTTTAAACTTAGCCTTATTTTCTACATTTTTCTATGCAATTCTATATACATTTATGGTACCGGGTTTGTGTACACAACTCCTCCGAAACCGTTCAGTCGATCGTTCTGAAACTATACACACGTCTTCTACAAAAATATCACCTTTTTAACTTAGCCATTTTATCTACATTATTGTATCCAATTCCCTATCATTTCTACATTACACTCTACTTTTCTATCTCTGCCTAAATTAGTATACATGTGTAGCAAAACGAGATGAAGAAATGATGCTATATACTTTAACATTCTCGTTAATATCTACACATATTGAAGATGTGCACCTTGGTGTTTTAATGGTGAAAACATATTTTTTATAAAAAATATCACCTTTTTAACTGAGCAATTTGTTCTACATTTTTCTATACAATTCTATATAGGGTACAGAGTTTGTGTACACAACTCCTCCGAAACCGTTCATTTCTACATTTTTGTATCCAATTCTATATCATTTCTACTTTACACATATCTGCCTAAATTAGTATACATGTTTAGCACAACGAGATGAAGAAATAATGCTATAGAATTTCAAATTCTCATTTTAAATGTTTCTTGCTTTGGTGACAGCTTCACATTTCTGCATCTTCGCTGTCTGGCCCATATTCGACGGGCGTATTTTGTGACTTACGGCACACTTGTTAACATGCTTTGATAAAGTAAATATTAATTACATACATCTATTTAAAAGACATCTCGTAATGTATTAAATGGTTTATTTCAAGAAGTTTCTGGCAGCTTAGAACCGACCATGCCAGAACGGACCATGCAAAAAACGGACTATGATACAAGGGAGCAGATGCCTGGATAGTGTAGCTGTTTCCAATAATAACAATAATAATTATAACATAACATGTGTCTAGTAACATAGGTAGGGAGGGATACGTCTTAGGGGATGAATAGCACTAGGGTTAGATCAGCAGTCAACAGTGGCAATTCCTTTGGGATTAGCCCAGTTATTAGATAGATTCGTTGGGGTAAACCCAAGGGGATGGATATTACTAGGGTTATGTCAGCAGTTACTAGTGGTGCTTGGTTTGTGTTTTATGATTTGACCACCTTTTGCACATTTAATATTACAGGCTGACAATGAAATGATCATGAAAGCCAACAACAACATAAGGTTGGATGAAAACCGATACACAGGCATGTTGTTTACAGTAAGTCTAGTCATTCCCAGCTGTCAGTCGCAGAGCCGTCCAAATTATGTGTACTATAATAATCCTAAATATTCGGACACAATTCGTTTTGGGAAAACATTGCATCCAAACAAATTGTATCCAAATATGTTATTATTAGGACATTAGCCAGTACAACCATACTGACCATAAATAGTGGGGCATTCATCGTTGTGGGAAACCATACATTATTATGTGTTTCCCCGGAATAAATGGTTTCCGAATATTTAGGATTGTTATAGTATTCTTAGAGACTGGTACTTCATGTATATACATACAATAATTGACAATTTAAAACGAGTTAGAACCACCTGTGCTTCAAACTTGAGCTTGTCGATTTGTATCCAGAATCCTTCAATGTTTTGTACAGTGCCAAATGTCACACTGAAAAAGGAGACACAAAACGGACTGTGCTGACATTTTATCTATCTTCACTTAAAGCAATGTGTCACGTTGTTGTATGACATTTATGTTTATTTCCTTCTGAATTCTCTGAAAATCAGACCTGTGATTTCCTAGAATATCTAAAAATAGTAACATAGGTTCAGAAACCTATGGTGATCTGTTGCTTGTCATAAAATAAGTTTTCTGAATTTGGATTATAAAGCACACATTTCTTTATGATTTCAAACAATTTAACTGATCTATTTCAGTTGAGAAAAATAAGTAAAGTGTAAATCACTTTGTTCCTGTTTTCAAGATATTTCCCATGTTGACATGTTTATTTTTCAATTGTGTTACCCTGAACACATTTAGCATACGCATAGCCCACCATAGAACGTAAGCAAATTTATTCTATGATATTGTGGCGCCTATATGGGAACATATGCTAGAGGATGATGGAAGGCATGTCACTTCCTCTATAAAGGTTCCAGCGAGTTTTGTGCTGTGTATTTAACATTTATTTTATTAAAATAAGTGAATCACATGTGGAAGTAAGAAACAAAAGACTAACTTTCAGCGTTTGTGTTTTATTTCATATACAATTAATGTTCGATTAATATTAGTACTATGGGAATATGGACCTACTGTCTATAACCCACACTGGCATTTAGCTAGCTGCCTTGAACCACAGGCGGTCAACTTGGTGACTAGATGGTATAATATATTGTTTTAGACATGTAGCAAAACAAACATTTGTAATCATTGTTTAGTAACTTTGTTTTCAACCCATAAGAGATGGGATACAATTAAAGCAGTTTTAAATTTTTCCGGGAAGAAAATCCCTATTTTCTTTATTTCATCTCGAAAGTATGTGTTGTTACCACTTGTTTGAACCATCACAACAAGACGGTTCAAACAAGTGGTAACAACATATACTTTTATGGAGAAATAAACAAAATGACAAGATTTTTTCAATTAAAATTATTGTATCCTCAGACTGAAATATGGGTTAACCCTTTCAACACTACATTCCTCTATAGCGGTGTTTGTAAACAGTGTAGATCCAGATGAGCCGGCTCGTGACGAGCTGTCTCATGAGGATCTGCACTTTTGCAAGTAATTTTCATAATTTTAGAAACAAGAAAACACCACCTGTCATAAATGGACATGTCTGAAAATTTTTTTGTGACGATTTGTCATGTCAGAAAATAAACATATCGAAAATCTAGTGCAGTTATTAAGGGTTGACAGGGTTAACCAATTATATCATCATGTCGAACGTCTGTGCCTTGCACCGATGCTGACTTGCAGGTATGGACCCGTGGTATTTTGAGCTCCACCAAGTTTTTCCCGAGCACGGCTGAGGTGGGATATGTGGTGGACGACGACGAGTTACTGCAGATTCTGACTCCGAGTGCGCGGCTCATCGCGTTCTACGTTGACAAGGATACCAATGAGGTCGTTGCTGATTCCACCAAGTTTCGGGTAGCAAAGCGATGTCGCGGAGACGGGGTAACAC
Organism: Conchocele bisecta; assembly: GCA_029237695.1. Classification (NCBI taxonomy): domain Eukaryota; kingdom Metazoa; phylum Mollusca; class Bivalvia; order Lucinida; family Thyasiridae; genus Conchocele; species Conchocele bisecta. The sequence continues at coordinate 9,301,005 of CM055268.1, read as the reverse complement.
TTAGTCAATTTTGATCTCGTAGAGCTCCAGATAAGGTGCATATTGGCATGTTTTACGCACTTATTTTATCTGAATGCACATTGATTATCAACAGTGGGAGTACAATATACAATTAATGTGAAAATATGAATTGATTTTCCAATTGAGTAGTGGAAATACTGTTATAAAGTTAACATAATGTGTATTTTGGTATTGCTGTTCATTCATCTGTCCACCCATGTTAAATGTGTTGGTTTACCCTTAGACCGCTACACACAACAATTGTCGTCTGCTGTTGCTTTTATATCTTATTTCTCAATAACAAATGTTGTAAATTATTCTAAAGTGCTGTCACAGCATGTTTTTTATGATAAAAAGGGAAAATAGAAAATAAACTAAACAGCAGACAAGGAAGCTTCCATGTGGCTGTGACTGGATAAATGGGACTCATGGGATTTGTGATCATGTAGATCCAGATCAGCCTGTGCACCAACGCAGTCTGATCAGGTACTACACTGTTCGCTGTCTAGACAGTGAAACACCCATCCTGCTTCTAACAAACAGTATAGATCATTATCAGGTCGCAGTACTGCACCAGCGGAACAGGAGCTTGACTCTTCCTAAATTCGGTAAGCCCCATTTCTCCTCCAGTCACAGCCGGGTGTATCTATAATATTGTTAGCTGATCTACATTCTCAAACCGGCAATGCTCGGAATTCCTACATATAGTCTAGCTTCCCTGATATACTTGATATAAAAATACACTAGCCTAGTACATTCGATTTTTCAGATAAGTATGTCAGTGAAGCAAAATCAGGTTTATCCCGGCGGAGCGGATCAACTCACAATTACAGGAGAACCTGCCATGAAGGTTGGACTGAGCATTATGGACAAAGCACTTCTGCTTCTGAACGACAAGAACGTCCTAACAAAACAAACGGTACGTCTGTTTTTCTTTTTACTTATATTGAGTGTTTTTACTGCAAATCAACTGCTTATTTGTGACTGTGACTGGATGGCAAACATGTAATGTGTACATCCGCAAAGTGAATTTCGATTTTTTATTCAACCCCCGGTCATGGATTATCTCCCCTTTTTATACGACCGTTTTTAAAAAAACGGTACGTATTATGTTTTACCGCGGGGCGGGCGGGCGGGTGGCTGACAGAAAAAGCGCATAGTTCGTGTACAGAACTCCTCCGTAACCGTTGGGTCGATCGATCTGAAATTATACACACGTCTTCTACACACATTGAAGATGTACAACTTGGTGTTTTTATGCCGAGAAAATATTTTTTAACAAAAATATCACCTTTTTAACTTAGCCATTTTATCTACATTTGTCTATACAATTCTATATACAGTACAGAGTTTGTGTACACAGCTCCTCCGAAACCGTTCAGTCGATCGTTCTGAACTATACACACACCTTCTACACATATTGAAGATGTGCACCTTGGTGTTTTTATGCCGAAAATATATTTTGTAACAAAAATATCACTTTTTTAACTTAGTCATTTTTTATACATTTTTCTGTACAATTCCAAATAGGGTACAGAGTGTGTGTACACAACTCCTCCGAAACCGTTAAGTCGATCGATATGAAACTATACACACGTCTTCTACACATATTGAAGATGTCACCCTTGTATTTTTATGCCGATGAAATATTTTTTTGTCAAAAATATCACCTTTTTAACTTAGCCATTGTTTCTACATTGTTCTATACAATTGTATATACATGTATGGTACCGGGTTTGTGTACACAACTCCTTTGAAACCGTTCAGTCGATCGATCTGAAACTATACACACGTCTTCTACACATATTGAAGATGTGCACCTTTGTCTTTTTATGCCGACAAAATATTTTTTAACAAAAATATCACCTTTTCTAATTTTTGTTAAGCCATTTTGTCTACATTTTTCTATACAATTCTATATACGGTACAGAGTTTGTGTACACAACTGCTAAGAAACCGTTCAGTCTATCGATCTGAAACTATACACACGTCTTCTACACATATTGAAGATGTACATAGTCCCGATTAAATGTTTTTAGTTAGCAATTTAAAATATTCGGGTTATTTTTGCTGTGCGTGTCAAATCGCAAATTTTCAAAGGAATATCCATTGACCATCCAAATCCGGTCTTGATTAACGAATAGCATTAATACTTTATTTAGCGTCCGGCGAGCATATTTAACGTATGACTTACTATAAACATGATAAAGTCTATGCTACTTACTGAATTTATTTGATGCACTAGACCGGAACAAATATATTGTTTTTATTTTAGTATCATGACTACATACGTCAATGCTTCAATATTTACAACGAACAATTAGCGGAATGATTCCCCACTCGATACGCACTAGGTCCACGCGGAGCAGACTCCCCGCTGGTACAATTCAATTCTTTATTTCCTGAAGCTATACAGCTTATGGGAGAGTACAAAAAAAACATATATACATACAAAAGCTGTGGAGCTTGTTCATCCTGGGAGACGCATGATCATTGTCTCCCAAAATGGGCAAGCACCAGCAAATAATGACATTACATGTAATATAGGGTATGCTAACTATTGCAAAATTACTAGTCGAAATTACAAATGAAAAACATATTCATATTCATAGATGTAGGTGCGCAACAAGCAAAACGATTAGATTGCGTGTAGCATTTATGTTAACTATTGCAGCATGCAGTATTCTCTGAAAACATTTTCGTATTCATAAGCGCACAAAAAGATTGCGTGTAAGATGGTGTATGCGATATATTGACAATTTTACTAGTTTTAGTTACACCGAAAATATGTTCAAATTCCTAGGCACCCAACAAGCAAAACGGCTGAGAAACATGTTCAAATTCCTAGACACACAGCGAGCAAAACGATGAGATTAGAGTAAAATGGAGTTTGCTAATTATTGCAGCATTTACTAAGATCATGTTCAGTTACCTAGGAGCGTAACCAGCTGAATTGTTGAGATTACGTCTAAAAACTATGAGATTTGAGTAAAAATAGAGTATGCTAGCTATTGCGTAGTTTACTAGTATCTAGCCCAAATGAGAAACATGGTAATAATGAGGTTACATGTAAATTAGAGTACGAGAATTGTGTAAAATAAACAATGGCTGTGTGTATACCCCCACTGTCCCAATCTCCAGTTTATGGTACACGGTGTCGTTTTGTGGACGCCAGGATAAATAGGTCTTGCGTATTGGTTCTACGCATACACACATGATGGACGTGCCATCGCTAGTTGCTGACTGGCTGGCTGAATGCCTGGCTGGCTTATTGGCTGGGACTACAAAACACCAACGGTGTTGTTACCAGAATGTAACGTGTTTTAGTCTCAATAATAGTCACAGTAGTGCACATGAAATCAATATTATGATTGCATGGCAATACCAAACAACATCATATGTTACAATGATGCAACATGATAAATTACAATGTACACAAAGATATTTTTACTAATTGGAAGAAGGGGGCTGATGGAATTCGTAAGTCGGAGAATGCGATATAACACAATAATGAACAGCCACTATATTTAGTGTACCCAACGATATATCTCTTCACAGCCGTACATATGAATACAGACGTCATTCACATTTATTTACCATTAGTAAACACACATTTAATTGCGACCCTGATCAGACTGCCCGTGGCCAACTGCGCTAACTTAATAAAGAGCAACTGTGTCAAGTATTTTCATGTGCAGACTCACAGTATTACATTACTAATGATAAACACTGTATACTCTAATCTGACTGTAAAATTCCACAGGCTGACACAAAGCATCAGTGATTGAAATAAATTAATCTTCACATCATGTCCTTATTGCAGCTTACTGACGTATACATCAGTGCATTTAGAGCAGAACTGTCTGTTTTGGTCTATCCTGGTCGCAATAGCATTTACAATATTTACAATACACTGTGAACGTATATGACTTAATAAAATGAATGTACAGACGACTCGGTTAGGAGTTTACATGTGTCCGCCATAGAGTAAATGAAAGTCGTCCAGAAAATTCACGTTACAATTGTGACATGTTAACAATATTCTCATGTATTGTACAGGGCGCAGAACTGATATTGGACTGAATCGCAATATAAAATACATAGCTAATTTTAGTGAACATTTCAATCGTCTTCGCCCTTCGTTTACAATAGAATAATTTGTTAATGCAATTAGTCGGAGTGACATGCAAAAAAACACATGAGAATAATATGCCATTACAATACTCACGGAATGCTCCCACATGCCAGACCTGTATTCGTTATCATTTGCACGTAAACACGAAGAATTAATGTATCAGTTCGATTTGATTAAGGGAGATAATCTACATCAACGGATACATGACATACGGCTTTTATTGACCAAACATTTGGTCGAAACGGGTCCAAATAACCCTAATGAAATAGGGCAATATTATCGAGAATACGATAACAATGCGGAGAATTTCCGGTCTTGGCAGGATTCAGACTTAAATGGCAGCATTAGAAAGTAACTGAAAACATATGTACTCACCAATTCCCAGTGATAGCTTGCGATCCAATGTGTTCACAATAATGTATTGAGTGTCCGACTGCTAGAATATGGTTTGAGATAAAATATATATAGCAACACTAGCTCACAACTTTCTTACTGTAGTCTGCCTGTCAATATAAAAACTTTGTGCCAACATTTGGCTTACAATTTTGCGTAAGTGGACTAATTTTCTAACAGTCAGTCTAGCTCATGAGATATCTGGTGAAATAATCTGAAATACTTCAGTCATAAGTAGATATGACCTACTAGGTAATTAGGCCAGCATCAAAGTCTGCATAAACAGTGTAAATCACCCAGATATAACCAGTGCAAAATGCAATTCTGGTGGTCCGTGCACGGTTTCTGATAAAGCGATATTCTCTCCAGCGGTGTATTCCACGGGAGCGATATTTCAAACACGAATACCTATTCGATCGTCTGTACTAGAATATTCGATTATTATTCTCTAGACTAGTATTGTGTGACCCGTGTTACAAATAATGGATGATAAAGAAAATAGTCGGCTACGATTCGTGACAAATATGTTACGAATTAACAGGTATTCAATACATTTATATGAATTGAGATTTTAATATAATACACAAGTACATATATTACACATGCAGACAGGACAAGCGTGTCTAAGGTTAACTTTATCACAGGTGGAAGACTCTGACCTAGGACCCGATACATTGCTCATTTATAAACCGTTGCCCCACCCACCAATATTATTTCGTTAGTTACGGACAAATTAGCTACCAAAACAAGGCGATACGGGTATGTACAAAAGAATGTCACATGTTTTTATACAACAGTTTTTAAAAAACGGTACGTATTATGTTTTATCGCGGGGCGGGTGGGCTATACAATTATATGTACGGTACATAGTTGTGTACACAACTCCTCTGAAACCGCTGAGTAGATCGATCTGAAACTATACACATGTCTTCTAAACATATTGAAGATGTGCACCTTGGTGTTTTTATGCCGAAAAATATTTTTTAACAAAAATATCACCTTTTGAACTTTTTAACCACTTTTCATACATTTTTGTATACAATTCTATATAGGGTCCAGAGTTTGTGTACACAACTGCTCTGAATCCGTTCAGTCCATCGATCTGAAATTATACACACGTCTTCGAGATGAAGAAATAATGCTATACAGTTTCAAATTTTCATTAATGTTTCTTGCCTTGGGGACAGCTTCACATTTCTGCATCTTCGCTGTCTTGCCCATATTCAACGGGCGTATTTTGTGACTTACGGCACTCTTGTTGTATTTGCAAAGGTAACTCTTGCAATCGACATTACTGTTCGCAACTAACATTTTTGTTGGCTGTGGGAGCATAAACAACGTGTAAAATCTGGCTGAAATTCCATTACAGTCTCAACATAAACATCATTACGTTCGATGTTGCAATTTGTGACTAATAAGCGCCATTCACTAACCTTGAATGATCTATAAAACGTCCGTTTATTTTGATTTGCGTCCCAACATTTCGACATAACCTTCCTTTACTTTCGGATTTCCTTTGTTATAGTCGCAGAATGATCAATAATGACGTCACGTGATAACCTAAACTGGAGCATTACAAATACTACAGCCAATCAGGTGGCGATGGGTGAAGCTCAGTATGTGGGATTCTTTCGGAAATATAAATTTCTCTCTAACGTTGGTAGTTAAAACGTGTGTAACCAACAATATACTAAACACATATGTTTAATGTGAATATTTTGGGGCATAAGGCATTTATCATTTGCCAGAGGCGTAAATCAGCAGAAAAATCGAAACGTGTGGTGTTTGAGCGAGGCCGAAACTAAGCCTGTCTAGGGCATTTCCCCATGCTCTTGTCTACCTTGAAAAAGTCTTTACTGCATAGTGTACGGAAACGGGTGGGTGGGGTAAAGTTTTTCAAATGAGCCATTTAGTGAGTCCTATGTCCAAGTCTTCCACATGTGAACGAATCGTCATTGTTTCTTATACTATTTATAGATTAAATATAAATGATTTGAAATATCGCTCGGTATACATTACTAATAATATACATGTAGTGGATAAATATGTGCATTGTGATGGAACTTTCTGTGTGAGTACAACTATAGCACAAAAACGTCACGACTCAAGCGGTCCACTGTCCTCAACTATTGATAACGACGACGTAACGTACATCATGTCAAAACAACATCGCTGTGACAAAGTAACGTCATATGGGTATCTTTGTTGGTCTAGAAAGATGGTTTATCAGTTCAATACAGTATTGGTTTATATATCATATTGTTCGAGAGAGATCATATTTTCTAAATATGTTGAAAACTCAATTTCGCATTTTTGACCCATAAAGGTGGTTTTCGCTTGGCTCGTCACATATATCTTATTTGCTGATATCGAAGGCACATTCCCACTGCTTAATTAGTACACAATCTGATTAATTCCGAGACCTATAGTATGATGCACAAAATATCACATCTGTCTTAAATTCGCAGTTGTACAATAAAATGTTCATACAATGGATCCAGCGACTATTGTCGCCGCTTTTTCCGTTGTTTGTCCACGTCGTCGTACAAAATGGTACAAAAAAGATTAAGATTTACACAAAACGTTCGTCATTCATGCTATATCTTTAATATTACAAGACGGATTGCTTCAATATTTGCACACTTGATACATGTGAGCATTTGGAGCACACTCATGCCACCATTAACATGACCTTGACATTTTGTACCTTCACATGTTGCGGAAACACTTAGCGATTTTTTGCGTCAAAAAGTTTGTACAAGTTTCTTCATCATCTTATATCATTAATATTACTTGATAGAGCATCTAAAACACATGCATGCCTCCATGAACATGACCTTGACCTTTTGTACTTTCAAATTTTGCAGAAAAACTTGGCCATTTTTTTTTTGCGTCAAAATGATTGTACAAGCTTCGTCATCATGATATAACTTTAATATTACTTGATGGATTTCTTTAATATTTGGACACTTGATACATGTAAGCATTTGAAACACACTCATGCCGCCATTAACATGACCTTGACATTTTTTCCATTGGAAATTATTCTGAAGTGCTGTCAAAGCATATTGTAAATTATTCTAAAGTGCTGTCAAAGCATTTTTTGATGATACAAATGGAAAACAAAAAATAAACAACAGACAACAACAAAAATAAGATAGCAGTCTAAGGGTTAATTCGAATCTGGGCCATGGATTATCACCCCCTTTAGAGTTTGCAATTTTGCCTTGTTTACTACCAAAGTGGTAGGTGTGGCATCCTTGTTCTATGAACACATTTTTCTAACTATGTAACACTTTGTTGAAATATGTTATTCATGTATGTTTACACAAATAATAAGTATGTAACAATCATGCTTATCATGGTCATGTTGTAGATGTTCAAGGCTCTAGAGTCACATGACCTGGGTTGTGGCGAGGGCAGCGGCAGAAACAGTGTTGATGTTTTTCAGGTAATTAATTCTTAGAATGCGTGAAACGTAAATTATCGTTTGCTGTTGTGTATATATTTTGTCTTTATTCCCGATCAAAACTTGGTTTGACGTACTTTTGACTCATTTTCTTTGGAACTGATTTAAAAGTGTTGTCAAACCATGTTTTTGAAGATAAAAATGGAAAATAACAAATAAACAGCAGCTAACAAATTTTAACCAGCATTGTACGGGTTAGTATGTAGGCATTGACTGGTGATTACAGCACTTTCTGAGGCTGCACTCTGTTCTCATGCTATACTGAATTTGAGTCAGATTTTCGCTACAGTTCATTACCGTATTTTGCCATGTATTAGACACACTTTTTTACCTAGGTTTTCATCCAACAAAGCCCCTGCGTCTTATACATACGTTTGGATACAAGATACTTTTTTTCCACCCCGAAATATCGACAAAAATGACCAAAAATTATACCGACGAAAGCCGAAATACGCCGAACGCCAGGGTGACACCGGGATAGTTTACTGATGGGATGGAACACCAAGCACGTTGTGGACAGAGACCACAAGGTATATAATGATGATGTATTTACAAATAATGATATGCGCAAACAATGAATGATAATGTCAGTACGGACAACGTCTTCTGGATGAGGCCCCCAAATGCAATCGCATAACCAAGGCACCGTCACGATTCTGGAACAGGTAGGTATATTATGCATCATGATTAAGATCCAATTTTAGAGTTTCCGTTAATTCAACTCCGGTTTCCTCCATGCTGACAGTGACGTTCTTATGACGTCGTAAAGTTACTAGGAACTAGAATATACAGACTACTTGGGCGGATGGGGCCAATATCACATGGGTGGACGTCCTTCGAGATTCATGTCGTCCTTGGACGGAATGATGTCACCGGAATGATGCCCCTCCCGATACGCCCGTGGTCCACGCGGAGCAGACTCCCCGCTGGTACATGGTGTTGTGTTGTGGACTCCAGAATACATAGGTGTTGCGTACTGGTTCTACGCGAATACATCAGATGGACGTGCCGTCACTGGTTGCTGATTGGCTGGCTGACTGCCTGGTTGGCTTACTGGCTGGGACTACAAAACACAAACCGTGTTGTTACCAGAATGTAACGTGTTATAGTCTCAATAATAGTCACAGTAGTGCACATGAAATCATTATTATGATTGTATGGCAATACTAAACAACCTCGTCAATTACAATGATGAATCATGATAAATGGTAATGTACACAAAGATAGTTTCACAAGTTGGAAGAAGGGGGCTGATGTAATTCATAAGTCGGAGAATGCGATTTAACACATTAATGAACAGCCATTATATCTAGTGTACCCAACGATATATATATATCTTCACAGCCGTACATGTGAATACAGACGTCATTCACAGTTATTTACCATTAGTAAACAAATATTCAATTACGACAGACCTTACCCTGATCAGACTGCCCGTGGCCAACTGTGCTAACTTAATAAAGAGTAACTGTGTCAAGCATTTTCCTGTGCATACTCACAGTATTACATTACTAATGATAAACACGGTAGACTCTAATCTGACTGCAGGATTCCACAGGCTGACCGAAAGCATCAGTGATTTAATAAATTATACTTCACATCATGTCCTTATTGCAGCTTACTGACGTATAAATTAGTGCATTTAGAGCAGAACTGTCTGATCTGGTCTATCCTATTCACAATAGCATTTACAATATTTACAATACACTGTAAACGTACATGACTTAATAAAATGAATGTACAGACGACTGGGTTTGGAGTTTACATGTGCCCACCAGAGGGTAAATGAAAGTCGTCCAGAAAATTCACGTTACAATTGTGACATGTTAAAATTGGCAATATTCTCATGTATTGTACAGGGCGCAGAACTGATATTGGACTGAATCGCAATATAAAATGCATAGCTAATTTTAGTAAACATTTCAATCGTGTTCGCCCTTCGTTTACAAATATAATACATTAATCGGAGTGACATGCAAAGAAACACCACATGAGAATAATATGCCATTACAATACTCACGGAATGCTCCCACATGCGAGACCTGTAATCGTTATCATTTACACGTAAGCACGACTTATTAATGAATCAGTTCGATTTGATTAAGGGAGATAATCTACATCAGCGGATACATGCCATACGGCTTTTATTACCAAGCATTTGGTCGAAACTGGTCCAAATAACTCAGGTAAATGAAATAGGGCAGTATTATCGAGGATACGATAATAATGCGGAGAATTGCCGGTCTTGGCAGGATTCAGACTTAAATGGCAGCATTAGAAAGTAACTAAAACATATGTAATTTCCAATTCCCAGTGAAGGCTTGTGACCCAATGTGTTCACAAGAGTGTTTGAATGTCCGACTGCTAGAATAAGGTTCGTATAGTATATATGCAAGTCTAGCGCACACTTTCCTTACCGTAGTCCGCCTGTCAATATAAAAACTCTGTGCCAACATTTGGCTTACAATTTTGCGTAAGTGGACTAATGTTTTAACAGTCAGTCTAGCTCATGAGATATCTGGCGAATTAATCTGAAATAGTTCAGTCATAAGAAGATATGACCTACTCGGTATTCAGGCTAGCATCCAAGTCTGCATAAACAATGTAAATCACCAAGATATAACCAATGCAAAATCTAATACTGGTGGTCCGTGGACGGTTTCGGATAAAGCGATATTCTCTCCAGCGGTGTATTCCACGGGAGCGATATTTCACACACGAAGACCTATTCGATAGTCGGTACTAGATTATTCGATTAGTGTGCTCTAGACTAGGATTGTGTGACCCGTGTTACAAATAATGGATGATAAAGAAAATAGTCGGCTACAATTCGTGACACCTGTATGTTGCGTGCCTAGTGAAACAATACTACCGGGAACCAGTCTATTTATGACACGGCAAACGTGTTTATGTGAATTGGGTCTATATCTCTGACAAATCCCGGCTTATTGCATTAGCGGCCAGACCAGGTGGTGGATTCGCGTAGCCTGCACATGGTTTACAATGTTCGCCAATCTCTAATTAAAAACATCATAATTACGTCAGCGGACAATGCAAATTCGTTATAGCTATATATGCTGCTTTATTCATTTCGACTGCACTGCTCTGAAATTTCTGTCGACATTCAGCGTCATTTACGGAAAATACGACTGATTTCGAAATATTACACAGCAATTTGTGTGTTGCTTTGTGCACAAAATTGATAGCGCCCAGCCTTGTCAATTAACAGGTGTTTATAGTATGACATCATTCAGCACGAGGCTGTAAACTGTGTGACCTTTAAGGCTATGTTTTGAAATTGCACTGATTGGTAAACATGCCTTTTGATGTGCCCCAGACGTCGCGAACGTGCGACTTTCATCCTCGCATCATGGGGCAATCAGTAACACATTTCATGCTGACGATACACTTATGTTTGAAGAAAATCCTAAATATTTTCCTTCTATGCACTCATAAGTATATGCCGCGATCACCATTCGTCGAGACGGTTCAAATGAGTGGTGACAACATATACTTTATTGAGAAATAACAAAAATAAAAATAAAATATTTAATAAATTTCATATCCGTAAATGTGTATTCCGAAAGGAATGACTTCAAAAAACACTCTGGATTATACGCAGATCTATCGCCATATTTCGCCGATATTGATGTCGAAACTATTTTCCGTAAATTGTGTTAAAAAGAGATAATGCATACCGCAATCAATAATTAACAATATAATACCACTTTCGGCAGCAATATGATCGCAAATATAACACGATTTCTGGCAATAGTCGGTTAAAATTTAACACGATTTTGATATAGAAATAGCCAACAAAATCTGGAACAAAGGCACAACTGTTTACGAACCAAGCACATGATACACATGTTATAGTGAAGCGTGTACTACCGGGTTCACCGTGTAATTGAAAATACGTACTAAAAAACGGTGAAATACGGTCCGGGGAATCACGGACATAGAGTCGGAAAATTACGGACATAGCAAACTATGATAGGGAAAATACATAAAAAAACGTCCAAGGTATGAATAAAAAACAGTGCGGGGGAATAAATAACAACAACAAATTTTTTTAATTTTTTGTTTCATTGTGCTAGGAAAATTGAGTGCATCTTATTTTCTCATGTAGACATTTCCCCCAAGATTTTGGAATGAAAATAGGGGTGCGTCTTATACACTCTTGCAACATATACACGGCAAAATACGGTAGTAGCTTCCACACATTGATAGCTAAATTCGGTATACATGTTTATCACGGCAAGACGAAGAAGCCTTTGGATTTTCAAAAATTTCCGATTGGCAACCATTTTTAATTTTCGCATTCTGTATCCTTGTCGACATAATAACTCCAGTTCTACTTGACAGATCGTAGCCAAATTTGGTATACATGTCTATCACGCAAGGTAAAAACCCCTACTGGTCGACGCAATAATTCAAGTTCTACCTGTCAGATCGTAACCAAATTCGGTATACATGTTCATCACAGCAAGACGAATACGTCTGATGATTTATCTCCCATTGGCGTCCATTTTTAATTTTCGCATTCTATGTCCTTGTCAGTGTAATAACTCGAGTTCTGATTGACGTATCGTAACAAAATTCGGTATACATTTTTATCATGGCAAGACAAAGAACCATATTGATTTTCTCCTCTTGGCGGCCATTTTTATTTTTTGCACTCTGTATCCTTGTCCATGCAATAACTTCTAATAAGTTCTACATGATCGTAGGCAAAGGACAAGGGGAAATAAGGCCAAAAATCGGCCCACACCCAAATTGGAAAATAACAGTGTAGTAGTGTACATCAATATGTCCGGAAGTTATGTTGAACATTTCAATTTGATTTTTTAAAAACTTTCCTGACAATATCGTTTTTAATGATACAACACAACATCAACATCACATTTCAAGGGACAATTGACGTTGCGTCAATTTGACGTTAAAACATGTGAGATGATGTTACGTTACGGGGAGGCGGGGGATTGTGTGAAGGAAATGAAATTGACATTCTACGAGACAAACATCATGAAGCTTGCAGGAAATAATTGATTGTCATGATTTAAGACAACATAACTGTTTTTATCAAATTCTATCAATTTCATGACTATATACGAGTATGGCTTATGAAAACGTAGATTTCAAAAAAGGTAAAATTCAAGACACGGCTTTATATTTATTGCATTTTGTCCATATAATTCACAATTATTTATTTTTCAATTAATATTTGAAATGATTCCATGTTACCATGACAACCGAACAAATAATAATGTATTGATAGAAATGTAAATTCATTATTTTTTATTTCATTTTGTGCAACATTTCTTTTTTTCTTATTATTTGACTGGAATTCCCATATCGATAGATTTTGTTTTTAATCTAATTTGCTGTGTACACCATACTCCCACCCACCCCACAGCGGGGAATTAAACATTTATACAGGAATTAATTATTGTCTTCCTTTGCTCAGTAAAGAAGATAGTCAAGTTCTCGACTCAAATCTGTGTTTACCCCTTTCAACACTGGATACCTCTCAGTACCGTACCAGGATGAGGCAGACGAGGAGGTAGCCTCGGCTGTTATTTTGCCGATTTTTGTTGTTGCTAAGAATTAAACAAATCCCCGGGGAGGTGGAGGGCAGAATGCTCCCTGACCCCCATATCGGGACTTCTCATCTGTTTTTTACCTCTGGATATGGCCCTGCAAAAAGTGTATATATCCTGATGAGCCGACTCGTAATGAGCCTCATTCAAGATCTGCATCATTTGAGGATATTTTTTATTTTTTTATAAAATGACCCCCTTTTCTGCATAATGGAAGTCTCAAATTTAACATAAAACAGTTCATGTCAGTTATTTAGTAAAATAAAATACAATGTCCTCGGATTTTGATAAAATAAAATGGTGTGCATTGCGATAATATACATGTAAATAGAAAATGTGCATCATGCAAAGCCAAAAAAAGATGTTACGTTCCTGACACATCATATGAGACACAGTCCCTTTAAATATCCAATAGCTAGTACGTATTACAGTGTATCACTTTCAAATAACCAACCAATTTCACATACATGCATCAATAAATTAATATAGATGCAATGACTTAGAACTATGTAACACTATTCAGTGCAGTGTTACTGTATGTGTCGGCCTACATGACAAATAAAAGAAATACATGTTTTGGTGTTAGTTAACCTAGGATGGGATGCATTTGATGGTGATAATTTATATCATTACACACATTCAGTTGATGATAGTTACTTCCCTTTGTAAACAAACTTTGAAGGTGCAATTGTTTCAATTTGTATTACTTATTTTTGGTTATTAATGCATGAAATAAGCTATGTCAGGGAATGCACAAGCTATGTTGTTGTATATATATATATATATATATATATATATTGACCCCTGACATCTGAATAAACACGTTATCCACGCTGTTGAGTGTCAACATAACCAGACAGCTGTGGTTGGCAAGTGGGTGGCGTAGGGGAAATATTACACATTTTTTTTAAATAAAAATCAAAAGTTAGCTACCAGCCCACGCGTGTACCAAGTTTTAATTTCTACAGTAGGTTTATGACTGCACAGGTAACTTAAATTGAAAATATTAACTTGATACACGGGTGGGCTGGGTATTAAATTCATGAAAGTAGGGAGAAAATGTAAAAAAAACGCCAAATTCCGGTTTCATGACGTCACGCCACGCGGTGTCATGACGTCATCGCATGATGTAAACTGATCAAAATTATATTTTTAGACAGAGGAGATGTTGTATTTAACAAAACGGGTAAATTTATAATTTTTTTAGAAAATGACATTGTGTCAAAATCGGATACGATTTCAGGGCCTTATGCCCCAGTCATAGTGTCACGTTTTGGCCGCCACGTTTAGATACGTTGTGAAACGTAGAACAACGTGGCTAAACGTGATCAAACGTGACTCAATGTGAACTGGAAATTTTAATTTTGGACATTTTCAACATTCGCTGGCGTTTCCCCACAACGTACTACAACGTGGAAACAACGTGGCGAGAACGTGACACAACGTAGTATAACGTAGCAAAAACGTAGCAAAAAGTAACAGAACGTGAACATAGCGCGTCCCGCCGGTTGATACGTTCTGTTGCATTTGTTGACACGTTGTGCTGCGCTATGCTACGTTGTGGCCTCGTTGCTCCCACGTTCCTCGTGCCGCGCTATGTCACGCTGTGTCACGCTATGATACGTTGTAACACGTTGTACTACGTTATGAGCTGCGTTATGCTACGGTGTTCTACGTTGTACGACGTTTTGCTACGTTTCTGATATGTTGTGGTACGTTTTGATACGTTGTGGTACGCTATATACGATACGCTCTGCCGCGTCAAGGATGTCTGATGCCATCTGCCAGAGACCCCATATATATACCCCTCCATCTAGGACCTCAAATAATTTGTGTTCTTGCTGCTGAACCTCTACCATGGATCTTGAACTGGCGAATGCTGCCCTAGCCATGGACCAAGACATGCTGCAAAATATGTTGCTGCTCCAGAGTGAAGAGGATAGAAGATGAAGGGGAGAGCGGGCCCCGCGCATCATGTTCTGCAGGGACTGGCTCCGGCGACGCGAGGATTTCGGCCAGTACCACCAACTCATGGAAAAGCTGAGGAGGGAGGATGTAGCCGCCTTCAAGAACTTCCTCAGAGTTGGCGAGGAGCAGCAGAACTCTCAACACCAGGTGGCAGTTTGCACATGTTGTCGGCGCACTAGACGGGAAGCACGTGGCCATAAGAAAACCAAAGAAGGGCGAATACATGTACTTTAACTACAAGGGGTACCACTCCATCGTCCTTATGGGTCAACGTCGGCTCCCCTGGCTCCTGTTCAGATGCGCAGATCTGGAATGACTGTGACCTCGGAGACCACATCGTCACCGACCGTATCGGTTGGCCACAACCAGACCCTCTACCACATGATGACAGGGGCAGCCCCTACTACATCATTGCTGACGAAGCATTCGCCCTCAAAACCTGGCTGATCAAACCTTTCTCAAGGCGGCACATGGACCATGAAGAGAGAATCTTCAACTATCGACTGTCGCAAGCCAGGAGAGTGGTGGAGAATGCATTTGGTATACTGGCCAACCGCTTCGGCTGTCTGCTCACCACGTTGAAGCAGAATCCGAGCACGGTCGAGTCCATCATCCTAGCCTGCGTTTGCCTGCACAACATCATGAGGGTCCGCTACGCACACGAGCAGAATGGCCTGGTTGATGAGGAGAACAACAACCACTAGGTCATCCCGGGTACCTGGCGACAGGGGGCGAACTTGGACGACATGCAACAAGTGATGGGAGGCGACCTCAACAACAGGGCGGCCAAGGAGCAACGCCTCTACCTGAAGCACTACGTCTCCTCACCAGCAGGCAGTGTGGCATGGCAGGACCGCATGGTCTGACTCTGTGCTCTGACTCGGACTAAGTACAACCATTGTGATTCATAATCCATGTGATTTAATTGTGCAAATTACTCACAAATTAAACGCAAAATTATACCATAGATTGTAAACATTTTACCGTTGTTGTTTTATTTTCCCTAATCGTCTCCGGAGCTCGTTTCAATAAAACGAGTTTTAACTGAACGTGGTTGCAGCGTGGCGGCATTGAGGCATAACGAAGCCAGCGTGGAACAACGTGGCGACAACGAGGCGACAGCGTGGCGGCAGCGAGGCATAACCCGACTTTGATATTCGTTGTCACCTGTCAATCGTGTCAAAACGGGACTACAACGAGGCGACAGCGTGGCTAGCACGTGGCTAGCACGTGGCACATCGTGGCACCCGGCCGAAATTACCAAATCGTGGGTGTCAGAATCGGGGCACAACGGCGCGGCAAAAACGTGACACTATGACTGGGGCATTACCGCACCTTCCTCTTTGGTATACATGTCTACCACAGCAAGATGAAGAACGCTACTGGTTTTCAGTGAGTTATCTCCCCTTGTTGACTGGCTTTGTCACGATGGGCGTATATTGTGACCTTCGGCAATCTTGTTGTCATCTGCTGTTGACTCTCCCAGTTCGATTGTCAACACCCGTTCATATGGGACACACTGGCAAAAACACCCCGTTTTCATAAATGGACCAGTCTGAAAATATTTTTGTGACGATTGGATTGGTAGAATAATTAACGTATCACAGTCATTTCAGTTATTTCAGCATTGAAACGAACGACAGCCGGGTATTGACAATATCGCTGGCGTGTCCAAAAAAGTATTGATTTCTATACATATCATTGTACAAAATTAATCGTTTTCGCTGCGTTTTCGTTTGCAAACCTTCAACAAATCTTCGTTGTAGCCATAACAAATGATCATGATGCACAATGATCAAAGATGTCATATGTTCCCCTTTCTCAGCCGGCTGCCATTTCAGAGTTCTGGCGTCTCTGTGCTGACCAATGCCAACGTGGACATACCACAGCGAATGCGCCAAGGCTGCATTAACGACAGGAGACGAAATCGACGCAGCTCTGATGGTACGGTACTGTTTGTCGCCTCATTCTGATTTGTGACTCAGATTTGTGATAATAAAGATGTAACTACACTGCGCTGCTATTCTGCTGCCAAGATCATAAAGGAAGGACGAAACGCAAGTGATCGTTGTATTATGGATTTTTACAACGCATGCTTTAAACAATTATCTTCATACATAGCAGGTACCCATTGCTCCTTATCTAAAGATGTATCTGTTTGTGAATGATATTATTTATCATTACTGAGGAAGGGAGGGAGGGGTATTTAGTTTTCGTAATTTCGTACGTCCGTCGTTAATTTTTTTATTTTATTTGTCGGTCCAGGTGGCCCCTGCTTACTTTCTCATTTCATTTTTGGTCCACTCATGCGGCTCCTGTGTTTAAGACCAAGATCGACCATTTTGTTAAGTTTCTGTATATTTTTTATGCTGAGCTAACCATTCCTCAGGGGGCATATATTGCGGTCTTTTGATATCGCAGACATGTGATATTTTTTTCCAATATTTGGCAATATCAGGCTGTTGTTTTCTGATGACAATCTTTGGCAATCCCAGGTAGAAATGAAATACTGGTAGTAACTATTTAGTAATGTCATACAAAATGTTTTGTGCAACTGAAAATCAAGAGTTGACTGAAAAATATCTCTGCGCTTCGTGCTTATTTTGAATCAGTCACTGGTGTTTATGTTCTACGGTAACTAGTCCTAGATACTTGATTGTGTGTTATGCAGGGCTCGCATAAGTTTTGTATCTTTTAAACAAGTATTATACACACAATGCGTATTTTACTTTTAAATATGTATTATTGTTGTTCTTCCTTATTAAATAGGGAACAAATGATAAATACATTTGAAAATTCACTTATTTGGCTGCAAAAGACGGTTTGCTTTTGCAGCTCAACTAAGTAAATTTTCAATTTTATTACAGTATTTTCAGTACTGAATTTGAAAATCCATGCGTATTTTCGCATTGCTGTGATTATTTTGTCCTCCCACTTTTAATAATCAATGCAAATTCTGCTAAAATAAGTGCCTAAATTACGCCAATACGCACCTTATCTGGAGCTCTGGTTATGAATTTTTTTAACTTTCTAGTTATTCGTCAGTTTATATATTAATTCGGTACCATATCTATGGCTTTCATTCACTTATTTTGTAATACCATTATAATAAAAATAATAATAATATTTATTAGAACGGTACGGTTCAAGATCAAACTGGGAAGATATTAGTGACTACATGGAAGATGTAAGGCGTATTGGGGACACACCTACAGTTCGCACATACTTCCGTGAGCGGTGGCTTTTCAATGAAGTTAGACTGGATCGTGGGTAAGTTGTCATTTACTGTTGTATGACCTTCACAACTAAATAGCTGGCTGTGACTGGAGAAATTGGGCTCATGGATTTAGTGATCAGCTTAGCTCCTAATCAAATAGCACACTAAGGTAGCCTGATAGCGATATATAATGCTTTTAGCATAACTGGTGTTTCATTGATTGAATGGTGGACATTGGAGATCCCGATCAGACTGTACAGATGCACAGGATGATCTGGACTACAATGGTCACAAAGCTCACAAGCCCCATTTCTCCAGTCACAGCCACACATGACAGAAACTGATAGTTTGCACAAATCTATGATATACTTTCTAAATATTTATTTTTAAGGAATGTTAAGCAATTTCCGTCTAAGCCACAGCTTAGTAATTTTCGCTTACGATTTCTTAAAATGGTTATTTAGCATTTATGTCATAGAACCCCCATTTAAGATTTGCTAAGCTATGGCTTAGAAATTGCCCAAACATTCTTATTTAGAAGATATGTCGTAGAACTCCCATTTATTGTCGCTATAGTCGGCACATTGGCGTACGTACGGGTTGAAGTTTTTGGTTAAAGTTTACTATCAAAGCCTCGGCGGGCATGACATGCGGGCCGCGGCCATCTAGTAATATATATTGTTCGCAAGCTTAGCAGCATGCTACGTTTGCCATATGTTGCGCCTGCTTTTGAATTTTGAATATCCCTTTATTCAGCATGTAACAAACTTTGTATTGGCCAAATACATACTGATAATATACTCTTGTATCATGCATTGATCTGATGCAAATATTCAATGAATTGAAAACTCACGTTTCATTGGTTGAATGGTGTCACATGACATCAGTGTAATGACGCAGCGTAAACAAGTCTGTGTTCTTTTCAACAAAACATATTTTATATTTGGCCATCAGCTAGCATAAAATGTTACCTAATTAATAAAATACTAGCCTAGTGTCTGTTGATAGAAAGTTTATCAGACTCGATTCAGAAACGTTAGGATTTCCGAGGCATGCCAAGGAATTCTTACACGTTTCCTGCACTGTGTGATAAACTTGATACTGTCCGAGGTGAGCTTTCGCCATAAAATAACGAAATCCAAGATGACCACCATCCCTAATACATTTGTATACAACCGTTTTTAAAAAACGGTACGTATTATGTTTTACTGCAGGGCGGGTGGGCGTTGGACAGAAAAAGTGCATTGATTGTATACACAACTCCTCCGAAACCGTTCAGTCGATCGATTTAAAACTATACACACGTCTTCTACACATATTGAAGATGTGCAGCTTGGTGTTTTTATGCCGAAAACATATTTTTGAACAAAAATATCACCTTTTTAACTTAGCCATTTTGTATTTGTATCCACTTCTATATCATTTCTACTTTGCACATCTCTGCCTAAATTAGTCAACGAGATGAAGAAATAATGCTATAAAGTTTCAAATGCTCATTAATGTTTCTTGCCTTGGTGCCAGCTTCACATTTCTGCATCTTCGCTGTCTGGCCCATCTTCGACGGGCGTATTTTGTGACTTGCGGCACTCTTGTTAACTCTTATTTAACAATTAAGAGTAGTAAATAAACAATACTATCTGTGTAGTTATCAGAAAGAAATTAGGAAACAACAGTGCACCACTACCTTCTGAACATTCTGCCGAGAAATTTGAATCGGACGGAATCGAACGTTGTTTAAATTTCGTCCGGTTCATATGCACAGGTCAAAATATGAACTGAAAATGGCGCTTTGTGTAACAGAAACCCGTACGCGGACGAATACAAAAATGTTTTGTTATAAATATCACATTGAGCGAAACAGCGATAGCATCTATTGTTTTAATAATATGCATACATATTGTAATTATTGTTTAATAGCGATATACTTATGAATAATATACTATAGTATGGTTTATATTTTAAGGTTGTGTGATTTGCCTGAAAATAAGCTGGATTAATTAATACTTATATTCATGCGCTTCATGAGAACATCAACACGTTTACAATATACAAATATTATTTAAAAGAGTACCGATATGATATATTTTAATAATCAAAATATTGAAAATACATACTACGATTGCTTACAACATAATTTATTGATTGAAAATAGTCACTGCATCGTCGCCTATTTGACCGCATTATCTATTGTGTGGGCACCCCAGTAAACCCCCTATTTACATATAGTCTGGGGGCAATTGCTCAGAATCCGGCACCTCATGTTAATTTGTCTTTATTAGTGGTTTTGTATTCGTCTGGGATCCCACTTTCCGAAAAATCCGGGTGCCATTTTTTTCAAGATCATTTCAAGGTCATTAAAATCAAGGTCAAAATCCTGGTATTTATGCCCTAAAACTGGATCAGTTGAAGTACCAATATCTTCGGTGGCATGCATCACAATAATTAAAAATCAACTGCAATCAAGGAATCTAACAAGAACTATCAAGGTCAAGGTCACAGCACTATATTTCCAAGGTCACCGAAGGAAATCGGCAACGTTTTCTTTGTAGTAGCAGTAAGGTGTACATATATCATTAAGTTATTACCCTAGAAAATATATCTCTAGAAATATGTAAGATAATGTTCTCTTTTCTTCACCATTCACGACAAAATGGGACTTATTTAGTTTCTTACTAGTGGAGCTCATGATGGGCTATTACATTAATGCACCCTGGTATGAACATAACGTTGTCATTATAATTCGGGGTAATCACCATGAATACGGCACATCGTGTTAATTTTCCTTCTCGTGATTGTTTTATATTATAACCTTATATGGTTCAGCTGTCAGAAAAGTACGGTGCCATTTATTTTGAATTACGTTCAATGTCCTTTCAAGGTCATTGAACATCAAGACAAACTTGATGATATGTATGCTTTTAAATACAAAGAATGTAAATAGTTTCACTGATATTGATAATAAAGGACAAGGGGCAATAAGGCCAAAAATCGGCCCACACCCAAATTGGAATCTAACAGTGTTGTATTGTACATCAATATGTCAGGAAGCTATGATGAAAATATGGATTTCATATCTGAAAAACTTTCCGGACAATATCGTTTTTAATGATACAACCCAATGACACATTTCAAGGGACTGCAACGTCAATTTGACGTTAAAACATGTGAGATGACGTTACGTCACGGGGAAGCGGGGGAGTTTGTGATTGAAATAAAATTGACATTCCATGAGACAAACATCATGAAACTCGCAGGAAATAATGATTATCATGATTTAAGACAATATAACTGTATGGGCCTCAACATCTTTTTAATTTCAAGATGGCTGACCTTTTCAAAATGGACGCCATTTTTATCAATTACATGACTATATATGAATATGGCTTATGAAAACGTAGATTTCAAAAAAGGTACAATTAAATACACGGTGACGGCATTATATTTATTGCATATTGTCCATATAATTCACAATTTATTTTCTCAATTAATATTTGAAATGATTCCATATTACCATGACAACCCAAAAATAAATAATAATGTATTTATAGAAATGTAAATTCATTATTTTGTATTGCATTTTGTGCAACATTTCATTTCTTTTTTCAAATCATCAACGACTCCCGACTACATATAGCATGCACTTACATGTATCCTCAATATTTCAATATGTATACATGCTACCATGGTAACACAATCACCCATGTACTAAAATGTATCTCAAATGACATACTTATGTTAGTAGAACATGCTAAACATTGTGAGACTCGGAGTGTATATCGCCCCCTTAATGCAAAAAGGTGCTATCTGCACTTTTCGTCAAAAATCACTTTTTGATAGAAATCAGTGGCAAATAATCATATCTTGCTGCCAAAAAATATTTGAACCAATAACCTGATTATCAGAGGTGAAAAGGGCAAATGCACAAAGGTGATATTTGCATTTGTGGTACATTCTGCATGTAATAAGGTGCTATCTGCATACATGTTTGTGCAAATAGGTGATATTTGTCAAATAGCCCATTTTTGCATTATATTATTTTATCTCACTGTTATACATGTATGTTTGATGTCATAAGGTGCTATTTGTCTAACATAGTTAGATAACAACTATAGAGCAAGTTATAGAAATTTGCACACATTTCCCACCTTCCGTTATCTTGCACAAGGACAATGCAGGTCAGCAACAGAATATCAACTTCAGTGATGGAAATTTCTATTCATGACCTGCTGATAAGCTTGGTCGGACATCCCCGGCTAATGACCCAATTTCCCGGAAAACATTTCCCGCTGTGACCCCGTATATATCAGGAAGAGTATCCAAACCAAACACATTGTACACTGGAGACCAGTGGACAAAATGAGTCGAACATTGAGATGATCTTGCGCATGTTGTATGAATGATATGTATGCATACATGTTCTATATAACCGCAATTGTGTAAACAAACCTGCGAAAATAGACAATTTTTCATGCTTTTTCCCGACTGCATATCCAGGGTGTCATAAAGATTATTACAGTATAACTCTAGATTACTAAGAAGCTTTTTCAGAACGTAACAGATATGTAACTGTTAGAATAACAGGAAACTTGTATCATTAAATGTTTTTCTATTTTTTCCTTTTTTGAAAAAAGAGGACATGTAGTATTTTAACAAACTTACTTATGACAATACCCTGTATATAATTGATACTATCTCCAAATATTCACATTGAACCCCAGCATCCAGTGCACATGCTCTGTTTATATATGTGTGGCTACAACGGCCACCGAGTCGTTACTATCGTTAGTCTTAGTAATATATCCAAGCAGTAAACACGTCTTGTTGTTTCACTCATCACACAGCTCAGTGGTTAAGCTAAGGCTCACACACCCTCAATACAGGGTATACAACAATGCAGATTTCTGTTCATTTGTCTGAATATGTTGACCGTTATATACATTTTTTACACGAAGACGCATCAGAGATACACATAGCTACACTAGTATTTAATGAGCAGGTGACAATATTAAAGTCACCCGGACAATATAAATCGGAATGTTAAAGTCACCCGGAGGATATAAATCGGAATTGTCAGATTGTGTTCCTCTCGCTGCTGCAAATCTGTTCCGACATCCAATAAAAATAGTTTCCAGTGACATGTTGAATCCTGTGTATGATGTCAAGCCAGCTCTTGGTGAAGGTGATGACGTGGAAGTTACATAAATTTAGCATATATGAAGATAAAAGGAAGATAATACTATGACAGTGTCGTGACGAGTGATAAGTCAAGTGTTACAGTTACTGAAAATACACAAAATGACCAAATGACAACACCAACAAAGCAACAACATTGTGTTCCAAAATTGACTCCACACAATGAAGTTGTCTACCACAGCCCTCAACATAAAAAGCTTAGCCGAAAGAGAGTGATTCGTCGTGAGCTGTGGAAAGGAAATGTTAGGAAACAAAACAGAGCATCTGGTCGAGAATATATATATGTGAAAGGAAACTGTTCCTAAGTGCACAATGAAATTACAAACGTGTGGAAAATGTAAATTTAAATGTACATCCAAAGTAAATGAAGACACTAGACAGAATATGTTCACATCATTCTGGGACTTACAATATTATAATCGACAAAGGGATTATATTTGCCAACTTGTTGAATATGTTGAAAATTTGTCACAAATTCTGGAGTGAATAAAATTACATTTTACTCAGATACGTGCGGTGGCTAGAATCGGAATCAGTATGTGGTATCTGCCTATCTATTTAATATTAATAAATGTAACAGCACACTGGAAACCATCGACCATAATTATTTTGGTATGGGCACTCACAGATGGAATCTGACAGTATGCATTCAGCCATTAAAGGAGCAAAAAAGGAAACAGTTGTTTAAGTTCCATCTCAGTGGCATACAGTTATATCTCTTGCTCGACGAAAGAAACCTTATGTCGTTGTAGCAATTAAATATACCAATATAGTCGATTTAAAATCATTCACAAACAAGTATTGTTCAGACATGAAAATGAGTACCACTGGCATGAAAATAAATTGGTTAAAACTTGTTTGGATAAAAATACAGAAGTCATCACCAGGTAACATCTTTGTGAATGAGTCGTACGATGAAACACGATTTATAAATAAAATCACAATCAGAGCATCACTTATGCAACATACAAGGTGATCTTTCACGGTGTTACAATGTAAAAATACCAATATCTAGTGCCAAGAAAATAGACATAATTTCACTGTGTAATAATGGATTCATTCCAAAAGACTTTCACCAATATTATAACAATATTCCCACCTCCAAAACAGTTACAGACCGCCTCCCGATGCCAGATGTTTCAGAGTATGACGAGAACTCTTGATCATGCAGATGACGATGAGTAATGCCAGTGACTATTAAAACTATGTCTGTAACATGGCTAATACAAGGCCATGTTTGATTCATATTGCTAGTTTTTGACAATAATATTCTCTTTTGTATATGCAATAACACAATGGGGGTGTTGGTATTAAATTGAAAGCAAAGTGTAGCAACCTATTGCTTCACAAAATAGACATACTTATGTAAGTCAATATTGAATGTGGAAACTGAAAAAATGTGCCAGACATATAAGTTTGTTGTGGACGAGAAATTAGATAAATAAATATAGTACATAGTGTGTAGAAAATATAAGATTTATCAAGTTATTTTCAACATAATTACATGATGTAAATAGTAGTATATGAGAGTCAAAATTATACAACTTTATATGGAGGCCACCCACCACGTGTGGTGGCTCCCACACGAAACTTGTTCTCAGTGTTGACTCTCATATACTACTTGGATTTTCCCCCACTGTTCGGTGGGTATGTATGAGAAGAATGGAACATATTTTTCATCAACCGCGAGACCATATATTTATGGCATGAGAATATATGCCCTATTAGAGATAAGAAATCCATTGATTATACTCAGTATATATATAATCACACAATGGTTCTAGTTAATGGTGCGTGGTTGAAGACAGGTAGTCACGAGAGATGTTTTCGTACCTGTATTTACGAGTATTGCAAACATCACCGGGCATTGATGAGAAGAGGGTCCGTTTCGCCTCGTCTATGTCGGCATTGTGGGGTAGGGACCAAATCCGAGTCACTGCTATGTCCACCATGCGGTGGCACTCAGGCTACTCATCGAATGGTTAACAAGGAAGTACGTGCTTGCAAGTATTATCGTTTAGTAATAATTGAAATCGGGAAGTCAGTTAGAAAGATATAATCGATCTGATGTGTAGTTTTGATAAGTCACGGTGTTTCAACACGTAAACGCCGTAAAAAACAACATTATCAAACTAATTTTATAAAATTGGAAATTGAACAGAAAAAACACTACAAATATTATTAGATAAAATGGATAATAAAATACAATGTGAATTGAAAGCTTATAATGACTGTGTTGAAGAAGTTTACGAAGAATACGGGGGTTATAGTTCTATATATAAATTCTATAAATTGAAATCACTAGGCGATATCGAATACATGAAATATCCGCGTAATTTATTACGCTCCGATAAAAACGTTGCATTTACAATATTATACCGGCAATTATGCGAACTATACAAGAGGCAAATACAAACATTAAGACGGATAATGCGTATCGGATATGAAACTAAGGTGTATTATATAAAATTGTTAGAACCCAACGATTCGTTTACGAATATAGATTTCTACGATATCGCTTCCAAAGATATTTAAAAATTATTATTGAACAGAAAAAAACACTAATAATTAATTTATGTTGTAATCACAACACCGAGTTCGAGCCCCGGTGGGACCTAAAACGTTTTTATTTTATTTTTTTAAATTATTTAATAAAATATCACAATTTCGGGATGGTGGTGCTGTAACATTTCATCCGACTTTATTTCCAAGTTTTACCCTAAATTTATCCCAATCAGTACTCTCAATCTTGGGCATGGTGGCGCGTGCTTTGATTCTAATATCATTTTTTAATTCTTCATATCTCCCCATTACTTCCACCACGGATTCAAACTCTAAATTTGATATTTCATTATCGGTCAACGCTTTGGACACTATAACGTCGATGCTATTTTTCTTAGACCTGGCGAGAACGGATATTCTATCATGTTTTCTACATTTTTTCTCGAGTTTTCCACCCGACGCCCTAATTACCATACAAAGTATTTCAGATAAAACGGTAATTCCACTCAAAACCCCTGCAACTGGAACCGTTACAATTGTAGAGAGCGTTGCAGCCGTCCCCGCACCACTCATTACAGATAAACTTGCCAGAACCGTACTAGATGCTTCAGCTATATTCGCCGCGCGCTTATATTTTTTAGCGTTTCTTTTTCTATTTCTATATTCTCTAACTAAAATATCCTGCATAGCGACGATATTATCCAACCTAAAATCTAAACTTCTTTCGTGAATTGGATTGGTATTGACAATTGGATACAGTGTTGGTGGATTGGTATTGACAATTGGAAGCGGTGATTCGTTCATGATTTTCAATATATTAGTATTTTACAAATTAAGTTCAACTAACAATGAGACAATAGTGGAAGAACTCGCTGGGTCAGCGATTTTCGTAACAAAGTTAATAACACTACCTTCGGGAAGTCTAATTAGATCATCACTGGCGAACAAAACCACCGACGAACTATCTACAGCGAGTTTAGTGACTCCAATTGCCCGTTCTTCCCCATCCAGTACGAGATTTATCATGACCGCGCCCACAGGTTTACCATTAGCATTAACTGAGCAGACCGCCATTCGGAGAAGTGTACATGGATCTGTCATGGCGTATCCCCCATATTTATTACTCGCTTTGGCACCCAACGAATATTCATAGAGCCCCTCAACCAATGGGCCCCGCTTCTCAGCCCAAACTGTTATGACACGTTTTTGCGTTTTCATTATTTTCAACAATCCAACAAGCCCCCCGATATAGGTATGTGCCTCAAGCGCTTTGGTCGCGGCTCTACGAGCATGTTTCAGTTTATCGGAAACTTCGGTTATTTTCCCGTCTAGTTCAGTAAGTGCCGCTTCTCTGATGAGAGAGTCCTTTGAGCGCAACTCCCAATAAGCCTCCGTAATGGCCGCCTGGTGGTCTTCTAGGGCTTTTTCAACACCCAACCGGGCCTCTTTTCGAAATTCAGTTATTTTCCCGTCTAGTTCAGCAACCGCCGCTTCTCTGATGAGAGAGTCCTCTGAGCGCAACACTACATAAGCCTCCGCAAGGGCCGCCTGGTGGTCTTCTCGGACTTTATCAATACCCGTTCGAACCCCGTCAACCCCCAACCCGGGTCCTTTCGAAAATCGATTATTTTTTCGTCTAGTTCAGTAAGTGCCGCTTCTCTGATGAGAGAGTCATCTGAGCGCAACACACCATACGCCTCCGTAATGGCCACCTGGTGGTCTTCTCGGGCTTTCTCAACCCCCAACCGGGTCTCTTTTCGAAAATCGGTTATTTTTCCGTCTAGTTCAGTTAGTGACACTTCTCTGATGAGAGAGTCCTCTAAGTGCAACACATCATAAGCCTCCGCAAGGGCCGCCTGGTGGTCTGCTCGGGCTTTCTCAACCCCCAACCGGGTTTCTTTTCGAAATTCGATTATTTTTCCGTCTAGTTCAGTAAGTGCCGCTTCTCTGATAAGAGAGTCCTCTAAGCGCAACACATCATAAGCCTCCGTAAGGGCCGCCTGGTGGTCTTCTCGGATTCCCTCAATACACAACCGGGCCTCTTTTCGAAATTTGGTTATTTTTCCGTCTAGTTAAGTAAGTGTTGCTTCTGTGATGAGAGAGTCCTCTGAGCTCAACACCCCATACGCCTCCGTAAGGTCCGCCTGGCGGTCTGCTCGGACTTTCTCAATACCCGTTCGGACTCCATCAAGATCCAACAGGGTCTCTTTCCGAAATTTGGTTATTTGTTTTCCTAGTTCGGTAAGTGCCGCTTCTCTGATGAGAGAGTCCTCTGAGCGCAACATCCCGTACATATCCGTAAGGTCCGCCTGGTGGTCTTCTCGGGCTTTCTCAAGCCCCAACCGGGCCTCTTCCCGAAATGTGGTTATTTTTTTACCTAGTTCGTTTAGTTCTGTATGCGTTTCTTCACGACTTTGTGTATTCACAGCCAGTGCATATTCTCTAAGTTGTGATAGTAGAATCTTGTGAATCTCGTCCGTGGCCACCGATATAGTTCTATTGATCAAGGCCTTTGTTTTTTGGGTAGTTAAAAAGTCGCTCTCTGTCGGGATGAATCCCCCTTCTGTCGGTTCCAAATTCTTTGAATTTGTCACGTAATCGGAAGAACTACCTGGTCCGTATATACTCATTTTCAATAATGTTGATAATATATATATATAAATTACGAACATGCGTTTAATTCTAATTAATTTTCTTAAAATTAATTTGAAATTTCTAGGACGACCGAAATCGGGTAATCGTTCTTAAACTCTCGCCCTTTATCATCAATAATAGAGACCGTAAATTCGTGGATGTTTCATGATTCCAAAACTTTCATCTCGGGATGTGGGAAGTCTAAGGTCACAGTCTCCCCAAAGAAACAGTCGCTGGCGGGCACGGTTTTCAGTAATGTGCTGGGAGTGCCGTCTACCGTGTTGTACGATGTGTTCACCCGATCCAGGTGCACCCCGAGAGTTTTCGTGACGGCGAAGTTTACTGGGGTCGTGCCGACGTGCTCGCCCGGATCAAACATCCCATCATCGTTGGCAGGGTGTGTTATTTTAAATCCTAACAGTGAGCTCAACCCCGGTGAGACCATTAAAATTTTCTCAACGGTCAATGTCGCAAGCCCCGTGGCTTTCCAGACTGCGAGAGTGACTACAACAGGAATCTTCGACGCGACAAAAGCTTGGAGATCTCCGAAACTCCAAAGGCGATGAGGTACTATGGCACTCTCGCCAACATCTCCTAAGAAAAACTCGAGCGTTTCAATGTTTTTCCACCCGACCGTGAACGTGATCGATCTGAGGCCTACCCGGCGTTTTCCGCAGCAGTTGTCGATTGACTTTTGAAGTTCACAACTCTCTTTTTGAACATTAGTGATAGTAGCAAACATAATAATATCTTTCAATGGATACCAAAGCATTTAGCTTTAACTCTAATGCAAAGTACGTGGTCGGAGGTAAATACACACAAAAAGACGTTGTTAACCACCTTGTACACCCAACCGTAACAGTTAGACCGGAACGTGGCTTTACCACCAATTTCCCTAACACGTTTGAGAAATATGTAGTTCCAAAGACTACTAGTCAAGATGTAATACTAAGATGGGATTTTTCCAGTATGAACTTCTGGCAGAACCAGCTAAATTTCGCTGTATGGTGTGCAACGGCCGGATGTGGAGTTTCACATCAAGACCATCTGACATCCAAGAATGTCATGCTCCGAAGTGTCTACAACTTTAATGTGTATTTCACCATCAGGAGGATTCTGAAAGAACTAGGTATTCCACTACCTCAAGACGACGGCTGGGATCCCATTTCCAACGCATACGGCCGTAAGGCGTTCGAAAGATTGTGTAACGAATTTGGGGTACCAAAAGACGCGGACTGGAGACAGAAAGTATACACCCCAACCAACAGTTTAGGGTTAGTTCACCTTAAAGGCTTAGTTAGTGGTGGGCATCTTGATAAAGTTCCCGCATATTTCTCAGGGTTGTGGAGTGCTCGCGGAGCTACCCCACCACCAGTTAGAAAAATGACAACATGGATTAAATATAATTATAAGTTGAATACGATGACGTTCGGTGATAAAGTGCTTGGAGGGCTTGCGTGTAAAGACGGTTATTGTCATTGGCTACCTACTAAAGTAGCCCACGTGGCATACCTAGACCTGGGTGATACTCCACAGATGCGAAATGCGTGGACCACATTTATGTTAGATAAAAGCACTGGATTTACGCAGGGCGGGGTTATTCTCCTCAACGACTCCATTCGCATATACGTATGGGCAATCCTCGCCTCACAGAAGCAAACGCGCAGTGCTATGCTGGGTACGGGAACGTCCTTTGACGCTCAAAAACAGTTCTTGGCACTTGTCGAGGACGCCATCTCAGCTAAGGTGGACCTCCAGAAGGCGCTCCAGAATTATCAAGACGGCCCGCACACCGGTAGACTACGCATTTTGAATAGGTCTTTATATGGCGCCGCGAGCAATATGATACTACGAGACGACCCGGTTGACGGTTACAATAATCAGATCGTAGTCGCAACCACCAACCTATTACGTAAAACCCCCAAAACACAAAATGGATACACCTCCCTCAACTCCGTTGAACCCAGTACCCCCAATTCACAAATTGGATGCACCATCGAGTTCCCCCAATCAAATCATCAACAATGTTGAAATTGGAACAGGAGTGGAAACACCAATCGAGATTGGAAGCACAACACACGAGGAGGAGAAATTAGGGCTCGTCGTTGCCCTCGTGGCGATCGGACTACTCGCGCTTTGGTTTTTTTAGCTAGCCATTCGGCCGTTTTTGCTAATATAGATAGCAAGTAAGAAACGATACTTCCGATCAGTCCAGGTAGTGTGGCCGCCGCCTTTTCGGCTAATTTAGCCAGGAGATTTGCGAGGGCTTTTAGTTGGTTTTTTTTACCCACTCCTTGGCTCCACCGGATGGCGCGGGTGTTGGTGTGGGTGCTGGTGCGGGTGGTGGCGCCGCGCCACCAGTGAAAGCTAGAACTATGGTCGATATAGTCATACCGATAGCAACGAGGATGCTTGCTATCGTGACACCCTGCTCTCTGAACAGAGTGTGAATACGCTCACCTAGTGTCGTCTCCTTGTGCAGGACCCTCGAGATTGTTTCGCTGATCCGACTTATTTGTGTGCGGAGAGCCTCACGGCAAGCCGATGCAGCCTGCAAGCGAGCTTCTCTTTCATCCCGCAACGACCGAGGCGTTCGGTGATCCGCTCGGTAGATTCTCTATCACCATCGGCTTCCTCCAGTTTTTTTTTCTAGCTCAATATGTTCATCCAACACCGTGAGTTTGGATAGGTTAAGGACCAGTTCGCCCCGGATCGTTTGCAGAGCCTTATCGAGGCCCCGGAGTTCGCGAAGAGGTAACGGTGGGTCATCGTTAGACCCTTGGTC
This sequence comes from Conchocele bisecta, assembly GCA_029237695.1. Lineage (NCBI taxonomy): Eukaryota > Metazoa > Mollusca > Bivalvia > Lucinida > Thyasiridae > Conchocele > Conchocele bisecta. Next base: position 9,269,109 of record CM055268.1, on the reverse strand, counting down.
GATGTTGAGTATTTCGTTTTCGCTGAACGTGATCTCCATCGTGTTAATAGCGTCGGTGGCTACTTGAGGGACCTCGCTGAGCTCGACCGTTTCTATCGCGGAGGCCGTCTTCGCCATCGTTTCGTCGGTAGACTGTAGGGCCTCTACGGGTCGGCATAATTGGTTTACCCCTCTTCCAATCTGGGAATCCGAGTTCGTTCCTTATGAGTTGGCCACCGCCCGGGTTTCCTGCAATGGTGCTCAGTGCTAGGGGTTTACCGGTCCTCGTGTTGACTATTGGGATATTTTATGCTGCTTTTAGTCGTAATCTACCGTTCAGATCAAATTTGAACTTGGAGTAGTCGCAACCGACAGATAGGACCAGACCTTTTTCTGCCAAACTGTTGTAATAGTCGTTTACAGCTCCTTCGAGTAATTCCCGACTTTGACTAGTGGTAGCACCACCTAATCCCACAATTGCGATTGGATTGGAACTGGAGTCTCTATGAAGGGCGTTTCGTTATCGTTATCATCATCCATGTCATCATCATCCTCATCGACGTAATCGTCATCCGTGTCAATATTGTAATCAGCCATCTTTATAAGTATATAATTATGTATTAAAGACAAAACAATACGAGTTTAATAGTTTCACTAAATTATGTCTTCGAGTCAATTCGGTCGCAAACTCAATCCATACCGCAGACAGCGTGAGCCCCTCGGCGCAAAAGGCGTTAGACAGAGTGTCGTTATTAAGAACAACCCATCGACGATCGACCAGAACCAGCAGCTCTTAGTCCGCTTCCCCAACCTCGGAGCTAACGACGTCATTGTGCCGGGGACTGTTCGCCTCGCTTTCACAATTTCGCTGACAAAGACATAGCATCGACATAGCATCGACGTATACGATCGAAAATGTTTCGCTGGAGTACGACATGGTCACGATGCCCGAACTCGCGCGATTAATCAGAACCCAGTACGCCGGGCGCGTTGCCATACATTACGACCGAGTTCTTCGCCATCGCAAGATGACGAAAGACAAAAGCGACACTTTGTGGAATATTAATGTCAACGTACCCGCCCACTCGATAAAAGGTATACTGATGTTGTTCGAGGATGCTCGGTTCGCGCTCGGGGCTAGAAAAAACCGACAAATTCTATAACCTCAAAATCACAAAGGTAGAGGTGACGATCGAGGGAGTACCCAATCAACTCTACAGCGCGGGTCTTCGCGCGCACCAGCAGTGGGACGAAGTAAGAAAGCAATTTGCTGCCGGCTCTAAGCGCTCTCCGGAGGTTGCCACGGTTGCCAAAGACCTGCAGCTCTCGGCCGTCTCCCTCGCGGAGTTCCTGAATACCAAATACGCGTTATGGCTAGATATGCGAGCCAGCGACGACGACCAAATACACGGCAGCGGACGCCAAGTTGAGAACGTTAGTGAGGGTGTGACGATCCAGATAGCCAAAGAGGCGGATGGAAATGGGCCATTGAACGTGTACTTATATATAATTACAGACGCACAACTCAACATCGAAGATGGTCGATACGTCTCAGCACTCTACTGATTTAATTAATTTTAAGAAAATTAGCAATCATTCTAACGATTTATTAATAAAAAAATCAATACCAATTCACGATTGGAGATGCCATAATATGTGGGCAGACAGGATGTGGAAAAACGGTTTTCATCCTCGACTTGCTCGAGGGGTCCTGCCGCGATGCCTTTCGTCACATTGTGATCCTGTGTCCCAATGTGCGACACAACTATGCTTATCAGCGGCGCCCGTGGATATGGACCGACCCTGAGGTATACGTTATTGACCCCGGTGATAGGCTTCACGATTGGTTGCGTGGTTTATGCCAAGGATTCCAGGGTGAACCCACCCTATACGTGATTGACGATTGCTCGGCCAAGGCGGCGATGACCAAAAAGAAGGATATGCTGTCCGAGCTCGCATTTTCTGGCCGCCATGCCAGGCAAAGCGTATGGATCTCCACTCAAAAATACAACGCCGTCCTCAAGGATCTGCGTGAGCAAACGAAATGGGTCGCCCTCTTTCATTGCAAGGACCGAGACTCATTCGATGACTGTCTTCGAGAGAATGACGTTATCCCAACGCGCGAGGAGCGCCTGGAGGTTCGACAGATGCTTTCGGAAACAAAGCACGCCAAGCTTCTGCTAAAGACGGATCAACCAACTGCTTATAAAGTTATCAATTAATTAATTTTATAATTTTCTTGCAAAGTAATAAGCTATTGTAATGCTTAGCAATTGCTGAACAATGCTGAACAATGCTTAGAAATTGCTGAACAATGCTGAACAAATGCTTAACAAATGTTGAACAAATGCTGAACAATGGTTAACAATGTTAACGATGTGGTGCTCCGCTGCGAGCTTTGTTGCGAGCATAAAGGTGATCATAAGTATTGGGTGGTGCGCAATATGTTAAAGTTATGAGACTTGTTAGAATAGTTAAATTAATTTTAAGAAAATTAGCAATAATGAACTGCGACGAACTTCTCGATCAGCTAATGGAAGAAACCTCAACTCCGACTACCGACACGGTATCTTTCCTGAAAGATAATGAAACATCAACTCTGACAGAGCAATCGGGATCAACTCCAATTTCGATTGGGTAGAGTGCAACACCTGCTGATATGAATGAAAATGAAAATGCGGCGCGACGAGAGCGGCTAGCTGCGCTGGTTGCTGGGGGACAATCGGAGCATTATCTCGGTAGGCGTCTCTCAGTTGGTCAGGTGGATAAGATGTCAGATGCGGAGATTGTTAAAATGTATGCGCGATACGAATCTAGGTTAGGTGCGGAGATGACAAAAACTATTGGATCAGCGGCTATTAATTTGTACGCAACCGCCGTTAGTATACTTCTCACTATACCAAACACCGCGGGATTGATTCGCGATCAAGAGACTGCCCCTTTTATAGGACACACTCTTAGAACAGCCTGCTGCTCAATTTATCACAAGTTTGGAATGTACTTTGCTCCGCTGACAACCGCGTTGACCACGGGTAAACACTGTCAATTTGGACAATGCCCACGAACTATAAGCTCTAATATTAATATTATAAATGATGACACAAGACACACCTGCGAGAGTGACGGAACCACAATTTCCAACTTCAACACTGTTGAACCCGAGCACGTTGGGCGTTCAATCGGAGTAATCGGGGATTGCTGCAGCTCCACAGGAGCCCTCAACACCCAATCGAGATTGGACGAATCCGGTTGCACGACATAAAAACCCCAAAAGACAGGCAGCTGGGCGGGCGGTGGCTACCACCCGAAAAGTTAAACAAGATAAAATACTCGCCGAGCTTCGAGAGGCTAAACAGTCGTTGCAATTGGGGACGGAGACAGCAAAACATCTGAAGACAGAGCAATCGGGAATTGCAACAACACCCCCAATTCACGAATTGGAAGCACACTCAACACCCAATCGAGATTGGACGAACCCGATTGAACCCCAACACCCCCAATTCACGAATTGGAGTTGGGTTGTTGGTGGTGGTCTGGCAGTTGTTTGTGCCTTGTGTGTGTGGAAATACCCTCTATTACACCAATCCTTATCGAAAAAACAACCAGCCACTGTTCCGAAGAAAGTTACGAAACCGATTGCGCCCCATTTAAACATTGATCGCGATCACTTGTATATGCAATAATTATAATTATCAACAATGGCAGAACAAGATGGTAAAATTATAGTGAATGCGCTTGATCACGCCGTGGTGATATCGGGTTTGAGTATCGGGTATGCTCGACTATCAAACATGGCCCTAGGAGGGTCCGCACCCAAATTGGACTTTACTGTGAGAGACGTAGAGCTCGCGACCTTAGATGTAGCGGCCGCAGTTTGGACCCGAGATTATCTAATTAAAGTTGGAATTCTACCTGTTAATATATGGAAATAAAAGACCGCGAGATCGCGTTCATTGTCGTGGGAATGGGTGTGGTGAGTCTCGTCGGCTACTATATTCAATCGAGATTGAAATAATTATTTTAAAATATTTTTTTTTTTAAATATATATACAGAACGATGTTAGTTGACGAACTTTATTTTGCTATGATCGATGTAGGCTACACTGCCCTTAAACACCGTATAGCTGGCGCAAAGGGTATGATTCGTCTGGCCCGAGATTCTCTCGAGACGTGGCGCGAGGACGAAAAAGCGGCCACCCTTTTCGCAAAGCGGATGTTAGATTCCTCCCAATCGAGTTCAACTCCAATCGCGATTGGGTTGAGGGATGAATTAGATTTTCCAAAGTTCCTTCAGATCTTAACCTCCAATCGTGATTGGACTTCCAACAAAGGTTTATTATTAACGACGCAGTTACCGGACGATCTGCCGAGGGCGTGTTGGAGATTGTCCGATATATTAGAATACTTCGCATACGATGAACACGCGCAAACTTAATACCAAACTATCGGTTCGCCTAACGCGTAAGCTAGCGAACACATACTACTGCCCCCGCGGCTACTGGAAGGGATTCGCGGCCATCAAGAACCTCGCGGCGGCGACCAAGGTTTCAGAAAACGCTGTCAAGGAATGGCTCAAGAAGCAGGCCATCTGGCAGATCTATTTACCCGCGCATCACAATATTCCGCGCCCGAAATTCGACGTGCCGGTGCCGAACCATGTTCACCAAGCGGATCTCCTGTTTCTCCCTCACGATCGCGTCGGTCGCAAGACGTACAAGTACGCACTGACAATCGTTGAAGTAGCGAGTCGTTATAAGGGGGCTGAGCCGTTGGCCACTAAAGAGTCTAAGGAGGTGGCCGAGGCTCTTTCCCGAATATATAAGAGGAGTCCTCTCAAATGGCCGAATCTTCTCCAGGTCGATCCGGCCGCGAGTTCATGGGCGCGGTCTCTCATCTATTGTCTAAGCACAACGTTTCTATCAGACGCGGCCTCGTCAACATCCACCGGAAGCAGGGGATCGTGGAGCGGTTCAATCGAACCCTGGCTGAGAGGCTGTTCGGACACCAATATGCCAAAGAACTTGTATACCCTGATTCGCGATCGACCGAGTGTGTGGGCAGTCTGCCCACCGTGATCTCCGCACTGAACGGAGAGGTGACCAGATTGATAGGTAAGAAGCCTGTAGATGCCATCACTTTTTAAAAATGTGACGAGCAAGCCCTCTGCCGTCTCGCGCGGGCGACCCGTTGGTTTAGAGGAGCAACGGCTTCCATCGGATGTTGACATCCAGTACCTCTATCAGCTCGAAGGTGGCAGCCGCCTCGCGACTGATCCTGTGTGGTCTCTGAATGTATATCATCTGGATCGCTCTATGGAGTATTCTCCCCTTTTTCAGAGTTTTTATTTTTTACCTATCCTATAGGCTCGGTGTGTAACCCGTCTTCCATCACTCTCCTCTTGTCGTAGTACGCCGACAACCCCAACTTCTCCTGCTTGTACGTCTTCATCACCCCGTTAACCATTCGGAATCCCCTGTTCTCCGCCATGTCCCTACCCCCTTCGAGAGCACTCTTGTACCTTCCCCAAGTCAGATCGTTAGATCTCTTCGACATCCCCTTGGCCGAGTGTTTGGATTTTCCGTCACCGCTCACGTAGTAACACTTGCTACACAGAGCGGTGGCTCTATCTCCCTCTTGAATTCCAGCTTCAACAGTCCCGGAGTTCTGTTGTTCCACGCATCCCACGCCTACCACTCGGCATTCTCCTTATTTCACTTTCTCTTCATCTTCTTTCTCACCACCTTCGCCAGCGTCTTCTCCGAAAGCGCGAAGTACATGCTGTCAGTGTCCATCTGTATCAGTTAGAAATCTCCGCGATCCACGTACTTGTCCAAGAAGTCGTAGTAGAACTCGAGCTTCCGGAGCTTGGCCAACTGGTAGACCGCTATGCCACACTGAAACGGTCTGTTGATCACCACTCGAGTCTTGCTGCTCGATATCTCGTAAGCTTCCTCAATCTCCTCCAGGTCTTCGAACCACGCCGACCGCAGTGCCCGGTCGACAGTATTCTCATCCTTCGTATATGTGGTGTTCAGGTGTCTCTCTTGTGCCTCTATCAGCTTGCCACAACACGCGTTGCCAGTTTGAATATCTCCGCCAACACCGCCTTGCTCTTGTCGACGTCCCCCGTCCGTCTGGCAGCGGTGACCTCTTCCACGAACCATTGAAACGGTTTGCCGGGCGTGTAGTCTATCACCCTATGCACCGCCTTGACGATCGGACCGCGCTCCAGATACCACTTTAGCCGTGGGGAGTATATGATCATCTTCTTGGCGGACATTGCCCCCACGAGCTTTCTCTGTCCTTCGACCCTTTTCCTCCCGGTCCCGGCCAGGTAGTCCTTCATATGCTGCGGGACTTCGTTCTCATCAACTTATCGATTAACAAACAGCGGTGACATTTCCGAGAACTTGTCTCTCAACGTTTCCGGGACATCTATATCCAACTCCGCAAATCCGAACCACTTTTCACTCCTGACCTTCCTCACGAAACAGTCTATATACGACTGCCTTTCCGCATTGGCGTCGTAACCCCATCACCGCCTTGCACATCTTCTCCTCCCGACTACCTACCTGACCCCTGATCGTCGACCTGCCAGCCTCTGCGTATCTGGAGAACACTATGGACGGACCACCGACCAATCCCTGCTTCATCATCTCGTAAGTTTCAGACTTCGGCGACCACAGCTCGCGCGTGTCCGCCTTCCCATCGATCGACCCGCGGAGTAGGTACTGAAGAGAAACACCGGGCAGAGACACAGCATCCTTGAGTATATCCACACCTCTTCCCCAGTAGAACTCCGTCATTTTAGTCAGAGCCTCCAGGAACGGTCCTACATCCAATTCGTTGTAGTGTTGAACCATTCATTGAACGTCTTCATCCCATTTTATCGGAATACCTTCTTACACTCTTTCCACTCGGACAACGACAGTAGGAACTCATCCTTCAACTTCGAGTACCACTCGGGATAGTCTGGCAGCCCCGGATGGTCGAGTTTGTCCGCGCTATCGAACCACTCGTACGGGAAGTGAGACTTTATAGTTTTACAGTCTTACGCCTTAGCCCACCGGTCGTACGTGGTACCGGGTCCCAGATACTGGATGATGTCGAGAAATCTAAACTCCGGGGTAAACAGAAACATCGTCGTGCTCTCTTTCCGACCATCACCTTATTCACGGTGGCCGCCAACTTCTCGACAAAGTACTGCTTGATGAGGTTCAGGTCGTACCTGCTACAGTTGAACCCCACCACCGGGACTTGGTCAATCCAAGAGACAATTTTTTTTCGCTGAGACTTCGAAAGCATATCTGTGTCGGCCGGCAGATACTTCTTCATAACCCCCTCCCTGATTACCTTGCCTCTCATATGTAGCTCGGTTACGAACTTCTCGACTAGCGTGTCAGGATCTCGTTCGACACCGACATAGGAACGTGCTCTACCTCGAAGGTCAGGTCTTTGGTGGGTCGTGTGGTTTTTGACTTGTCGAGATACGCCTCGAAGTCGTATACTATCTGATGAGGGTACAGAGTCGTCTCATCCTCCTCGCGCGGCGATTGTGGATAGTAGGTATTCACCTCATTCAACCACTCGCACTCCCACATCACCACCAGCTCGTAACCCGCCTTCCGTATCTTGGCGTCTTGAATGTTCGTCCTCTTGTACAACGATCTCGCGTTACCTGTCATGCAATGCCTCGGACACCCGTGCCAGTAGCATCCGTGAAACTGAAACACGGTCTCGGTCTCGTGACAGTAAGCGTCGACCGGATCACCGTCCACCCACCTCTCTCCACCGTAACCACATCTCGCGTGATGTATGTGCTTTCCCACCCTCTCCTCTTCTCTGTTCAACCATTGAATCGACCTCTCGCTCGCTGACTCCTTGGGATAGAACGCCTTCTCGTATGCCGACTGCGGTCTCTCTACCCTCTTACCTGGACATATCACCACGGTCTTCCCACCCATGCAGGTGGTCGCGTGCCTGTGCATACTACACGACTTTGTGAACCGTTGTTGACATCCGGTGCACCCGTACTCGTTCGTCATCTTGCGGAGGTTCGCTATGAGAAATTAGTGACCTCCAAACATTCCTATCGTCATGATCTTCTCCCCAACCGCGTCGTAGTTTGCCGGAGACTTCATTAGGTACCACACTCCGTCCGCGTTGGGCTCGTAAACGCGAATGCCCAACTTGAAGCGCTCTTCTACCTTCTTAATATCATCCAGGGGGATTCTCTTATTACCCGGTCCGTTATCGTGACCGAGGTATTCGCGAGCAAGAGCTCGTGCCTTCCTACAGCACCCGTCGGGTTTCCCTCCACGGTGGATGGCTATGCACCTAAACAGACACAAGTAGTCGTCGTACGTTTCGACGGAATACATTCCCTTTTTCTGTCTTAACCAGTCTGGGAGTTTTCCCGCTCCCATGAGAAGTTGTTGCGCATCGATGATCATCTTCACCTCTACCGATATCCAACGAAACGAAGGTCCATTTTGTGTTTGGTCTATCAACTTTATCGATCTCCATTCGACCTTTCTCTCTATCGGATATCTAACTCTCCGCTTTGGAAATCTCGTTTATCCACGGACTGCCCTTTGCTTGTTTGTGACAGATCATCGTTTCGTTTGGTCCCGATGTTCCTAATACGATAAGAGCACGAATACCTCAGATAACATGCCGTGGTCATCTATGGGCGAATTTTATTCATTATGCGATTAGCGATCTCCCCATCTACCCCCCTCTCGAAAGTCCATACTATCTTCCTCCTACCCCTATCAACAGTTTCCCTAACTTCAGCTTCTTCGGCGAGAATCCTGGGACCCTCCTCCACCAAAGCTCTGGCGATATCTCTCCTCCTCTTAGGAGGTCTCCCCACCAACCCTTGATAAATCTTATTGTAGTACCCCTTGTATAATGGTTTTCTACGTGCGCTTCTTTTACACGCTGCGCGTAAGCGGTGACACGCAGACTGGCCGTCGTCTCGTTCTCCAATTTCTCGGAGCGTTTTTCTGGGTCGGCGGGCAGTCGTCCGGTCGAAACCGCACGCCGCAGCCTCTCCTCGTAGACGACGGCTCGCGCGTCACTTATCCTATCTGCTATATCTTTCTTGAGTCTCAAACCTCTTAGGGAAATTCCCCAACTCTTAGCTTGCTCTCTCATTTGCTTCATGGTAGGCATTATACTGAGTATAACCAGATTTTTATCTTTAATAGGGTGTCAGTTGCTATTTTATTTGTAATAAATGTATGACAAATTGCTGTATTTATACTGAGTATAACTTATGGATTTCTTATCTTTAATAGGGTGTCAGTTGATATTTATGACAGATTGTTGTAATATACTGAGTATAACTTATGTATTTCTTATCTTTAATAGGGTGTCAATTGTTATTTTATTTTTAATAAATGTATGACAAATTGCTGTATTTATACTTAATATAACTTATGGATTTCTTATCTTTAATAGGGTGTCAATTGTTTTTTTTTTGTTTTTTTTTGCTCTAGGAAATGTATGTTCTCGCGGTTGATGAAAAATATGTTCCATTCTTCTCATACATACCCACCGAACAGTGGGGGGAAATCCAAGTAGTATATGAGAGTCAACAATGATAACAAGTTTCGTGTGGGAGCCACCACACGTGGTGGGTGACTTTCATATGAACTTGTATCATTTTGACTCTCATATACTACTTAAATAGTTATCTTTGGCTTGCATACATCATATTAGTTAGTAGAATTGTGTAATCATTCACAATGAATAAATATCCATTACTGTGGCCATCATTATTATTGCTAATTTAAACCAAAAGGTATTTGAAAATAGACGCATTATATATTGAAACAGTTTGCCTGCAAACAAGTGCTATTTGGCAAATAGCACCTTTGTGCTTCATATTTTATACCATTTGTTTGTGCAAAAAGGATATATTTGGCAAATAGAACCTATTTGCATGGAACATAAAGACAAAGCGCATTGTGCACAAAGGTGCTATTTGACAAAATGATGTCAAACTCATTAACGCATGATTGATTTTCAAAGTCCTGTTCATGGTTAATATCTTTCATATTGACATATTGTAAGGTACACACATATTGGCCCAAATATACATAGTGCACATACAATAAGTTGTCAAACCTTGAAACTTATTTATCTCGAAATGTCAAAATATGCAGATAGCACCTTTTTGCATTAATGGGGCGATATATCATTATGGTCATAGCATAATGATGCTGCAGTCGAAGAAACATTTTTATTTGTGACAATAACAACAATGTGTTACAATGGCAATAATGTGTAGTAATAAGTGTTATTTTTTTTATCGGCGTAACAGCGCGTACATACGAAACGTGTTGCCAAGTACAGACATAGCAAATGTTTTGAATGGCGTTACAACATGATTGTATTGTTATTAGTGTTATACTGCTATGAGTATGCAATCCAAAGTGTGTATGTTTTGCTGGATACATGACGACGAGCACATAGCAGACCAGTTTCGACATTACATACCAGAAGTTCATAATTTCCGTCGTTCATGTGTTCTCTGGTATACGATTTGGCGAAATGGATTTGATAAACACCAAGTGTTATGTTTCGTAAATCTTCTTCATCAAGCTTTGGAAATGTCGTATTTATATTGTCGCTGTCAATCTTTGCATACTTCATACTCCTCTTGTCCAGATTATCAGATTCCACTTTCTCTTTTAATAAGTTGACTTTTTTACTTGCTTGGAACATTTTACACCTAAGTTGCTGATCCGTGTCAGCATCGCCAGTACTAAGTGACACTTTGAATGTGTTGCAAAGTGCAGCAACTAACCGAACGTAGTCGCCAATAAATGGAAGCTGGGTGTTCGGCACAACATTGGCTAAGTAGTTCCATTGTTTAATGCGTCCATTTGCACTCTCCACCACCCATTTAATTTGTGTAACCAGTCTTGATGTGTTGCTCTCCTGTGTGTCATGCTGACTCTGTCCCTTTTTTAGAAATGCTGGCATCTCAGACTTGATCCCTAGCTCGTCTAAAAAACCAATGGAGTCCCGAAATCCTCTATCAACTATAAACACATCACCCTCTTTCAACCATTCGTTATCAGCGTTTGAGGTGAACGCGTGCTTTATAATGTTACTGTCATTGTTACCGCTGTCGCTCATATACGGACCTAACACGTCAACAATGTATCCTGTCGTTGTCACTAACATCATGGGCTTAACCAGTGGTCTATTTTTATGCCGAGAATAGCACTTACGCTGAAACGGGAACTGGGAGCTTTTTTGGATGTATATGTATGTACCATCAACGACTACAATCGCAGGCTGTAGAAAATTCCCAATCAAGGTTTGCGTTAACTGCCGTGTATGGTTTTCTATAACATTCGCTCTAGATATACTATCAAATCCGACATATTTGGGAGTGAACGATTTGGCTAAGGATTTGCGGGCAGAGTTAATAGCGCGTCTTACAGCATCCTTTCCCATGTTAAAAATTGTCGCCATTCATTTATTAGACATGCCGGTTCTTAATTTGGTAAGTAATATACCAACACATGTTCTAAGTGATCTATTTTTGGTACCACGAATGTCTGTAAGATCGCTGCAGATATCATCGAACTGACTATTTGTCACTCCGGTCAAGTTGACCATGTCTTCATATGTCAGCGTGTTTTAGTCATCAAAGTCAATTCGCCTCTCCCGATTATTGACCGCAATCAATCTCACATGTTGCAATAAATTACGTATTGCACTCCTGTTCAAGTGTGACTGTGTGTTTATATTGTTTAATGTTTCATCTGAATTAGCCATCAGGGCTCCATTTTCTATGTGGCGAGGACAACTCCGTGCACCAGCAGAGATTATTATATTTTGATCAATAAATGCGTTATAACGAATCGCTCTGGTACAACGATGAGGCGCTGCCCACGTTTTTTACATATGCAGCAAGTTGAGTGTGACGACCATGTAATTTATGCTAGTGGAAGTTGAATACTCTTAGGCGAAGTTAGTTTTATTTTCTTTTTACACGGCGAATCTGTTGGTATTTCTCTTGGTGCAACTAAAGCAGGTTCTTGTTCATGTTTATGTCTGTAACATTTTATTCGGAATTTTCCACAAATAATGTACGCGTCTTTGACATCTATCATATACACTTTTTTTAGGAATGTCTTGAGATGTTTGTGCGCAAAAACTAAACGTCTGTCGTTTGTCTTTGTACGTTTGTCACACAACACGCATATAAACCTGGGTTTCCTGTAAACACACGCAGAATACAAATGTAGATGCACGCGTTTGAGCTTACATAATGGAGACACTGCGTCGTTTATTTAGTACAATGTATGAACGCCTTATTAGCTGCTACCAAGTACATGTAAGCATAAACATTATAAGACCACTTTTCAGCATTTGCTCATTTTAATATCATGGCACTGAAACTAGTATTAAAATGGTAATATTAGACCCATGATCTATCTCAGTAAGACTATCACCCACACATTAAATGTGAACGATTGTATACCTACTGGTCAATCATCTATATATGTTAATAACCCAACAATAAAACATGAACATGTGTGATGTACTTTAATAAAAAAAAAAGCACGCAATCTAACGTAAATTAGATACGCATTGGTATATATGATGCGGCATACATATATATTTAAATCAAGATGTGCCTTTATCGCTCTGCCTTTATCGCTCACCCTGTGATTTATTTTGTATTTACGAGTGTACACTGTACTAAACTGTAGCTACCTCAACAAAGAACACTATGTTATAATATGCGAAGTTTGGTCGATATTGAGAATATCGTTTCAGAACATAATACTTGTTCGTATGTTTATCGAATGTCAATAAAAATAGAGAATAAATACATACATGCTTGTTGATGTCGCCGTACTCGCAGCCATATCATTGATGTAACATATTTAAACAAATGTAGTCCTTGGTCCAGCGAGCATATTTGCTGAATGCAGCATCTCCAACGCACGGCTTTCATTTCTGAAAAGAAAAGCGTACGTGTATTACGTCATTGCCATATTTGTATTCACATACTGGTTTATGTTTGGCGCTTATAAATAGCATTGTGGTTTTACTTGACCCATGTGTACACAATGTACCTGGCGCCCGTTTCACCAAGCTCCGTATACGATACAAATGTTTAGAAATACCAGTAGTGAAAGAGTTGCGAGCATTAAAGACATTATCTGTTGATAGCAAAATTGCTTTTGGTATTAAATTGACTTGGGTTAACTACTGTTGCAATGCAATATATACCAACATATACATGTATGCTATCAATCAAAACAACACTCAGCACCGATACAATGATCAATCAAATAAACAGTGCACGACCACCGCTCTGTGAAACCTTTCAGGTCACTGCTGCGTTTACAGTTGGACCATTTGGAATAGAATGATGACACCACTATTATAATTATGGTTTATAAATTACACAGAACAGTATTCCTTTGATACGTACCGACACGTTATGCGTAGCCTGTCTACTGCCATTCCGAGCTATCTCGTCCAAAAATCAAACATCATCATCGTGCTCCTATGCCATCACCAGTCGACAAGCCTGACCCATAATACATGTATAGAAAATTATTTAGTAGTATAGTATGGTGCGGTGTGTGCAGGGGTTCCATAACATGTGCTGCACTGTACATTAATGTACGCTATACTGTACTGTACTGTATGGTATTACTGTATTGTACTGTAGTGCATTACTGTGTACTGTAGGGTATTACTGTACTGTAATGTAGGGTAATACTGTACTGTACTGTACTGTACTGTACTGTACTGTACTGCACTGCACTGCACTGCACTGCACTGCACTGCACTGCACTGCACTGCACTGTACTGTACTGTACTGTACTGTACTGTACTGTACTGTACTGTACTGTACTGTACTGTACTGTACTGTACTGTACTGTACTGTACTGTACTGTACTGTACTGTACTGTATGCTCTACTGTACTGTACTGTACTGTACTGTATACTCTACTGTACTGTGCTGTACTATGCTGTATACTCTACTGTAATGTACTGTACTGTATATTCAACTGTACTGTAATATACTGTATACTCTACTGTACTGTATACTCTACTCTATTGTACTGTACTGTATACTGCGCCCACCTCTTTATTTATGGAATAGAAAAGCAGTCATCAAATGTCAATATACATAGTAGGTCACGGATGTTGATACTTTTAAATTAAACAATCAAACTGCATATTTTCGTATTCTTTGTCATAATTCCGCATTTATTAGTCTAAAGACATGTATTTATAAAGCAACATATCTGCAGTAATAAACATATGCCCCCTATGCGATAACAAGGGGTATATTGCGCTGCTCTTGAGGTTCCGTACGTCCGTCTGTGTACATTTAATTAAAAAAGTTTCTCCAGTTAAGAGTCCAGCATGCCATGGGGGCATATCCATGTTTTACAAACATAATGTCTAGTTATGTAATGTATTTGCATTTCCTTTTGTTAAGTTAAATGCCAGTTAAAGGTCATGGCAATTAATTAAGATAACTATTAAAGCACAGGTCTTAGGAAATGATAACTTCAATGTCTGATAACGCCCTATAACGTTTATATTTACTTACCGTTACCTTCTTACTTCTAATAAATGTATATTCGAACACAGTTCATCATGACTCATGCAGGGCTATAGGCGATAGTTAATGTATACATGTGTCACGTGTACACGTTCCATGCTGCTACCATTGTGTATTACGCTAAATACATGTATATGTGTTCATGTGTTCCTTGGTCTCCTCTTAGTATCTTCTTTTATAGTTTTATAGTCACATATAAGGTCGAAAATATAAACATATAGGATTGTATTCAAGGTTTGTGGTAATGTAATATACTCATTATTAGTATTTGTGGGACCGTGCTCAGCTACTTCCATGCAGGACAGGACACACATTGATATAGCATCTCCCCTATAATATATAGCCGTGGCTAATCCTCTGAGTAAAAGAATAAGTACGAAATCCAAATGAGGATGGATTCACTGTTAACCAGACACCATACTAGAGGATCGATCTAGTCCGCTTCTTTCATGTAATAATATATCATATTAACAACTTTTACATAATAAATGACAGAAACCATGCATTACAATGATCTCTAGCTAACAAATAATACAGACCAGCACTTATCTACAAATATTTTAGCTTTCATCATCATAATGATATCATATCATGTATATTTTCTAATGTATACTGGCTACCACCAGTCTGTTGTGCCACCGGACTATGTACAATAATCGTTTATTGTATAAACCATGCTGGCACTTGATAACAAACAGACAATCAGTTTAGTATGTTCGAAAATCTGTGTAAATATTACAATTAAGTCATATTCTTGTGCAGCATGTTCACAAATTAAGGAGCATGCATGTATAAATATTGTAAAACCTCATCGAGTATGTGACATAATTTTCATATGCTACGTCGCATAATGCTGTATTCTGTGATACAGAATACATGTATGTGGGTAAATCACACTATGTTCGAACAAATGTGTATACACTTCCAAGTATGCAATATATATATGTGAGGTATGTATACACTTGACCAGCAAATGTGATTTAAACCATGACAACTCATTGAATATTTGACACATATATTTGTGGTGTACTGCTAGAATTTTTGATATTGAAACATGGATTAAAGCATCCACATGAAGTTCAATATTTGAATTTTTCACTGATCTATAATTGGTAAATCGTTTTATTTTGGTGGCAATTTTGAAAGTAAACATGATTACCGTGATTATTATGTAGTTGCTAGCAAAGACATTATTATCAATAGCAGATCAGGTTGTCTTATTTCACTTACAGCAAAGTAATGGATGCGTGCACTGGCATCACTACTTGTATTCATAAAAAAGGCAGTTTGGCGTCCATTTTGAAATGTAAATATGGTAAAGCATAAGAAATGACATCACTACATTTCTTATACGATGCTTTGAACTACAAATGTATATATATATATACATGAAATATACGCTCATACATGTCTTACATACCAGCCTATTTTAAAACGTATCTTTTTGGCGGCCATCTTGAAAATATAACCGCCATACATTGAAAAGTAATTGTGTGTTTCTGCTAGTAAGACGAAGGATATCTATTATTCCGATCTTCTGAGCTTATATGGTTATCCGTTCCATGAGAACTAAAAATTAGCCTATCCATATCATTATTCGGACACTAAGCTTGCATGAAGTTCAATGACATTGAAATGACCTTGACCGTGGTTTGAAAAAATGGCACCTGGATTTTTTTGGAAACCTTACACATTCAAGTTTATAAAGTCATTGGGTGCCAACAATTAACATGAGGTGCCGGATTCGTATACGTATAGGTACATTTGCCCCCGCCACTGGGGGTCTGCTGGTGTGCACTCGCTAATACAACGTTTGTGTAATGTTTGTAAATTTCCTGCCATGGAGCTTTCACTTTATGACATGTATGCATATATATGGCTGTGACTGGAGAACGGGGATTATGTGATTTGGGACCAGTGTAGCTCCTGATCAAATAGCACACACCTGTAGCCTGATAGCGATCTATTTCACTTGTTAGCAGCTTGGAGAGTGTTTCATGGATGGAATGGCGGACAGTGTGTATCCTACTCCAACTGTGCTGATGCACAGGCTAATATGGATCTACACTGGTCGCAAAACACAAAAGCCCCATTTCTGCAGTCACATCTATGTATACATTGCTTTGTTGTTACTTGATTGTCAAAATAGCATACTATAGTATTGACTACTGTCTGTTCCCCGTATTGCTGCCGACGAACCTTTGGCTATTAAACACATTAAATCTAAAAAATTTAAAAAAGTACTTTTTATCAATAACAAAAAAGTCACCCTTCCCAAAAATAATTATTTGATGAAATTCCATCAAATATTGATTTTATTGCGAAAAAACATGGGGGCTAACAATAGATTCTTTTTATTTGTGGACCTATTTTCAAAATATAACTTTTGTTTTCTTAATTACATCATTTTCAAGCTATCTCGCCAGGTTTCGGAGTCAATTTCCAAAATATTTCGTTTCTTGATCCTTCAGGATCAAAAAACGAAAGGTTTTGGAAATTGACTCCACATGTTAAACTCCCATAGGAAAATCGTTTTTTTGCAATAAAATCAATATTTTATGGAATTTCATCAAATAAAATGTTATGGGGAGGGTGACTTTTTTTGTTATTGATGAAAAAGTACTTACTTTTAAATATGTTTTAGATTTAATGTGTTTAATAGCCAAAAGTTAGCAAAACGTGGAACAGACAGTAGGCTCAGTGCTCGTGAGGTTCTACTAGGCTATATAAAGATGTGTGCCAATAATGGGAACTACATTGTGTGAAGTACAATAATTTTGAAGGATGATGTCTAAATGCAAGTTCATTTCTTCTAAAAGACATATTTGTGCACAGTGGCTATTGTTGAAAAGAATACTCACAATGAGACAAAACATGTTTCAGCGACGGCCATTTTGAAAATCAAGATTGTAGTGGTGCACTCTTGCTTTCTTGTTTCTTCTTGATAACTAGACACAGGTAGTATTGTTGACACGAAGACATTGTGTTCATACTACTCTTAATTGTTAAGTTATACCATAGTTGGAAATGTATTGGGGATGGCAGCCATGTTATAGGCTCAAAGAATGTTTACTACATATATTTCATTTCTGTACTATTTTTGTTCGTACTTTGTCAAAATGTTTATTGGACTATGATGCCAAAAGACATTACTGTCTACTGTTCCACATTTTGCTACTGACAAACTTTTGACTATTAAACACATTAACTCTAAAAAAATATTTAAATGTAAATACTTTTACACGAATAGCAAAAATTCACCCTCCACAAATTTTTGTTTGATGAAAATCCATATTGATATTAAATGCGAATAAACAATTACTTACATTTAAATATTTTTTAGATTAATGTGTTTAACCCTTTCAACGCTACATACCTCTTTTGTGATGTTTGCTAACAGTGTAGATCCAAATGAGCCGACTTGTCTCATCAGTATCAGCATTTTTTGGAAGTAATTTTCTTTTTTTATTGCAGTTATTTAGGGTTGAAAGGGTTAATAGCCAAACGTTTTTCGCAGAAAAATTGTCGAACAGGCACTAGCTTGGTTTTCTCTATATTCAGAGAAGCTGTGATGGAGTTAATGTACCCAGAATCCACCACTGAATGGATCATCCAGGCGATCGGAATCTCGCCGAACAAAGGAATCTGCATCTCCGAACCATACAATGTTACTGCTTTTAAGCATTTCTTCATCCAGTTGGATATTCCATACCAGGCTGTCCGCTATGAACATATTGACATCAAGGCAACTGTTTTTCGATATGGGAGTCCACATGCTCCTCCAATTGAGGTAGATATATGAGACACGCCACATGATTTTTGTCGAGCTCGCTTGCAGACAGCGCAATATAGTCGGCACATTGGCGTCCGTCCGAGGTTAAAGTTTTTAGTTATAAGTGAGCGTGACATGTGGTGTACCTAAGATATGAATACCTATGAAAAATATTTACAGGAACTGTGATATTTTCTGTAAATCCTGTCGAAAGTTGATGAAATAAATTTTGTCAACTTTCAACATTATATACAGATTGTACATTTTGTAAACATTTTCATAAGAAATTGCACAGCTTCTTCGATACAAAATGACATGACTTGTCTCATAATACACGCATACTGTTTTTAGTAAACATAATGAAATGAAACGTCTCTAAACCAGACACCCTGGGTGGTTACTCAGGGTGTCCCTTTGAGAGATGTTTAACAGTAATGTATGTATGTCAGTGCATGGGACACCGCGGTGTACATGCTAAAATGTTTATAGCTGGGGTGATAAACGTATACAGGTGTTTCAAAAATGGCGATATCACATATCAGAAGGTAATAAAGGTCCATGTGATATTTCTTTGTGCTATCTAACATGATATGCAATTTCATACCCACATGTCATAAATACAAAATTAAATGTAGCCCAGTATAGCGCCTGATCAAATATATCGCATGCTAGAAGCATGGTGGGTGTTTCATTGATTGGACTGACGAACAGTGCAGATCCTGATCAGACTGTGGATGCACAGGCTCAGCTGGATCTATGCAACTTTTGGAATTAATTGGCATTATAATTTCATAAATATATAAATTAGATTTTTGAGTTTGACTTCACGACGTCAAAATAATAGAATTCAAAATATAAGAGTGGGGCTACTATTAGAGAGGGGGCTACTATTATAATAAATACGGTACTGATGGATTCTGGGTTCTTCTAGACATATATGTGGCTGTGACTGGAGAAATAAAGATTATGGATTTTGCGACCAGTGTAGATCCGGATCTGCCTGTGCATCCTCACAGTCTGATCAGGATCTGCACTTTTTTTTATTTTTATCAGTGAAACCCCTGTCATGCTTGTAACAAGCAATACAGGTCGTTATCCAGCTACCGGAGTATGCCATTTGATCATGAGCCACACTGGTCAGAAACGCCATAAACCCAATTTTTCCAGTCACTACACCATATTTTATTTCCCATCTGCAGGTGTCTGTCTATATCCATGGAGTTGACCACATTTGTTCCAACACCAAGCCGGGACAAGCGTATGGCAAGCCAAATGCACAATAATTCCTTAAACCATGGTTTGAGCTCCAAACCCTGGTTTAGGCTCCTCAAACCCTAGTTTGGGCTTAAACTGCCATTTGAGATCCCAAATGGTAGTTTTCTTAAACCCTGGTTTGAGCAATTATTGTGCACTTGGCGGCAGAAACCACCGTTTGGACTCTCAAACTAGGGTTTCTGGTAGCTTAAACCACGGTTTGAGCTCAAACACCCCAGTTTAGACTGCCCAAACCCAAACCCTAGTTTAGGCTCGCCAAATGCACAATAATTCCCTAAACCCCAGTTTGAGAGTCCAAACCATGGTTTAGGCTCTCAAACCCCAGTTTGAGCAATTATTGTGTGCATTTGGCCAGAAACTGCCGTTTGAGGTCGTAATCGAATTAAAAGCCTAAACCCTAGTTTGGACCCAAACCGTGGTTTAAGGAAAAAACTGCCGATCGTGATCCCAAACGGTAGTTTTCTTAAACCCTGGTTTGTTTGAGCAATTATTGTGCACTTGGCGGCAGAAACCACCGTTTGGACTCTCAAACTAGGGTTTCAGCTAGCTTAAACCACGGTTTGAGCTCAAACCCCAGTTTAGACTGCCCAAACCCTGGTTTAGGCTCGCCAAATGCACAATAATTCCCTAAACCCCAGTTTGAGAGTCCAAACCATGGTTTAGGCTCTCAAACCCCAGTTTGAGCAATTATTGTGCATTTGGCCAGAAACTGCCGTTTGAGGTCGTAATCGAATTAAAAGCCTAAACCCTAGTTTGGACCCAAACCGTGGTTTAAGGAAACAACTGCCGATCGTGATCCCAAACGGTAGTTTTCTTAAACCCTGGTTTGAGCAATTATTGTGCACTTGGCGGCAGAAACCACCGTTTGGACTCTCAAACTAGGGTTTCTGGTAGCTTAAACCACGGTTTGAGCTCAAACCAGGGTTTAGGCTCAATGTGTGGTTTTCATTGGAAGAATGTTTCTCAATGTCAAGATTTGATTGGCTGATAGAAATTCCTTCCAGCTAGAACGGAGTTATCATTGGTCGGATTATTTCGAAAGTCGAGTATTCATTGGCTGACTCGTTTCGCGCGTCTGCAGAAAACAAAAACAGATGCTGATGGCGGCAAGACGGCGAGAAACTGATACCGTGTCCGATTTTTATGACCGAGTTGGCAGAATATTGGGAGATGTTTCTAGAAAGCTTGAAGGCGGCTTTGCAGGGGAGGAGAACGACAAGACCGAAACCATCCAAAAGAGTACTGGAACAGCTCAGGTAAATTTCACATCGTAATCGGGTAATGAATGTTCTTGTTTGTATGTTTGCTTCTCAGCCTTCTGACAAGTTATGCCAAGTTCTTGTAACTGGTCAATTCGTTCTCAAGTCAATTCGTTCTTAAGCGAAGTTCGCTATTTTGGTCAAATTGTTGCTGCATGCCAGAGAAATTTGATTCACTACCAGCTGGTTCAGTGGTATAAGCAGGTTTTTCTCTGGCATGTTTTAATTTAAAGTGGGTGGGATATTTTGATAAATGTGTCCCAAAAATCCGCAACCATGCACATTTTGGAAGTCAGACTTCCAATATGAACTATGTATAAATATTGTATTATGTGCCGTTGATTATTCAGGAAGTGAATCGGTTTGAACTATTGCCTGAGATGTAGGTATACTATAATTTCATGTAGTTGCGAACTGTAACTTGCAATCTACTCCCGATTCCTCTCATAGGCCTTCACTGGAGAATAGTGAATCAGACCGTTAAACACCAATAAATCAAATTGAACATACAAAATAGTATTCAGATTGTCTTACTAGTTTACTATTATCTGCTTCCGTGTGTCAAAATTCAATAAAAGAATATTGCAATAAAACCATTGTGGTGAGGAGAAAATACAAATTTTAGTGCGACATTACCTAGACCGGAAAACGCCTGTCACACGTGTAGTAGTGAATACACATATGCCAAGAATGTTTACAGCAGGAAAATGTCGACACTGGGTACTATAAATGTGTTTGTTACTATGGGTAATTGTGATTAACAAAATTTTCATCTGTCTTGGGTAGCTACCTGAACTTTGTTCGATATTTGACTTGTCTCAATCGCAGTTTTGTTGATAAATGAATGTTTTGATGGCAGAAGATCCAAATTCAATGTGTTCATGCAGGTTTTTACATATATGTACATGTACTTGTCAAAACACGCGAGCAAAACTTGATGTAATCGAAAACACAAACTGATGTGTTTCACATTCTTAGAAACACAACACAATAATTTAATGGCTCTGGTATTAAAACCGCGCCATTTGAATTGTTGTTTATAGTAAGGTTCATGTATGTAGCTTGTGATCGTACACAAGCTAGTATTGTAACAAAATAACATGTTTAAAATTGTAATTTCTATGCATTCTACATATTTCTGCAGGATAACGATACTTCTCAAATGAAACATATGAATTGGCCACTACAGTATTGACATTAGAGCCTTATTAAACACATTACCTGTATGTCATTTGTTATGATACGAGGTCGTGTCCGACCTAGGAAAACCAGCTGTGATATTCTTTTCATAATTATGTTCCGACTATGCTATTTCAGCAAGATAACAAAACAATAATTCTCAAATGAACAAGTGCACTTTCTGCTAAAAATATTTAACATCAGCGTTATTAGTGAAATTGGTTATGTTAAGATGTGAGCGACCAAAGCTACACGCTTATCAGAGCTCGAGATATATGTGTATTTGTGTAATAGTAAATACCCAATTATAAAATGCAATGTACAATGTATGAATATTTTCTTATTTTTCAGAACCAATGTAACACGAATGTCGGCTAGAATTACTCCCGCACAGTTTACGACAGCTATCGGCCACAATTGATGATGCGCGGTTGCCAGTATTCCATTACTGAGCACAACATCAAACGAGTTAGAAGGTTAGTACAGTAGACTAGTTCAATATTAAGCTATTGTGTCCCACATATTTTTTATCCCATATTACTTACAAGTTCTTCTATGGTTGCAACTTCTATGTCTCTGCAACCCTGTTAGCGATTGATTTTAAAATGTATAAGCATATTTATCATCCTCCATATATTCATTGGCCCTCGCATACATCTTTGGCATTTTTGTATGCGACAGTTGAATATGGTTATACCCTTTATGTGTATTACGATAGGCAAGAGGGGATATATTGTTAGTCCATGTGCGTACGTACGTTAGTAACACCTTTAATTTTTCAATAACTCGTGAACCGCTTCACCGATTTTAATAATATTTGGTCACAATGTGTGTCTATGGATGGTGATTTTTTTTTTTTACATATGACCCACGTCTAACCGCCCAAGGTCACTGAGGACTTTATTTGTTTTATGAAGACTGCCAGCGAGCGGATTAGCTTTGTTTAACGATGCCAGTTCTTGTTCGTAATCCTATGACTTGGGGGAAGGGGTCAAGTGACTGTGGTGTGGTATGGACCTGGCAACAGGTCGGTTTATTCTAAGATCAGGGCTGAATATATTTTGTTTGCCCAACCACGATAGTGGAGGGGGCATTTAGTGTTACCCTTGTCTGTCCGTCACCAACCTTGTAACTCATAAAACTTTTAAAACCGTTCTAGCTACAGACCTGAAACTTGGTATGTAGCTTCCTTATGATGAGTAAATGCGCAAAGTTTATTTCAATTTTTGATTCAACCCTGTGTCGAATCAAAAATTGAAATAAACTTTGCGCATCTACTCATCATAAGGAAGCTACATACCAAGTTTCAGGTCTGTAGCTAGTACGATTGATTCAACCCGGGTCGTGGGTGGCAGGTGGGAGTATGTGATGGGTAATCTACGATCTGGGTTCATCAAGTGACATTGGTGTGGTATGGACCTGGTACCAGGTCCGGTTATTCTAATTTTATAATATTTCAGGGCTGAATATATTTGTTCTCGATGTAAATATTCCGTTATGATTTTAGGATCCCCCAATGCAGCATTGAACCCATTTGCGTGGCCTTACATGACCGTAGCTGTTGATAGGCCATTAAACACCAATAAATAAACAAATCAACCCCGGGTCATGGATTATCTCCCCCCCCCCTTTCGACTTGAATGTCACAATTTTGCCTTGTAACTCGTAAATTTTTTAAACTCTACTAGCTACAGACCTGAAACTTGGTATGTAGCTTCCTTATGATGAATAGATGCGCAAAGTTGATTTTGATTTGACTCCCGGGTCCTGGATTATCTCGCCCTTTTCAACTGAACCGTAACAGCTACATACCCCAAACTTGGTATGTAGCTTCCTTATGATGAGTAGATACACAAAGTTATTTCAATTTTTTATTTAACCCCCCGGGTCATGGATTATCTCCCTCTTTTGGACTTAGATTTCACCAATTTGCCTTGTAACTTGTAAAACTGTATCATCTCTCTCCCCCCTTTTGGACTTGTAATTTTGCCTCATTTACTAAGCGATATGTGGGGCATCCGTATTTTATGAACACATTTTCTCGATGTAAATATTCTGTTCCGATTGTGGGATTTCCCCCCCCCCCCCATGGAGTATTCTATGAACACATTTTCTCGATGTAAATATTCTGTTCCGATTAAACATCAATAAATCAAATAATTGTGCATAATACCCATAGTCCCCACATGCTGAAGGTCAGATTACGTAGAGGTTTGCTTTAAAGATATTTATAAAAAATCCATTTAGGTAATGTTTTTATGCACCCTATGCAATAGTAAGGCGGGCATATTGCATCGCTCTTGAGGTTCTGTACGTCTGTCCATGTACATTTACGTCAAAAAGTCAAAAACTTTGTCAGAGTCTCTCTAACTTGTAATATCTTCAATAGTACTTGAACGATTGCTTTAATATTCACTTGAACATGTGTGATGCACTCGCACCACCAATGACATAACCATGACCTTTGTGACATTCGAAATGGTGCTGAAACACTTAGCCATATTCTTACATTGTAAGTTTCTCCATCATGTAATATCTTCAATAGTACTTGAAGTATTGCTTTAAAGGTACATGCCCACGCAGTAGGTACAAAATGTTCTTTACGTCAGAGAGACATAATCCGAGGCCTTTCTGAGGCAAAATAAACATTCATGCACTATTATCCCACGTATTGATTGGCATTATTATACATTTTATATCAGATGTAAATTTACACACTGATATCATGGGCGATAACCGTGTTTGATTAAAATGTTAACGGACATTACTATTTAATCTCTGTATTTATTTTATGATGTGCAATGTCGAAAATATTATTTTTTCACGTGACGCATTTAATTAGTATAAATAATTAAAAAAAATATCATACCTCATTTGCATATGAAAATAGCCTGATACCACCTGATAGTCACACAGTTATACACTTATTTAATTCCTATAAAGAACATTTTGGGCTTACTGAGTGGGCATGTACCTTTAACATTTGGACATGACCTTAACCTTCGTGACCTTCAATATGGTGCTGAGACACTTGGCCATTTTCTTATGTCAAAAACTTTGTAATACTTTCTCAAATGACTTTGAAATTTGTGTAAGTTTTGTTTTTTGTTCACAGTCTCTAGTGAGTCCGGTATGGCATGGGGGCATATCCATGCTTTACAAACATAATGTCTAGTTAAGTGCTTTATATCTCTGTACCATTCATCCTTCACTTGTTGTCTTAATTCATATGCATTGATACAGTATAATTATATATTTCCAAAACATAAAGACACGGGTAGACGGTGTTGGCTGAATGGGACGGTACGGAGGCTAACATATATGTACATTACTTTACTTATTAGAGTACAATTAATGTGTTAAAATCATGTTTTTGGATCTTGAAGCAATTAATAACTTGAATAAAGAATTAAGTTATAGTTTTTGAGCAGTACAGCACACATTATCAATGAAAAAAAATAAAAGGTCAGGATGGCCATACAATATGTTGGGAAGCCAATTTAAATTACTATTTTATTCCTCTTTTAGACTATATTTTTCTTATTTTATTCCATTTTTTCACCGTCTGATTCCTATTTTTTACCTTCTGAATTCCTATTTTCCTTCTTTTTTTTTTGGACCACACCTCATTGACGGCCTGCCAATGTCAAGGTCAAATAACTCTGAAATTGTACCTAGATGTGACTACGTTTCTCCTATTCTCTTATAACTTCTTTACTGAAATTACTGTACGAATGATTGGTTTCAAATTGAATGTGCATGTTTATGATCCAACCACCACAGCGATGGGATACATGCCATTGGCAGCTTTAGTGTTGTATTCAGCAACAATAGTGCTACCACAGGAAGGGATATATTGTGGCCTAGGGGTTAGAACACCTGACTTCCAATACCGGAGGTTGTAGGTTCAAACTTCGCCTTGAGCACATCAAAATACTTTCACAGTATTTCCATTCCACTAGCTGGTCTGTCGGATGAGACTTTAAAGTATGGTCACGTCTATTTGACCTTAGCTGTTGCTGAGACGTTAAACTTTTCACTTTTCTACCACAGGACCAGTAAATATATGCCAGTGGTCTCCCTGGCTAGTGAACAAAAATGTTTTGTATCCAAAGAGTATTATACCCCCATATTCAAATTCAATGCATATTTTTACTTTTACAAATGTATAATTGATTTTCTTCTTGTTAATTATGGAACAAAAAATAAATGATAAAAAAAATAAATCAAATTTAAAAATTCACTTATTTGAGCTGCAAAAAGCCCATTTGCATTTTGCACCTCAACTAAGTAAATTTTAAACTTTATTACAGTACATCTATTTTTACTAGTCAAATTTAAAATCATGCGTATTTTCGCA